>JAPMOQ010041167.1:922895-940668 GCA_026543055.1 Argiope trifasciata | reverse complement strand
TTTATGCTCTAATAATTTATCGATTATGCTTCCAAAATATTAAAAATGTTTTTTTTTCGGTGATATTGCCAAAATGTTAAATATGTTTTTTAAACAAAGCGAAAAAAGGAAAACGTTATTGAATTAATGATACAGATATTGCAAATAATTATAGAAATATGCCTTTAAGTCGGGATTTCAATGCATATCCTGTCTAAATTCAATCAGGTTTACTGTAAATAAATATAATTTATGGAATTAATAATATAGATATTGCAAACGATCATAGAATCCTTTGCCTTGCATTTATTTTTTAGAAGATATCACATTATATATTCATGTTATTTTATCCAGTCACGTGCTGAAAGTTGTATTTCTTTAGATTTGATTTGCGATGATAGTTGTTTTTTTATTTGAACTTCCGGCATTGTTTTATTTTATTTTATCCAGTCACGTGCTCAAAAAAACATGGTTAAAATATTTCTTTAAAAATTCGTTAAAAATAGAAGCTTGAGTTATACATTAAAACACTGATACCATTGGAAAGCTAATTTTTTTATCTTTAAATTGATGTGAAAATCCTGTTTGTGCGATAATATTTTCGGAAGTTATAGCGGAAAAACGTCAAATTTCGCTTAAATTTTAATTAATTCAAATTCTAATTAAAAATTCTGGCCTGTAAAGTGCCAACACACGCACACACACACACACACACACACACACACACACACACACACACACACTGTGCTTTATTATAAGTATCGATTAATTTTAAACAAATATCTTTACACATTAGTTATTCTTTCACAATGCAGTGACTGATTTGGTGCAATATAGGTATACACTAAGTCTCCGTCTTTCTAGTGTTAATCGTCGTGGCATGTAGAAAAATTGCCACTGTTCCATTTTCTTGTATTCTATTACACTTTCAGACAGAAATTCTGGAAAACATATTTCGATCGATATTTAAGTATCATCTTTCATTTTCATAAATTTAGCACTGCCATTAATTTTTAACCGTACTTTATTATTTAACTGTATTGATAAGACATTTACTATTGAATTTTCAGAAGGTACATGAAGCGAAATAAATTTGAGCCATAGATGGGAAAACGATCTCAGAATGTGACAAAAACAAGGTATGACGATGTCTAAATTCGAACACTTTAAAGGATTATAAATAGTTCTTTAATAGGGTAAGCTAAGACGCAGGCTTCGATTAATGATGAAACTCGGATCTTTTTTAAAAACACCCACTGCGCCAATTTCCCAATCGATTGGTTTATTTTATACAATCAAGTCTTCTTTCATGTCTTTAAATAACTAAAATCGGGGACTTAAAATATTTCATTTCTCGTATGGGGATAAAAAATATTTTAACTCTTGCGTCAATCCCTATTTCAGAATTAGATGCTGTGTATAAATAGTCTTTCCAACAAAGGGCAATTTCGTAATAGCATCGCATTAATGTGATCAAGATGGAATATATATTGAGAAAAAGTTTAAAATTAGCAATTTAAGTTTTAGCTTGATTAAATCTAAGAAAATTCAGGAAATAAAATTTCGTTTTTAAAGAAATATTTTAATTTCTTTTGCGCATTGTAAATGTGTTTTTAAAAATTCTAGTCTTATTTAAGGAAAAAGAATATGAAGTATATTATTAACTTCTTGTCCTTCTAGCTCAACTTCATAATTATTTGACTCACGTTATTTGGTACATTTACTACTATTTTAATTCCTATAATAATATAAGAACTTCTTAGATATTGAAGAGTTTTTAAATGATTTTTGCATTTTTAATTATTTTATACTTTTTGTTAATAGCAGATTTAAATTTTAAAATTCAGTAATTCGATGCGTGAGTTAACCTCTTCGTATGCATAATAGTTTTCAAAAAATATTCTAAATGTGTTTACACTTTGGGGGTTTAGTTAGTTTAGTTTAGTTATATTAACGTCCCATTGTAAAGCAACACAAGGGCTATTTTGGGACGAACCTCATAATTTTGAATTGTAGTCAGATGACGAAAACAACATTTGAGCTGGCACCCCCCTCTCCTCATCACACCAGAGGGAGGACGTTTGGGCCCTTTCACACGACGATTCTTCCATGGAATCGGGTCTCGAACCGGAAACCTTACGGCTCACAAGTCAAGACCTTACCACCAGGCTACCACTACCGCTACCGCTACCCAGCATATATTTTCAGCCTTAGTGAAAGTTAGTGTCATGTTTAATCAGAATCAGAGTTAAAATTTCAAAGTCTTGCGACAACTCTTACTGTTTCGTTTGGCTACTATTTAAATGTTTCTAGGTAGCTGCCACTATTTGGCGATGATTAATGGCTGCCAACGAAAAAATATTGGTCATATGCACTTGTACTTTACTTTATAAATGGTATCAGTTCAATATCTTAATGTAGTTGAAGCGGCAAAGATGATTTATTAATTGATGCACAATTTATCTTATCATTAAAAACAAGTAACGAAAGCTCCGTTCAAGACTTCCATTTCACAGAAGCGAATATCACCAGCGTTGTTTAGATTTGAAGATAGCAGATAAAATGAGAATAAAAAAGATTTTTAAAAATCTTCTTTTCCAAGCATCCGCTATAAATCAAAGCAGTTATCCGAAACTAAACATATATACAGGGTTACTCAAAACAATTGAATAGATTTTGAATTGATGTATCTTCTTTCCTAGTAACACAAAATAGAAGTGACCCTAGCAAATTCGTTTTTAGTACATTATCATTTGCTTGGTGTGATTTATCTTTGTCACACGACCAACATCTGTACGATAATCTATTTCATTACAACGTAAATTTTTCTAAACGTAAAGCAAAAGTGTGAATGTTCAATTTGTTTGTTTGCAAAATAGGTATTAATGACATATCTCAACGAAATAACGACACAAGTTACAATCCAGAAGATTCGGATAGCCGCACTTAGCATACACAAGTGGTTTCGAAAGTGAAGTATCTGGAGTGTAGTTGATTGGATTGGATTACTGTACGGATATTGTCCTTGCTACTAAGGACAACATAATACAATTGTTAAAAAAGAAATAAACTTCGAAAACAATACAGAAAACAGTTAAATCCTTTCTTATTATCGTTAGGAACAAGGAATATATTAATTTCAAATATAACTAATTTCAATTCATGCATTTGCTTTGAATAATCCTGTATTATGGTATAGCTGATAAAATCAGATATATTTGGATATAAATTCAAAATACATTAATAAAAGTAAAATTTCCTGTTATAAATAGCCACAAAAGGGGTCTCTCATATTATATAAGTGCATATTTTTCCGGTTTGAATTTCTTTCTCTTTGAATATCTACAAGTAGTTGCTGTTACAATTACTCAGGACTGTATTTACTATGTATAAAATAATTGGTAGGTATTTCAGACTAAAATAATCGGTAAACATGCTTTAACTCAACTGATGTCATCCGTTGCTAAATAGTATTAATTATACAAAAATTTGATATCAGCATTCAAATGGAGTCGATTCTTGCTCATGAGATTCATAGCAATTACGTTATGACAGTTTCATATTGAAATCCATTCCAAATGGTACAGAAGAAAAACTATAACAGTTATATAACTAAAATTCCAATTTCCCACTTTTCTAACAATTGTTATTGTTATTTAACAAATTTATAGATGCTTCTCTTTTGTTTCGCAAAACTCGTAAATCCATGGTTTTAAGCAGACAACTCCATTTTCTGTTATTTATCATTGTACTAGTATTGTATCGATTTAGTTGTTCCCGAAATAGACACTGTTCCAAAATTAGTTTGAGTTCATATTTGTTAAAAATAGAATGATAAAAATTCACGTTCTGACTGTAACAATTGCATGAAAATAGAATTACAAGATCACTGCCGCCAAAGGAATGAAAATAATAATAATAAATTGAAAGTATAATTTATTTTTATTGAATTGCGCAAAAGCTACTGAAACATTCATAACCGTGTTATTAATCATTGCTGCTTTCTGGTACATAACAATATTTGTACTAACATAAAATGAGGTAATTGTAACTATTTTGTAATGCACATGCGTAGAATTCATGTTAATGCGATTTTCAAAAATTTGCTTTACTCACGAAAAGATAAGGCTTCGGCTTCGGAACCGGAGGATTTTTCAGGTTCAAGTTCCGATTCCACTCAAGAATCGTAGTGTAAGCAGGTTACATGTTAAATCCGTTGGGGCGTCTTCCGGCTGGTGTGGTGTGAAAGTTTAGAGAGGGGTGCCTGCTCAGATGTCGTCCTTCTCATCAATTTAAAAATTACAACATCCCTTCCAAAATAGCCATGTGTTGTTTCAAAACAGGATGTTAATATAACTAAATTCGTACAAAAACTAATGTAATGTGAAATAATTTTCAAATGTTTTCCTTATAAAAATTTCATGAAATGCAAGATCCTGCTAATTCTTTATTTTATTAGACTGGCTTAAAATATGAGATAAGCAAGTATTAATCTTAAAGTGCAATGACTCCAAATCATAAACAGCTATTATTTGTTTTACACACTATTTAAAAATACACTACTTATCTTCAAACAGGTGTTATAACTGGAGACAATCGTATTTTTTTTCGGTACCTTTTGAATTCTTAAAATAGAATCTATGAAAGTCTTCATATGAAATCAACCGCTTGTATTTTATTACATTTCAATAATATGATTACAAAAACTCATAAATTATGAATTATTTAATGTTAAAAGGCGCCAGTTTAGTCACATAAAAATACTTATATTCTCTCTCTATTACACACACACACACACACACACACACACACACACACACACACACACACACACACACACCCACACACACACACACACACACACACACACACACACACACACACACACACACACACACACACACACACACACACACACACACACACACACACACACACACACACGTCTATAAAACCAACTCATTATGTGTATCTAACAGATGTGCTTAATTCTTATCTCCCAATGGATTCTCGAGAGTGAAGAAATCAAAGTTGTTTGCAGATTAGAAGGTGACTTTAAACTGATAGAGAATTAAACCGATATCCGATAACATTTCCGATCAAAGACTAAAACAACTTTTATCTACTAAGTACAAGGAGAACCCTGTAAGAGATTGATTTTCCAAGTCATATTATTATTTTAATTTTCTCACATACAAAATATATAAAAAAGCAATAGTAAAAAAAATCGACCTTGAGATTTTGACGAATTTTTACATTTCAAACTTCTAAAAATCCTTTTTTTCAAAAAAAAAAGAAAGTTTCGCAGTTTATGGGGACAATAACTTAAAAACAAAAAGAGCTTTTAGAGAGTTTTTTATTTATCTATTTTTTATCGATTTTAGAGAGTTTTTCATTTATCTATTTTCTTAAAAACAAAAAGAGCTAAAAGAGTTTTTCATTTATCTATTTTTTATAGCAGAAAAAGATGATGAATAAAGCTTCAAAAAATTATTCAATTCTAACTGGAAAATTGAAAAATATATTTTGAATCTAAAATCGTTTGTTATAGTTTTAAAAAAATATTTTGAATTCTTACTAGAAAATTGAAATACATATTTTGAATCGAAAATCGTTTGGAATAATTTTATTGGAAGTAAAATATTTATTATTTTTTTTTTGTATTTTCGGTAAACTTTCTAAGTTACTAGTCGTACTATCATTGAATATTTTTCGATACATCTGAACTCTGACTGCCCAAGTATGTATTCATTGTTAAAATTAGAAAATTATTGAAAATAATAACACATATCTTCATGCTAAGAATAAATATAGATCACAAATCACATGGTAACAAAAATCAGTGCTCACCTTTCTATCTTCAAGTTTATTCTCTCATGAAGATATGAAAGCATATCAACATGTGAAAATGATAGGTAGCATAATTCCTAAGTATGTTCATGAAAGTTCTCGATTCGCGTTAAAATCTCTGAAAGTATCCACAATTATTATTTCTACAGATTATTTCTCAATTTTTAAGTTTCATCATTTTGAGGCTTTTAGAAATTAATTGCGGTAACACTAATTCGACGAAAACGATTTTTTCTTTCGTTTTAAAATTTCTCCATCAAATTTATTCAGTAATGAAGATTTAATTGCTGTGCTATTTTATTCTCTGATTTACAGAATTTTAAAAAAAATATTTCAATTTAATCAAAGAAGCCATAGCTTGTATTCGAAAAAAATATTGGATTTAAACATTTTGCGGCCCTAAAAAAATTCATAGTATGAGGACTATGAGTATATTATATATATGGTTTATAATAAATGATAAATTATATTATAAGGCTTATGATAAATATCAACTTAGTTGTATATGTCAAAGAATTTTATATAATCAACATAATGAATAAAATTAAATCATTAACATAAGACAATAAAATTCAGGAAAAAAAATTAGTTAAGGATTTCTTTAGTTAGAAATCAAAAAAAATCTTTTATTGTAATAGAATTATAAGGAAATAATAAAATTAAAATAATTATAACATTAAAAGTTATTTTTAACAGAACTTATTAAGCTCAAGCGTAACCTATTAAATTAATAATTTATATTTTAATATAACATGAATAATTTTCTAATTATATTTTAATTTATTTAATAATGATTTTTATAATTAAAGATATATACATATTGTAGTTCTAATATTTTAAAATAAATAAAATGTATAATCTACAAATTTATAAACTAGTAATTATATTGAAAACATTTTTAAACAGCCTGCGTGCCTAAAATTCCATAGCCTAAAGTTCACCCCTGCATATTAAAATGTATTATTAAACACTATATTGGCGTTTACTTCGATATACTTCGTATAATCCAATAATATAATTATACTGACTGTAATCTATATAAAGTATGGTTAAAATATTCTTCTATATACATTGGTTTTTAAAAATATCTCTATACTATAGTAAAAGGAAATTCAATTCTTATTCTGGAAATTTATCTATGTTCATCGAATGGTCTTAAAATAAATTGTAAGGGTAGGATAATTTTCCTCCATTTAGCTTATTGCATTTTCTTGATTTCGTCATGCAAACACAAACCGGCATTTTTACTTTCTCGTATACTTAGTATAGAGAAAGTATGGTCATCATAAAAAAAATGAACGAGATTTTGACGAATTTCCACGTTCAAACACTCCTTGAGTTCGAAAAATTCATTTTTGGAAAATGTTCGTCTGTCTGAGACACGGATGACTCAACTAAGCCAGGAGCTAAGCAGCTGAAATTTGATATAGGGTTTTAACAACAAATTTGCATACTTCAATCGAGTATTGAGAGAAATACATTCAGATTAATTCTATCTGACAGGTTTTTCGAATATAAATTGACACGATGATTACAAAACGAAGAAAGATAGATAAAATTCGGTACATAGATTTAACATCTTTATTGTAGCTGCCTATTAAATTTTGAGCCAAATCCAAAAAGGGATTGGCCATCTGTGGGCATGTACTTTTAGAAACATGTAAACGCGATAACTCAAGGACGCAATAACTTGAATATATCTATTAAATCTGGTTTGAGAGTTTATAATTATGAGTGCAATTTTATATTAAATTTTTGTTTAAATCGGCTGAGAAAAATGTGCCTAAAGCAAACATTCAATTTTTGGATATTATTAGCCGCATGCCATGGATTCATCGCCAAATAAATTACCAAGGATGAAACGATAATTACAGTAAAAATGCTAAATCCATGCCAAAAAATATTTTGTATCTATTGTACGCCGGTGCCATTTATGCAAGATGTTATCTGGCATGGTAGGTTTATTAAAGAGTATGCAAGAAAGTTTGGGGGAGACTATTCTCATTGTTTTTTTGTTATAAAAGTTCATAGAAATTATGATTAATGCATCAAAATACTAAAAGATTATGATAAGAAATAGGAAACATCGCAATTTAAAAAGTTCGATAATCTAGGGATGTAATATTAAAATTTGAAAACAGTGCGATAAGAAATATGAAATATACATATAAGGAAGTAATTAATAAAAGTGAAACAAACACACAAATATGAACATCAGAATTGTTCTTGCAGCGTTAGAATTGAAAATTCCTTTCCAAACGATTTTAATTTCTTTCACGTTTAATGATTTGATATATGATAACGTTAAATTTAATCATGTCAGATGAAAGCTTATTTCACAAGGAACTAAACAGCATTACGTTGATAGGCATCTCTTTAATGTTGAACTTTCCAGGAACTAGAAAATTTTTCGAGTAACTGACCGATTTGATAGTGATGGTTTCATTCATAGGAATGTAGCAAGCAGAATTAAAAAAGGTGTTTGCGTAACAAATGAAATCACACTAAACTGACCCCATTTCGTTCAAATTTCTTATTTTGCTTATAAATGGAATCAGGCATTTGATAAACATTACGCGTTATTCACCAATTCAATTTACAAATATTTAAATAGTGATTTAACTCCATTAATATCGGAATTGCAGTCAAGTGAAAATAACAAATCAGTCATAATTAAAAAAAAGTCATGACTAAAAAGTTTTTTTTTCTGCGCTTTCACATTATCTTTAATTATTAAGGTGACTGAATATGTATATCTGCAAAATCCATTTGATCTAGAGAAACTACATCAAACGGATTTTGCAGATTTGGATTGGAGGAAAGAAATTTGAAAAATGATAGAGCATCTTGAAGCTCTATCATTTTTTATAAAAAATTATGCGAGGTTTTGAGATTTTCCAGTGATAATTCCAGCAAATATTGCACAAATCTAATTTGTACACCATTTACAATTTTTTTAAAAATAGTCTTCTATACTTATAATAAAGCTCAATGTGTGTGTGTGTGTGTGTGTTGGCGCTCTACAGGCCAGACCGTTGGACCTACAGCTACCAAATTTGGTACATGTATACCTTCGATGTCGGGAATGTGCACCTCGGAGCCCTTTTTTCGAATTTTTAATTAGAATTTGAATTAATTAAAATTTAAGCGAAATTTCGACGTTTTTCCGCTATAACTTCCGAAAATATTATCGGATAAACATGATTTTAACATCAATTTAAAGATTAAAAAATTAGCTTTCTAATAGTATCAGTATTTTAACATTTAACTTAAGCTTCTATTTGTAATGAATTTTTAAAGAAGCATTTCAACTATATTTTTCAACAATATATTTCGGACAAAACAATAAAATTTAATCTGCAGGAGCACGTTACGAGTGGAAGGGGAAAAATTATCTTTTATCAATAGGTTGCCATCAGATAGATAAAAACTCAAATTAAAAAATAAATAATTATTGCAAATTAAACATTTAAAAATGCAATTTTCAGCACGTGTCTGCATGAAATGAAATAAATATGAAATATGTTTTTTCTTTTTAAAAAAAAGAAAATGCAAAGAATTTTTTGTGACTTTTACAATATTATTAATTAAATAAATCAGCTTTGTTTAATAATAGAAATGCATCTATAAAAAAGTCTAAATGAAGTAAATAGCTGCATAGTATGTAGCAAGAGTCTATAAATGCTTTGAAAAATGAAGAATATTTAGCTTTTAATTAAAAAGAGATGAACTTGTGATATCAGTGTTTTAATGTATAATTCAAGCTTCTATTTTTAACGAATTTTTAAAGAAATATTATAACCTTTTTTTTTGAGCACGTGACTGGATAAAATAAAATAAAACATTGCCGGAAGTTCAAATAAAAAAAACTATCATCGCAAATCAAATCTAAAGAAATAAAACTTTCAGCATGTGACTGGATAAAATAACATAAATATAAAATGAGATATGTTCTAAAAAAATAAATGCAAGGCAATGGATTCTGTGATCGTTTGCAATAGATACATAATTAATTCCATAAATTATCTTTATTTACAGTAAACCTGGTTGAATTTAGACAGGATATGCATTGAAATCCCGACTTAATGGCATATTTCTATAATCGTTTGTAATATCTGTATCACTAATTCAATAATTTTTCCCCTTTTTCGCTTTCTTTAAAAAACATATTTAACATTTTGGCAACATCACCGAAAAAAACATTTTTAATATTTTGGAAGCATAATCGATAAATTGTTAGAGCATTAAACTCAAAAAGTTTTTTCGAATAAAGTTACCGAATCTTTAACTACTAATAACTGAATCTTTTAACTTTAACTATTTCTTAAATTTTGGCTAATGAATATGTGATTTAATTGAAAATCTTAGAACGCATTACTCATGGCGAACCAGCTGGTCGCCAAAGGCGGCTAGTTTTTAATAAAATTAATTGTCTATTGGTAGTTCCTGGCGCTACAGCCATTTGCCTTCAGATAGTGCCTTCAGAAACACTGAAAAACATACAAAGAAAGTAGAAAGATCTTTTCTACGATAGCATATTGGTATCATAGAGATGACAATTTAAAAGTTTATTGTTACTGAAATTACCCAAGGAATGATTTTTAACTTCTCTGACTTAAGAATAAAAATGATTCTGTCTTAAAATTCCGTACATCATTTCTAGTGGTAACGAAAGTATTTTATAACTAAATATAGAGTTTTGGAATTATTTATCTCATTAGTTCTTTGCAATATAAAGGTTGCTAACTACTACTACGGCCATTTCTCCATACCTATTGGGCTTCGGAAGCATTGAATAATGTACAAGGAAAGTAGAAAAAATTTTGTTTTGTGAATATACTGGTATCATAGAGAAGACAAGTGAAAAGATTGCTGTTACTAAAGTTACCCAAGGAATGACTTTTTTCTTTGACTTATGAATAGCAGAAAAAGTTGACCTATGTAAGCAGTTTTCTTCCCGAAAGCTGCTTGCATCACTTCCAATGATAACAAAAGAAAAAAATATTTTGTAAGGAAATATAGAGTTTTTACTTACTAAAATTCTCAAATTAATACAGAAAACATTATGAAGAGAGAAAGCTGGACTGCTCTGTAACAAGTCAGTAAGATTATTCAACATCCAAAATATCCAGCTCCGTTAATCTATACTTATAATAAAGCTCAATGTGTGTGTGTGTGTGTGTGTGTGTGTGTTGGCGCTCTACAGGCCAGACAGTTGGACCTACAGCTACCAAATTTGGTACATGCATACCTTGGAGGTTCGGAATGTGCACCTCGGAGCCCTTTTTTCGAATTTTTAATTATAATTTGAATTAATTAAAATTTAAGTGAAATTTCGACGTTTTTCCGTTATAACTTCCGAAAATATTATTGCACAAACATGATTTTTACATCAATTTAAAGATAAAAAAATTAGCTTTCTAACGGTATCAGTTTTTTTAATTTATAACGTAAGCTTCTATTTTTAACGAATTTTTAAAGAAATATTTTAACCATGTTTTTATCACGTGACTGGATAAAATAAAACAATGACGGAAGTTCAAATAATAATAAAAAAAACTATCATCGTAAATCAAGTCTAAAGAAATGATACTTTAAGCACGTGACTGGATAAAATAAAAGAAATATGAAATGTGATATTTTCTTTAAAAAATAAATGCAAATGATTCTATGATCGTTTGCAATATCTGTATCATTAATTCAATACTTTTTTCCCTTTCTCGCTTTCTTTGAAAAAAAAAACATATTTCATATTTTGGCAACATCATCGATAAAAACATTTTTAATATTTTGGAAGCATAACCGATAGTTAAAACTGACTGATTTATAAAATTAAAGAACATTATTAGGAAAAGGTGTTCTTTTAGAACTTTTCGTCCATCATCTTAAAGAAAATATTGCTTTCAGGCCAATCAATTCCCGGAATTACTTCTAGGCTAATGAATATGTGATTTAATTGAAAATTTTAGAACGCATTACTCATGGCGAACCAGCTGGTCGCCAAAGGCGGCTAGTATTAAATAAGATTGAGCCATCTTACTCTCATTCTTTCGTACTTAAGAAAAATGTAAAGATGTAATGGAACTAGCTCACAAAATGATACGTAATTCTACGATGGTTTACAACCGAGGACACAGCAGATGAGCCCAACGTTACAAAGGAGGAGTGTGGCGAGTAATGGGAATATTTTTTTAAGCCAAATTGTATGTATATTTTGTTAGCTTACTTTAAATAAAATGATATTATACTAAAAAGCATTTTTATTGTGAAATATTTTTCATAGAAGTAGACAGGCTATCTATTTGGCAAGAAAGAGGTAGCTACAACATTCCAACATGTGCTACGTCATCTGCAAAAAATATTTTTGAGTGAAAACTCTGTCATAATATGTAGGAAAAATTAAGAAGCTTGATCAAAACGAAAATCTCTACACAATTTGGAATTTTCAAACGTTTTTTACGGCTTTCGGCAAATTTTAATAATTGGAGCTACCTCCTTTTTGCAACAAACCCTTCAACTAATTAATTATTTTCGCAATAGCTTTCATTGTTGCAATGAAATGCAAACAAGTTTCATTGTTTCTTCAAATTCTACCTTTCCTGATATTCTTCCCTAGTTGGTAGAGAAGAAAGATGGATATTACTATTAATACTAGCAATGAGGAGGAATTAGGAAGCGAAAAAATCTTGCTGCAAAAGACAACATGAGTAATTGGAAATAGTTTACCAATACGTAGATTCGATTGCGGTTGGAAGGCGGCATAATAAACATAACAGGTGTATATTTATTACAATAATACGGTTTTAGTCTTTCAGAATCTTATATTTATAAATATTGAAAGAAATATGAACACCAAATTCTGCTGATAGATTCAATTGAAATTAGACGCAACCAATATTTCTGGGATAAATATTATAAAACCATAAACTGATATTATTTTATTAATATGAGCCTGAAGAGTTTCTAACTTACAACATGTTTCTAACAAGTTGAAATTTTAATTAGTAGAAAAAAACTAACATCTTAATGCAGAACGGAAGAAAAATTGAAAAATTAATATACATAAGGATATAATTATTATTTAGTAGAACGCTAATTTATAGTTGGATAAATTAAGGGGGGGAAGCACACTTAAAAAGAAAAAATTCGGAAATTTAAATCTTTTACGCTAAACTGAGGCATTTATTTGAATTTAATACACATAACAAGATTATTATTATTTAGAAAACTATATTTTATGTTTTGATGCATATAAAAAAAGTTTAAAAATAATATCCGCAATGAAGTATTAAGCAAATAAATAAATAAAAGCCAATTGCTTAAATACTATACAAGAAATAAAAATAAGAATGAATTTACTTACAAAAATAGTTAATGGACCAATAATGAGCTACAAAATGCTTATCAACAATCAGTATAAACATCCCCCCCCCTCAAAAAAACTTTACATTAAAACTCATTATTAAAACATCGTCAATGCTTTTCTTTTCATTTCTTGTTCATAATTTAAATTTTCGTAAGAAGTAAGTTTTGCAGCTAATTTTGAATCAAATAGTGTTTAAAAAGTTACAAAACAATTTAAAGGTGACAAATTATACGCTAACAGTAAAAACTGGAAAAATTACTTACATTTACATGAAACTTCAAACTATAATCTGTTTCTTGCTTAAACTGGCAGTATATTGAGTTTTCTAAATTTAAGTTCATTTTTACACGTAGAAACAGATAAAAATTAAGTTCTTATCTGGATGCTGTTTAGATCCTACCACCGCCCTTTTCAGTTTAATGATTTTTACTAAAGAAAAACACTGACGCGACTCGAGGACCGTGAAAAAAAAAAGTTATTTTTGGACCTCACCCAGAGGCGCCTAATCCCCTAAGAAATGAAAAAAAGAAAAAAAAGTTGCAGGTGGGGTTCTATTTTATTTTAAGTCGCTGTGTGAAGTTAGTGAATTTCAATCTGTCCCACTTTTTTGTGTGAGATGCATTGATTTAAGAAATTCTAGCAGATTAATAATATTTCTATAAACATTGTAAAGTCAGAAGATACAACATTGATATATTCGCCCTGAGCAAGAAAAGGTAACAAGCGTTGTTTGACATTTCGTCCTTGAACTCTAAATTACAGTTGTGAGTGAAGAAACCCTATTCTCTCCTAACATCGTTTTGCTTTTGCAATTGACGATGAATTGCAGGTTAGCCACGTGCTGACTTGAAATGGAAATGATGAATTATCTTATTCAATATTTATTATTCACAATTTTAAATATCTTGCATCTTTCAGAATGAAAATTTCGGATTTTCATAAATGAAAAACTGGTGAATTCATTAATTGTCATAAAAATTTCATTTATTACATCTTAATATTTTATTATTTATTTATTTTTATTACATCTTAATATTTGTAAACAAAATTTTGATTATACACCGGATGTGAAAAAGTAAGAATCTATTTAATAGTAGAATTCGTACAATTCCTAACGCGTTTATAACCAAACATTTTTTATACGCTGATTGCAACACGCCATTTGATTCACGTATACTGTATATAGTAATTAGATTATTCCTTTTTTGCTAAGAGATAATAATGAAATGGTCATCTAACTAAGAAGAAAATTCGAATCATTAACAGAAGCTAAAATAATGGACTTGCTAAATAACTTATTTTTAATATAAAACATCTAAAAAATAACAAATTTTTATCATTCGCAATTTTATTTTTAATAAATAAATGTTAAAATTCTTATAAAATCTATAAATAACAAAGGCAAACGATTTAAAAAATTAAAGCAGAAATATAAAAAATGTAATTGTAGTAGTTTAAAAATTCAATCACTCTAAAAACAGATTATCTTTAAATATTCATGTTTCAAAATCGTTTGCATCTATTAAAATATTTATTAAATTCTGGAAATTGTCTTCTTTTTTAAAATAATAAAAAATTAAAGATAAAGTTGGAAAGAAACTAATATCAATAAAAAGGTAATTTTTTTTTTTATTTTAAAATAGTACAAAAATATTACTTCTGAAATATTTTATTCCGAAGATTCCACAAAAAATGGACAAATTCTTTCTAATTAATTGAATATTTATTTAGCTTTTGTATTTTGATAAATGAATAAAATAAAAATCTTTTTTGTTTTAAATAATAAATATGCAAAGTTTAGCTGAAATCGGGTCAGTTTGTGAGCTGGGGATGTGGATGAGACATCAAACATATTCCAAAAGACTTACTTGTATTAATACTTGTATGTTGAATACAGACACCACTTTGAAACAAACTATTGTAAATAATAGCAAAATATAATATTGACAGTTCCACATCTTAATACTCCTAATGATTTTAAGATTGAGCATATTCATTTATTTAATTCCTAATGTTTAGTTTTTAAATCTACATGTTTTTATAAGTTTGCATTTGCAACTATTACATTTTGATCGCATATAGCCTATTTTTTGAGTAACTTTAAATTCCTAACGTGTTACTGGTTCAATGCTTATAGATTTTATTCGTATGTTTGTTTACTGTTTATTTTGCAATAATTCTGAAACAGTTTTTTAAAAAATAAAATAAATATTTAAGCAATATCTTTGGAAAAACTTAAAATAAACTTCTGATTTTTTTAAAATAATTCATTACGTATATATTTTGCAAACTTTAATTTATTATTCATTTTGGATTTTAAAAATTTCTTTCCCATATCTTAGGTAGCGTTCCGAATTAAGTGTATGTGTCCGCGTTCAAGAACATAGCGTTGGTCATTTTAATTTTAAAAAAATCAATAAATTAGAAGATGAGTTTTCTTGGAGTGCAAAAATTACAAAAATAGGAATTTCTTCTTAAGACTATTTTCTTAAGTGACATTTACGGTAATTATGATAATAAATAAACATTTGCATTAATTTCATTTTAACCATTTTCATTTGGTTTTGAATAATTTAATAATAAATTTATATAATAATTGATTATCTCATTTAGAAACATTATAGCATGATGATGCTTAAAGTTTTATTTATATATCTTTATTTAAATTTTTTCTCTTTTTATTATATAACCGTGATTATGTACACGCACACACAAAATTGTATTTACAATTGTTATTAAATCCTTGATTATAGTATAAATTCAGTTATTAAAGCAATGAAAAATATCGCAAAGCATACTTAAATGTATGTTTTGTAAAAATATTAAAATTTGAAAAGTTGAGTATTGTTTGTTTTTACGGTACCCGTGTTTGTTCGTCGATTTTTAGATTACATTAAGAATGCCGAAATTACATGTTTACTAAGCGAAATTGTATGTTTACCAAATGATCACAAGACTTCCATTCCATATCTAGATTTTCTCAAGATTGCAGAGTCTGCTTGCAAATAGCCAAATTGGTGCCAATCTGCAATTTTTTGGCGATTTATCGTGGTTTATAGAAATGGTACCACTAAAAAGTTTATTTCTTGAATTTTAAAGTGGCGTAAAAATTTTTATACTCTGTATCCCTTGAACGTTTACCAGCAATTTGATTTTAAAAAAAAGAGCTGAAAAAATGGCAGCTCAGACCTTGCTAATCATGGCCATCCGATTGAATGAAAGGCTTGACTCATTTTTAGAGACAAGGCCACATGTCAAACATTTATCTGAGCCGTTTCGTTTGCAAGTTATAAAGTTCATATTTTAATATACAGAGAAATAATTAGCCGTTCTTTTCTCACACTTGGATCCAAAATTTAATTAACAGATAATATTTCGATGACAAATTTCCATACGATATTTTATTTATATTTGCGTTTTTGATGTTATCACATAACAAATGAACAGACTTGGTTCCGACGGATTTGATCCAAATTTTGATAGAAATTTACAAATTTGGAGTAAATTCCTCATTTTAAATTTCATGCCTGTAGTTCTTTACATTGAGTTTTCATAATCGTAGGTGGACTGACATAATTATAAAATCGCGCTTTCAGAACTCAGAAAATCTGAAATGTGGTAATTCATCACCGTGAAACGAAATTTTTGATGATATTATTTGTATAAAAGAAAATGTAATGTTTTCATATGACAACATAATAATGCAAAGTTGTTTGAATACCATTTCATATTTTTTCAAATATCATGAGTTTAGTTTGGGTCTACGATAATAGAATTCACCAATAACAAAACATTTCTCTTTAAAAACAACCAATTACTGATGGCCAGTCGTTGTTTCAGTGGATACCGAAAACAAAGCTCATGATGACGGAATTTTGACCTTGCATTTTTTATTTTTGAGAATTTTTGGATGGTTTCAAGCAATTCACTGCAGGAAATGTTTTAGACATTAAAATTACTAGGAAAAATTCTATGTAAAAAATATTTTGGTGGAGGCTACTAATGAGGACATATCACCTGTCACAAGCGAAATGACAGACTTCCGAATCTCCTTTCCCTATTGAAGGAAGTTTGTTAGAGGACATTTTAGGTTAAAATGCATACTGAAACTCATTGAACTCTTAGTATATTAGCTTAACATTTATAAATCAAAAATTAATAAATGAAGAGTTATGATTTAAAAAAAGAACAAAAATACAATTTATTAACACTGTTCGTTTCAGTATCCTTAGACGTTCACTTTTCGACAATTCCATTTCATTAAGGAGCGAGACTCGAAAAGATGTGTACATTTCCGGAATTTGCTTTATTCTTAAATGTAAACATCTCCTTTCACTCTTCTCACCTTTATTTTGTCGAATTAAACCCATGTTAATGCATGTGCAAAAGCCTGGAGAGATTTAGAATAATTTGAGCGGAGGGAGTTTACAGTCTTGGTAAAAAATAATTCCACTATGTACACAGTTCTGAAAACCAATTCATGTACGAAAACACAGCAACTACTTTGCTATACACAAAAATTCTTTTAAAAAGTTGTTGGTATTTAAAAAAATACTGTAGGAAACAAACTAATATATA
>JAPMOQ010041167.1:885504-912113 GCA_026543055.1 Argiope trifasciata | reverse complement strand
AGTTTAATATAAACATTATTATTTAAATCATTATTTAATTAGTGATTGATTAGTTTAATATAAACATTATTATTTAAATCATTATTTAATTAGTGATTAATTAGTTTACTATTAACATTATTTAAATCATTAGTGCGCGACATTTATAATTATACATTATTATTTAAGTAAATACCCGTTGTTTATAATTATTGTAAAAGTTAAGAGAACGGTATGAAACATAAGATATCTACAATTGATAAAATCAATATCATCTTAATATTTTATGTTCTATAAAATTTTCAATTTTTGCAAATTTATTTTTTGATTATCATACTTTTTATTTCCTTATCTTAGCGGTCCTAGGCAATAGCATAGTTTTTGAAATGCGCCATAGAGTACAATGTTTTATCCCAGTTGTGCCCAATTAACTGGAAATATCGAAATAAGGCCGCTTTTTTTAGGTATAAATTTGGCATTTTCTACCTGATATTCAGAGCTATGATTACATACGTAATAATGTCTAATTAATTTACGTTAAAAAATTTCTAATCATTCGACCTCCGATTTCACTGTAAACTTCAGAGATTCGGAATATTTTTTTCCCAAAGAATCAAACCAATTCAAATTCCTTCCTAAAATTATATGTTTAAAAAAATACTCATAATACTGCCTGTTTTTACTCATTTCTCTATGGCCTTTAAAAAAGATCAGGAAAAAAATGGAGTATTCCATTTAACCAAGAAGAGTAAAAATTTTTAAAGAACTCCATGCTCGCTTCTTCGCTCGCTTGCACGAATATTTTTTGCATAAGGATATAGTGAAATAGTAAGTGAAGCTTCAGCAAATGAAGACAGTTTCTTCTCTTATCGTTTTATGTTGATTACGGCAAAATAATATAAAAATTGTAATAAGAGAAAAATTATCTTAGAAAGAGGGATTGAAGATATAGACGATAATCAAAAGGCGCAAAAACAGGGAGATAAGCTTGTAAAGGTAAAAGTGTAGAATAGTGTGCCCCTTGCTGCGCCAAGAATGCCAAGTCGCCAACAAAGATGGCGGACAAAATAAACAAACTGTTTCGCGGAACAGTTACGGTTGCCATTTCCCGCCTTTTTATTTAGAATGTTTAACTAATTATAATTATTTGTTTAATACTGCCCGGTGCCTTCTACAGATGCCGAAGGCATCTGTAGAAGGCACCGGGCAGTATATTTTAATTTTAAAAAAACATCCTAGGGCTTCGCTTTCATACGGAGCGGGAATGCAGTAGCTTCGCTAGCACATTGAACAGATGGACGGTGTGGATTAAGGAATAGTGCCTAATAATATTACAAGAAAGAATAAATGATGTTATAGGAAAGAATATTATACAGAACTTTTAATATTTAATGTACTCACTTGCTTTATTTAATCTTTTCATAAACACTTAACACTTCATAACACTCAAAGCATTCTTTCCAAGCCTCATCAACTCATTAAAAAAAAATATTCCAATCACCCTTCATCCATTCAGTAGGTTCGAAATAGTGCCTAGCATCCCAACTACCAAACATCCACTCCTGTACGATTGCAGACATAATAATATTTCGAGGGAACCAAGCGTTGGAGCACCAAAAGAATTACGTGAACTGCGAATAATTCCATGTCAGACTTCTTTTAATACGAAAACGCAGACGATTTGCGAATTCGCATAGTGATAGTTAAAAGTGTGAAAACGAAAAAAAAAAAAAATTTGTAAATATTAACACAAAAAAATGAAATAAATGGTATTTTAATTAATATTAATTTTATTCTAAACTTTTTTTGTATAATAAATTTTAAATTAAAATAATAAGCAAAATTTAAATAATCTAAAATCGATATTTTAAATATTAAATTTATTATAAAACTATTGTAGTACCTGAACAACTCAACTATTGTAAAAACTAGTAAACAAAACAGAATTAGGGTTACTGTAAGAAAGTTCCGTTGGGTTGCCATATTGGCGATAAACTCGGGGGCACACCGTGCTACACTTTAACCGCTTGTAAAGAAGAAAACAAAGAACTGTAGGTTTTCATAAAATTTGCAGTGTTTATTCATGCCAGCAAATGACATGAATTTTCATTGTATGCATTGTAGATTTTCAAAAATCTGGTGACAAATACTGGTGATCGTATGTACTTATCAACATGATAAGAAAGATATTCATGTGATATTGTGTATGGTAACTTAAACTGTATTGTAACTCACTGTATTGAAATGCGAAATCATACGAATGGTTTTAATTTTAAACAATCTGTCCAATTTTCAACATTATTTATTTAATCAGGGCTGATTCATCAAAAGTTACGTCGCATGCAAAATCAATTTCAAAAGCTATCACGAAATACGAAAGGAAACATATATTCAGTTGTCCGTCGTAATCGGATAAGGCGAATTCTACTGTAGTTTGTAAAGCAAAATTTAAAGTAATACAATCCGCTTTACATAACAGTCTACTTATATAAAGTTCTTTTCTTTTTAGTATATGAAATATAAAGCAAGTTTTGTAAACATTCAAACTTGAGATTTCGACGAATATCCATGTTTCGAACCTCTCCGAATTCGAGAAGCATTTTTAGTGTTGTATCTATTTGTAGTAAAGATAACTGAAAAACGGTTTGAGTTGGATGGATGAAATTTGGTAAATAACTTTTTAAACAAAATATGCAGATTTATATCACATTTTGAACAAAATCCGCTTAGAGAAAATCTATCTATCCGTCTGTTCGAACATAAGTTAGTATGTTAACTGCAAAACGAAGAGAGTAAAGTAAATAAAATTTACTAAGGTTTAGCATCAAAAATATAGATATTGTATAGCAGTGATCTTGTGAGAAGCATTCAACTTCAAAACTGGAGGGTTATGAATTCGAAATATCATTTCACCACCGATGAGCAGCAGCTAGATGTTCAGTTTGATGTCAAGAATTCTCCTATTGATGTGATACGGAATTTGAGCGAAGAGGCGCTTGTCGATATCTGACTACACTTAAAAATTCCAAGATTATTAAAAATCTCAGTAATTTTCAAATATTTCTTCTATATTCGCCTAATTAAGGCAATTATTACCAATGGTATAGACTTCCTTGACAGATACTCTAGGTTTGAAATCAATAGTTATCAAAAAAAAATTTCCCTTGGAAAAGAAAAGAACATATAAAGATTGAATAGCCCACAATGAAGATAAAATAGCAAAATACAAAGTGCACGACAAAAAAAAAAAAAAAGAATTAGAAGAGAAATGATTATTTGGGGCGATTGTTCCCACACATCCAAAAGCGAGAATGAACCCTAAAATAGAAAAATATTTTGTGATTTTATCTAAAATTATGTGTATTATAGCAAAAGAAGATCTGTTTTTATTTGTTTAAAAAAATCTTGCAACATGAAGGAACAGTGATTAGATAAAATAAAATTATCTCAGTAAAGAAGTAAACAACAGAAATTCAAAAAATGCCGGATATTGCCTTGAAAAAGTGTTAATCAGAATTTTTTTTATTTGTTAACCCATTTGCATCATATGAAAAAAAGGCCCATATCACAGAAACATTTTTATTTCATATTTAGGTGTAAAATTGTATAAAAGTAAAAAAAAAATCCTTTTTGAGCATTATTTGTTAGTAATTTTGTTCAGAGTGGTAATATTTGAAATGTGCGATGTATATAGTATATAATATGAATATAGTATATATCATATTATATGCATAGCATATAACAGGATGCAGCGTATATATATGCTCCAGTGATAGTGACTAGGAAAATTGAGCGTATATATACGCTAATGATGCAAATGGGTTAAAAATCTATCGACATAGTTGCCACAACGAATGACGAGATTAATTTTTTCAAAGAATTTATTTTACATGGTGAGAAAAATGAGTTATCAGATGCAGTATTGGTTAAGAATTCGAGTACAGAGTGCTAGAAAAATCACTGTTCACAATGAAAACCTTATCAAACTGCCTGATAATATATTCACAAGTATCTTATGAATAAGAAAGTGGCAGAGTTTCGTGAGATTTTTTTTTACACATAAAGATAATTATTTTAGAAATATATTGTCAGACTTAACATATAATGCAAAAACTATTGTCCTTACACGAGCTGATCTCATAATTTTTCAACTTCGGTCTACAAAACCTCCTTCTCTACCCTCCTAGTTACAAAAACTTGCGAAACTCACCCCCCCCCGCCTTTTTTTCCCAGATTCTTTAATATCAATGATTCATTAGGACAATCTGAATTTAAAGCATTTTATTCAAAATTCGCCAAAGAATTATTTTATGTTGTGTTTTAATTTATTAATTATTAGTTAAGGCTACCCGTTCTCATTTGTTTTCTGAATTTTAGGTCAAGACAATTTTTTCAGAATCAAAAGAAAAACTGGGAAAAAGGTTAAAAAAGCTCTATCTCATCTAAAATTAGAAAACACGATTCACTATTCACTACAATGAGTTAACTCAAGAATGTCAACAATTCTGCATAATGATTCGGATAAAAAAAATTCATCTAATCAAAATATGATTTTATATTGGTTGAAATAATGCAATATTTAAGATATCGGGAAATTTCATTTGTATTATTAAAAAAAAAAAAAAAAAAAAAAAAAAAGAAAAGAAAAAAAAATTCAGCTTTATTTGATTATATTTAGTGCTAAAATATCTAAAATAAGATTTGCTTGAAAATTTCTTTTAAGTTACTATGCTAAAAATTATCGTCAAGTACAATATCCATTTAGTAATTCAAATTTCACTGATAAATAGATGATATGGAAAAAAAAAAAAAAAAACAAGTTCGAAAATCTACTGATCAAAGCTATTCCTTGATATAACCTTAGTAACCAAAATATTTTTCTTTCTTCCGTTTCAAAACATGAACAATGACTTAATACAAATTAATATGATAAATATACATTATAAAATATAATAGATAAAATAAACATCTATTACATACCTTCCACTTTTTGAAAGAATCAAGCTGTCTAGAACGGTAATCCCAATTTCTAATTCATTCGAACATTCTGCAAGAGCACGAGGCAGCTGATAGAATTATCGGCCTTTATACATACATACAAAACACATTTACAGCTTCTCTGGTTGTCAGCAGCTCCGAATGATTACTATTTCCACTAAGCGTTCGGCTGGACATCCTTATCAAAGTCGAATAACATTGCTTCCCAATAACACAGCGCTCACGCGAAACGTAAACTCAGCGCTAACTTTTATCGGCTGCTATCAACAGCTTATTGCTTTGGAAACTCAAACAAGAATAAGACAGAAAAGGTTGCTTTCTCCCTTTTTTAGAGAAGGAAATCAACAAATCTGGTCTGTTGTGTATTTCGGTAATCCGTAAGGCGTTTCGCCTCCGTATTTAGGACGAAAAGGAAGAAGTATTTTAAAATTATTCACGTATTTTTCGAGAAACAAACAATGGTGACAGCTACGTTTTGAAGCGAAGCGAAAGGCTATAAAGGGGACAGATTTTCTTGAACTTCGAACCAGGTTGTATTCTCTAATTGGTGATAAGTCCAGATAATCTTGAGCAGACCGTATAAAGCACTACAGAGACCCTTATATAATTTATGATACGAACTTAATTTTGTCCTTTTAAATTTCACGAACCAGTTCTTTTTATCGATTTTTATTTAATCTGTATGTGAGTTGTTTCTTTAAGGAGACGAATTATTCACTTAGAGTTATGAAATTTTTTATGCATATTATTAAAATATGAATACGTCAAATTTCTTTTTAAAAACTTTTAAAACAAAGTATTATTTTTTAAAAATTAAAAGATTTATAACTTTTTCTATTTTTTTCTTATATAATATGAATTTATGTGGAATAAAACTGTGCATGATTTTTTAATAACATTTTTATACACACTTACTGAATTTTCATAAGAATTTTATGTTTCTCGGAGATAAAATTAACTTTTAATTATCCAAAAAAATCAAAAAATATAAAATGCATATCCAATTTTCTTTGAGTTTTTAACAGTAATCGATTCAATTTAATTTCTCCAAAAAAACTCAGGTATCTGGAACGTTTCAAATATATTAATATTATCTTGATAAATGTGCTTCTTTAATCTTTGTCTTTGAAATATTCATTTTATTGTTTAATATATCTATTTTAGTTAAATATAAGCATATGTTTCTGTGAGGGAACGATAAAAATAAAATTTCGAGTTTCTGTCCAATTTTGCTTATTTCAAAGTTCACTGTCCACAGTAACACATAGTATGACAAGTTGAAAACACACATTTAATTGAGGATGCATTCCATCGAATTGCTCCAACAATTTGTAAATGCAAAAATAATGTTTTCAGAACTTATTTTTGGAATAAAATAGTAAATATATATAAAATGTGTCCTGAAATTTTAAACATAAAGTTTATCACAGTTGTTGACCATTAAATTAATGAATCGACCGTAAAAAAGGAGATAAAGGGGTAAAAAAAAAAAGTAACAATTCGCAAATGGTTGTAAAGAGATAGAGTTTAAAAAAAAGAATAAAGAAAAATGTTGCAAAATTGTATCAAAACATTCTTACAATTTGAATACCTTTGAGAGTGTGAACATGAAAAATCAAATGAGAGAATAATATTTGATACCTTGAAAATCAAAGTACTTTAAACAAAAGTCTGTAGATCCCAAAAAAGTATGAAGCTGTTATGCAATTGCCTACTTTACCTATTTGATAATCCGTTTCTGATAATGCAGAGAAACAAAGCGGTGTTTTATCACACTTTTTTCTATTAATCTGAATATAAATTTGAAAGTTACTAATTAGGTTTGAATCTACACACTTGAGATACTACATAAATAAAAATTTTATCATTTTACAAAACAAATTTTACAAGGAGCAGTATATCATTTTCTGTAATACAGGTTGAGTATAAATGATGGACCCGATTTACCATTTTTGCACTCGAAGACGGTGCATCATTTTTATTTTTTATTTATTCAATTTCGATTGTTAACAAATGCCCACAGAATGGTAAAATGATTGATCTTTTTTTGAAAAGATAAATTTTTCAAAGTTCAATTTAAAAGAATTATGTCTATATATTTTTCAGAGTAAAAAATAAATTTTTGTATTACGTGAAAAATTATGCACCAAATTACTTTTCTGAGGGCAAAGGGTTAAATATTCATCGAAATTTATTCACAAAATAGCAAAGAATCAAGGATTCAAAGGCAAAATAGCAAGAATGGGATCATATTAAAATATTTCTTTATATACATTATTTGTCGTCAGATTGAAATCATCAACTTAAGTCTTAAATGCATACAGATTTAAATTTATTATCTACCAGAAATTTGTAAAAATTTTCTATCGAAAGATACTAAATTGATCTGTTTATAAAAATTGAGAAAAACGGGTGTTCACAATAATAATACATGCGATGAATCAATATTTTGGGTAATAATAATCTGTGTTTCAAGTCAAAAGTTATTTAATTTTATGGAACTCTTTGTTTAATCATAAGACAGACATGCATTAAACTCTTTACTTGTAACACTGTATTATTACGAAGAGCCATCTAATATTGCCTTTGTTTATAGATATTAAATAAGCAATATTTAAATATGCCAACGTCCCGTTTTGAAGCTCCATGCAACTCATTTCGCAACAGACCTTGAAATTTTGAACCATGGTTATTTGACGAGAACGATGTCTCAGCTGACACCCTTCTATTCTAACTTCCGTTTAGTATTAATATAAAGATGTTCAACTTTCGAAATCTTAGATATGCGCAAAATTCTTGTACATAATGAATCTTCCATGGAATTTGACCTCGGACATTGGATATTTTCAAGTCTTGGCAACGTATTAAAATGCGAGACAGATGATCACTTTAATTAAAAAAAATATGGAATTACATAGCTATCTAAGAGTTTTGATGATTACCTAATATTGCTATGTTGGTAGTGAGATATTTATATATTCAAATTTAGCAACATCCTTTTAGGGAAAGATTCATATATTTTTTAAAAATTCAAATTTTGAAAATTAGATGGCCACTGTTTGCTTATGAAAATATTTCAAGAAGATAAAAACTTATTTCAGTAGCAGGAAAATAACATATAAAAATAATTTCAAAAAATTCCAACTAAAAATTAAATTAAATTTTTTAAAATTAAAATTGTTAAATTTTTTTAATTAAATTAAAAACTTGATGATCATCTTTTTTGAGTAATTTTTAAAATTTGTACCTGTAACATAAGCTGAGGTTCTCTCTTTGATTAAAATAGTCGTTTATACTATTGAATTATTTTTTAGAATTTTAGCTAAACTAATTACTTATTGTTTAATATAAGAAAACAAACTAATTCTTTTCTAGACATCATCAAAAAAAAAAAAAATCCTTCATAATATTCAGTCTATTCCAAAAATAAGCAAATGAGTTTTTTTCTTTCTAAAGCGATATTATATTATGAAATAAAGGGAAAAAAATTAATAAAAAGCATGAATCTAGCTTACATTCAGAAAAGAAAAAAAAGTCATTGTTTCTTTCTTAAACCAAATTAGGTTTTCACGTTTCAATTATTCCATACTAGCCGCCTTTGGCGACCAGCTGGTTCGCCATGAGTAATGCGTTCTAAAATTTTCAATTAAATCACATATTCATTAGCCTTGAAGTAATTCTGGGCATTAATTGGACTGAAATTAATATTTTCTTTAAGATGATGGACGGAACGCTCTAAAAGAACGCGTTTTCCTAATAATATTCTTTAATTTTAAAAATCAGTCAGTTTTAATGATTGATTTAGAAGACTGATTGATGTAGCGACTTTTATTTCAAATATTAATAAAAATATTTTGTAAAATATGGCTCACAGAGCAAAGTATGAAGAAATCTAAAACTCATTATTCATAAATGCATTGTTTGACTCAAGCTACATACAATGTAATTATTTACTTCATTTAGATCAAATTAATAGGTTTAAACAATATATATGCCTATTAATAATATTTTACAAATTGGCCATTGGATCGGAATTTGAATGCATATCCTGTATAAATTCAATCCTTTATAAATAATGATAATTTATTGAATTAACGATTTAAATATTGCAAACGATAATAGAAACCTTTGCTTTGCATTTATTTTTTTAGAAAATATCACATTTTATATTTCTTTTATTTAATCCAGTCACGTGCTAAAAGTTGCATTTCTTTAGATTTGATTTGCGATGGTAGTTTTTTTTTATTTTTTACTAGCCGCCTTTGGCGACCAGCTGGTTCGCCATGAGTAATGCGTTCTAAAATTTCCAATTAAATCATATATTTTTTAGCCAAAATTTAAGAAATAGTTTAAGTTAAAAGATTCAGTTATTAGTAGTTAGAGTCGGTAACTTTATTCGGAAAAACTTTTTGAGTTTAATGCTCTAATAATTTATCGATTATGCTTCCAAAATATTAAAAATGTTTTTTTCGGTGATATTGCCAAAATGTTAAATATGTTTTTTAAAGAAAGCGAAAAAATTATTGAATTAATGATACAGATATTGCAAACGATTATAGAAATATGCCATTAAGTCGGAATTTCAATCATATCCTGTCTAAATTCAATCAGGTTTACTGTAAATAAAGATAATTTATGGAATTAATGATATAAATATTGCAAACGATTTCTTAGAATCCTTTGCCTTGCATTTATTTTTATAGAAAATATCACATTTTATATTTATTTTATTTTATCTGGTCAAGTGCTGAAAGTTGTATTTCTTTAGATTTGATTTACGATGATAGTTGTTGTTTTTTCATTTGAACTTCCGGCATTGTTTTATTTTATTTTATCCAGTCACGTGCTAAAAAAAAAATGGTTATAATATTTCTTTAAAAATTCGTTAAAAATAGAAGCTTGAGTTATACATTAAAACACTGATACCATTAGAAAGCTAATTTTTTTAAATCTTTAAATGGATGTTAAAATCATGTTTGTCCGATAATAATTTCGGAAGTTATAGTGGAAAAACGTCGAAATTTCGCTTAAATTTTAATTAATTCAAATTCTAATTAAAAATTCAAAAAAAGGGCTCCGAGGTGCACATTCCCGACATCCAAGGTATACATGTACCAAATTTGGTAGCTGTAGGTCCCACGGTCTGGCCTGTAGAGCGCCAACACACACACACACACATTGAGCTTTATTATAAGTATAGATCTGAACTTACGTCATTGTTTTCTTTTATTTTATCCAGTCACGTGCTAAAAAAACATGGCTAAAATATTTCTTTAAAAATTCGTTAAAAATAGAGGCTTAAGTTATACATTAAAACACTGATACTGTTAGAAAGCTAATTTTTCAATCTTTAAATTGATGTAAAAATCATGCTTCTGCGATAACATTTTGGAAGTTATAGCGGAAAAACGTTGAAATTTCGCTTAAATTTTAATTAATTCAAATTCTAATTAAAATTCGAAAAAAGGGGCTCCAAGGTGCACATTCCCGACCTCCAAGGTATACATGTACCAAATTTGGTAGCTATAGGTAAAACGGTCTGGCCTGTAGAGCGCCAACACACTGAGTTTATTATAAGTGTAGATATTTTGATGGACACCGCAAGTGATTTAATGTAGTAATAATAAGAAATCCCTCCGGATGTTCAAAAGTTAGATTTTAAAAATAATATGCAAAATTTTCCTACTTCCATATCTAACAGATTAAACATCCCGCCGACATAAATGGAACTCTTATTAAACCGGTCTACAACAAATATTTACCTTGCATTTCCATGCGTGTTGAATCACCCATAAAGCTTAGTGGAAATTCCCCGTATCATAATTAAATAGCTAGTTGAGCATGTTATCGGTTTTAGGCCATTTCGATGCATCTAGAAATTGTAGACTCCCCCCCTCTTTTATTTTTTATTGTTAAGCCATTAAATAATATAAATTTTGTACCATTTGACATACACGCGTTATAAATGCAACTTAATCCAAATATACTGTAATACCAGCTATGCTATTGCGACAGACGATAAATGAATATTTAAATGGCTCATATATAGTAATAATAAATTATAAGACATTACTTCAAAGTAGCATTTTTTAAATATTAAAAATTTCTTACATATACTTTTAATTGTAACAATTTTTTTCATTTCCTATAGTAAATCCAAATTAGCTTTTATGAAAATTTCGGTATCATTTGTACAAAAAAGTTAAAAAGAAAAATAAATTCATTAATTTTTGTTGCCCAGATTTTAAATTTTCATTTCTGTAATCAAGACACATTTTTGTTCAGATATTAAATTAATTTTTATTGCTAATAATTTTTTTTCCCAATGAGATTCAGTAAAAAATAAATAAATAAATAATAAATAAAAGGGAGGTGGGGCAGTTTGAAGATACATAGCACACTATTCAAAGATTTTAGTCCTTCCTGAAATCTTAAAAGGTGATATAAATTAGTTCAAGTTTCAAATAAAATAAGAACCAGTGCAATTTTCATAATAATGCTATAATTCCAAAATTCAGTTTTAAATTTATATTGGAAAACCATATATATAGATTATATAGAAAAACATATTCACAAAATTTTAAATTTATTTTTTAGAATTTTTAATGTTAATTATATAATATATTCATGTAATAAATCAGCTTCAAGTCTTCATCCATGATTTTTCTTTTTTACTCTTATTGCAAAACTTGTAACAAATGATAAACCTGAATTTGATATTTACATTATTATATTGGACATTTATTTCCTCTCTCTTTTTTATTAACTAGTTGCCCTTTATGACAAGTTTATTCATCGAGAGTACCGACTGCATTAAATTTTTGTTAGATCTCATAAATACAATGTCACATAAAAAGCCAAAATGAACTTCCCTTTCTTCCTCAGTTTTTCTGATAATCTCATTTCCTGAAAAGATGGTACTGACACATAGTGAAAAAAAAAATGTATTAGTTGAAACTAACAGTTGAAATTATGATACACAGTTTGATTTTTTTAAAATCTTAATTTCTTTCCACTATCTAAACTATAAAATGTTCAAATATAAACTGAATATAATATTTACTGTTTAAATAGCAAATAACTTATTCCCAAGACATTTTTATTAAGATGCATAGATAAGGGAATAAAAGACCCAGTTTTAATATTTTAGAAGTGAATAACTTTTTTTCCTTAATCAGTACCTCTCCAGATGACACTATATTTGAGATTGAAATAGTCTATTTACTCATTGAATAGGCAATCAATATGAAGCATTTTTATATTTAGAAGTATTTCTGGTATTATATCCCAGGAGAAAGTCTGACAATTTTAGTAATAACTCTTCTCATTAAATCTTAGTCATAAACTTAAATGCTGATATAAAAGGACACAAAATTCATAATAGGTATAATTTGTGCATCCTTATTTTGTTCAATTTATTGCAGTCACAGTTAATTTGTCATGAATAGAAAGGAAAATACACACACATATACAAGCATTTATAAAAAATGAATTTTTACAATAGCAAATAATACCAATTAAAGAAAAGTTTTAAGCAGGCAGTAAAATTTAATATTACATGCTGCATTATCAAATTATAATTTAGTCAAATTATTCAAAAATATATAATTTATGTTATAGAATTTGTTACTGAAAATTCTTTTTAAAGATCATAAAGAAGAGGGATATGCTTTCATTCATTTGTTGGTGCTTTCCTTCATTATATATTTTCATCATTTATCTTCAGTCAAAGAGTACTGTGTTAAAATAAAAATAGCTCATAAAATTATTTCTTAATAAGTTTAATTAATAATTTAAATTTCAGGTTATTTATATATTACAAAATGCAATATTTCCAAAGAGAAAAGACCCCAAATATGTATCCCTAATAATAAAAAGTCATACATGCTACAAGAAAATTATGTCTTTTTTATTAATTGTAATCAGAAAAAAAAAAGTTTAGAAAAATAAATACTACTTATTTGAATAAATATTTTTATAATTTGAATTTACCATATCATTGGCTTATCACCTTCATCATACAATTTTCGAATATATTCTAATAGTTTTAATACATTAGTTCCAAATTTTGCAGAAATAGGAAAAACAGGCATAGAAACATTTTTCGTTAAAATTTCTATTTTTTCATTCCATCCTTCCAAATCACATTTATTTGCAACCACAGCATAGGGTCTTGATGAAAGCCCTTTCTTGTATTGTTCTAATTCATATTTTAGAGCATCTAATTGTTCTAGAGGTGAATCAACAGAGGAATCAATAACATATAAAATTCCAGAACACCTCTCAATATGTCTCAAAAATGATATTCCCAATCCTCTATTCTCATGAGCACCTGGAATTAAACCAGGAAGATCAGCAACAGCAAGCTGAACATAATCGTCATAATGAACAATTCCAATATGAGGGTTTAGTGTTGTAAATGGATAAGAGGCAACTTTTGGCCTCGCTCTTGATATAGCTCTTAAAAGTGTAGATTTTCCAGCATTTGGGAAACCAACTAATCCAATATGAGCCATTATTTTTAATTCAAGGTCATACGTACGTTGTTCACCAGCTGCTCCTTTTTCAGCTATCTCTGGGTGTCTATTTTGATTAGATAAAAAGAAATGGTTACCATGGCCTCCTGCACCACCTCTAGCAGCAATGAATTTAGCATCTCGTTCATTCAAATCACTCAGAATAATATCATTCTCTTTCACTAAGGTGCCAACAGGTACTTTTACAATAAAATGAGTTCCATTAGCACCATGCATATGATTTTTCCGGCCATTTTCACCATTACAACCTCTAGCAACAATTGGAACTTCTTCTAGAGATTTCACAGAGCTGCAGGCTTGGAATATGACGTGCCCTCCGTTACCACCATCTCCACCCGAAGGGCCGGCGAAAGGGTTTCTGTATAACCTTAGAAATGATATAAGCCCATCTCCACCTTTACCCCCAACACATCTGACAGTTTTAAAGTCCATAAACCGCTGTGTTCTATAGTCTGCTGAAAGATCCTTCATTTTTCGAAGTGGTTTTGCTGATTCTTTAGAGCTAAATCGAAAAGAATTTCTATTGTATCTGAACTTCGGCATCTTAACACGGATAATACTAAATGTTATAGAAGACATGGCGGTGAATTAAAATAGCAAGAATTTTTTTTGAAAGAAAGTTTGCCACATCTACAAAAAATAATGGAGTTATAGAATAAAATAATTTTTATGTAGACAGTTATTAGTCTTCTCTATTTTAGTCGTCACATTTCGTTCAAATCACAACATAAACAAATTATGAGTGGTTGCAGCTATATAACAATTTTGAAATATTAGAAATTTTTTCTTTTCAATGCGTTAATTTCTGTTCAGCATGAAAAAAATAACGTATATTTTCATATAATTTTATTAAATTATACTTTCTGTTTGCATACAAAAGAAAATAATTTTATTTTATTATTAATCAGAAATAATAATTTTTTCTTCCTACGAAGCAAATTTTGGCAATGGTATTAAATTCGATGTTTGTTTTGGTTTTCGCTGCGGAGAGGGAGTAAATTTTGTGATTTACTAAAATATTGTAATAAAGATTAACCCTTTGCAGTTAAATAATTTAAAATGTCTAAATGATTTTAAAATTTTTTTAATTTTCAGGCAAGTCTTAAGAGTCATTTTTCACGAAGACTTTCATAATTTTAGTAATTTCAAATTTTGTTGCCGTCTTGTCATTTTCGTATTAAACATTAAATGCGGGAATCATAGAGCTAAGATTTGATCCGCCTTACCTAGTATACTTTCGTCAAGATCCCCCGTCTTTAATGTGTTAATGTCATACTTTTCTCATTAAAAAAAACCTTTAAAGGGGAGAGGATGCTTTTTTCTAGTGAAGATTCATTGTAGTTTAATTTTCCATACTTTATTTTTGATTTATTTTTTGCCTTGAAGAATGTTCGATTCGTTATTATTTTCAAGGGTTTAAAATATGGGAAGGCTGTTTATTATCTATTTAAATGATTAAGTAGGAATGATAAATTTATATGTTGTATCTGATAAAAAACATATTGAGATGTATTAATTACTTATTCAATGACTCACAAGTAATTTTCAATGAATCATGAATCACAAACTTATTTCACTGAATAAGTTTGTAGTATGTGGTGAACATATACAAATGTGTTTGATACAAATCGGTGAAATTATGAGAAAGAATGTTTATTTAAATATCACCAAAATAGATTTTGGAAAATATTTTTGAAATTAGGTAAAAATTAATGCTGAAATCAATTTTCTGATAATTAAATAAAGATCAATTATTTAATAAAAAAAGTAAGTTACCAAATTATAAGCTCGGGAATTTGAATTTTGAATAAAGATTTTTTTTTAAATATAACTTGTATGATTTATATATGTAAATTTTTATATTGTAACATTAGGTAAATTTCATAATTTATATATTTTCAATGATTTATTTTATGATGAATTTATTAATATTAAATGATTGATTAATGAGCAAACTGATTGTGATCACTGTCAATATATTTAGTTATAGTGTCATTTGAAATAAATGAGTATCAAGTTCTATGTTAAACTATTTTCATAAAATGAATCCCCCACTGGATTTTAAGTCTATTAATTTTTCTTTATTTTCTTTCACAGTAATAGATCATTCTACTTATCAATATGGCCTCTTTGTTTGATCAGTATGAACAGGCTGCTTCTTTATCTTCTGGATATATGACAGGCAAACCTGTGATACCAGAAATGGTAATTCTTTTGGTTACAATAAAATTGCATTTATTTTCAACATGTGAATCATGAATTTATAGAAACAAATCCATAGGCATCAAATAAATATAATTACTGAAAAGTTATGAAAGTAGGAGCGAAAAGGGACCCACATGTAATATTTTCTTAGAAGTGCAGTGACTGGTTTATGAGTTTTTGTTATGTGAAGTGATTAATTTACCACTCTGATTTGGCAAATTGATGTTTGGTGAAAGAAATTTTAATTTATGAATATATTAGCTACCTTTGGAAATCAACTGGTTCTCTGGAAAGATTAGTTATATGCAATTTCATTTAAATTGCTTTGACATAATCTCATGTTCATAACTTCATCAAATTGTCAGTCTTTAAAACTGCATTTTTTTATAGACTTGTGTATTTTCTGTTCATAGTGTATCTGAACTTTCCTAATGGAAATCTATTCCATGGCATCATAGTGTTATTAAAAAAGCAATTATGTTTGGTTCATCTCTCATCTAACTTTTGTGATATTACATATTCATTTATTATTTATCTTCTAAACTACACAGATATTAAACAGAATTCTTTCTTAGCTCATATGATGTAAGAAAATTCCACTGTATATTTGTTAAAACAATGAAAGCAATTTGAATTTCAGATAACAATGTAATTTATTGTTAGAATTCAAGCAGAAAAAGCTATTTTAAAAAATAAAATTATTAAAAATTAGGAAAAATTTACTTGTATATTAAATTGTCATCATTTAAAATATAATTTTTTTGAGATAGTATAAAATCTATTTTTATTTAATAAAATTTTTGGAAGTTATCTTGGAAAAACTTTAAAATTGAGCTTAATTTTTAATTTATTTTTTGATTAAATATTTAAAAGAAAAATTTATCCAAGGTTAACATTTCTATCTTCCAAATTATATATCTTTCATATTTGATGATTCTAATTTATGATCTGGCCTGTGGAATGTTAACTCATATTCACTTTTATTTTGTTTAAGATTGGATGCAGAATTCAGGTATTGCAACAACTGAAAAATAATTTACCAGGAAGGAATTAGGATCTTACATGATTGTATCCAATCATGTAAGATCCTAATATTATATATTACCTATATTAAAAATTTTCCCTTTATAAAAAATTATAATTTTATTTATGTTGCTGAATTTAAACTTTGACTGTCTAAGCTTAAAAGTTGGAAGCTTTGGGAATTTGCAATTTACTATGTGTTAAACAGTTTTAAGTATGATTATCAGATAACCAATTGATTATATAGTTTGATTCTCAAGTTATTGAAAGCTGTACAAATAGCAAGGAAAATTAACAATGCTAATTAGGGCATACTTGAAGGCTTAATTTATTTTCTTAAAAATACTGTATTTATCTAAATATTTTATAAATTCAGAATTTGAATTTTATATAAATTTGATCATTAAAAATTTCATTTTAAAAGTAATGGGAATTAATTGGTGATTATATAAATTTTAAAAATGTTTTATTTAAAGAGGCTGTGTATTTATTTTATATATGATTAAAAAATAAATGATATATCAAGTACCTATTCATTCACTAGTTAATTGTTATTTGTCTTTTTGATGGAAGCAATATGTGAAATTTTGTTTTTATTTTATGTATAATCAATTAATATGAATTTTTTAACTAATGTCAAAGTTTTATTCATAAGTCTGTGAAAATGTTCATAACTATATTATTTTTTATTTAATTTTATTATTTTAAGTAAAAATTTGTCTTATATAAATGTCAATATATAACTTATTATTGGCAGATATCTTCATTTTACTATTTTTTATACGATTCATTTGTAATTTTTATTGTTGTGGGCCACTCTTATGTTCCTTTGGATAGACATTACCTGGGTTTAAAAAATTACATGAGTTAAAAATTCAGATCTGTAGAGCTAAATTAGTTATACTTCAAAATATCCACTAAGTGGAAGCTTGGATCAAAATATTTGTTGCTTTATTTTTTAACTAAGGCAATTTGATAGGAGATTCGATTAATTACTAAAATATAGATTGAAAAAATTTAGAAATTCTTTTAAAAATTAACAGTTAACAAGACATATCATAATGAAATATACACACGTGTAAAAGTTTTACTGTGAATGTATTCAAATATTTTAATCAACTCCTTTGTGCTTGTACTCACTTATGTACACACTTATTTTTTAAAAGTGAAGTATAATTTTATATATACAAAAGAATTTGATTTGCAGATATAATATTCAGTTTGATGGTTTAGAATGGGCTTTACAATGTAATGCCATTTTTAAATGATTTGTAAAGTATGCACATTATTGTCACCAGTTTCATAAACCAAGAATATATATATATATTCATGTATATATATATACACACTCACACACACACTGGAATTTACGTTGATACTTGATAATCTTAAATTTGCTCCTGTTATTATTAGTTTGTTTTTTGTGGCTGTGTAAATTTTTTGACCATATTAAATATGATACTGTAGATAATTATATTTATTCTGTTTGTGTTTTATTAAAGACAACAGCTGGTTTCATTAATGCAAATTTGGAAGATGATACTCCCATGTTTAGTAAGAAGAGAATCAATTTCAGGTAAATATAGAACTTTTTACGACTTTAGTAAAATTTATTCTTGAAAAATAGCATTACAAAATATTAAATTTTTTTTAGATCAGTATTCTGTTATTGTTGAGTAATATATATAATAAAAAGCCATTTTTATTTTATTTTGAATGTAAGTTTGAAATTATTTTGATTAATGTGTATCTTCTTGATGTTATGCTGCGCTCAATATTCATGATTTTTATTTTTATCATTTGTTTTCAGCCCAAGCGATTATGTAACTCATATGGCTGTGAGTAATAACAAGCTTGTTCTTGGCATGCGTAACAAAATAAGAAGAATGGATTTGACTCAACCTGATAATTTTGATGGTAGTTTTGTGTTTTTATTTTCTTACTTATCCATTCATGTGAATAAAGAATAAAACCTTGTATTTTCACTAAAATATGTAAAATTATTTCTTCAGTCTCCAATAAAGTACAAATTATACAAATTAATGGGAATTTTTATTCCTGTCAATATAATTCATTCATATTTAGTTCAGTCCCAAATTTGGATCTGGTGCTGTAATTGTTTGGTAATTTTTTTAGATAACTCAGATCTTTAATTAAATTCAGTTTTCTTTTAGGTTATATACCTTGCATGGAGAATTTCCAAATTTTTAAAAACATAATTTTGATGTTAAACTCAATTTTTCTCTATGCAAGAATTTAACTTGCATTATATGTTATAATGCAAGACTATAATGCATTATATGAGTTATAATGCATTATAATTTTCTCTGTAAATTGGGTGAGTCGAGCAAATAAATACCTTATAACAAAATTAAGATTTTGAATCAAAGAATATTTCCTAGTGTCTTTATTTATCACTATTATTGGTTTAATCCTTTAATAAGAGCTATGAAAAATGGAATGGATCTCAGATGAATTATTCTACTATTAAAACTCATGTACTAATATTTTGAGCCCATAAACTCAATTATTTAAAATAAAGATAAAAAGATAATTTTGATTTCTTTACTCATAATTTGTGGCACTATATGTTAATAAAATGTGTGTATGCTTGAAAGTAATATAATGGAATATGAAAATTATATAATGCATTTCAATGTTTTATAAAGTGATATATTTTTCATTTATTGTTAAAATTTCATTGCTTTTCAGACATTGACTTGCAAAAGAGTACAGGTGAAAAGGCCAAAATATATGAGCTATTTCTAGATAGAATGGGAGATAATCTTCTAATAAGTTTGATCCATCCTGAAAATAATTTACCATTAGAAAATATTCTTTTATTGCGATCATCAAAGAAGGCTCAGCAATGCAGTAAAATGAAGGTAATATAGCAAGATTTCTGTAAATTCAAGATTTTAGATTTCTGTAAATATATATTATAATAATTGTAGCAATATAATAATAATTGCTCCTTATTTATATAAAAAAATGAAAGAAAATTTAAAGGACAAAGTTTACAAGATTCTTTTGTGTATATTTAGATCTCCTTCCCACTTTTGATTTTGTCTAACTTTAAATTTACTTATTTATGTTATGTGTTTGTGCAATGTCATTTTGTTTATAAATTATTATTTTCACTAATTTCTCTTATTACATCCTTTGATTACGAATCAATTTGATAAATCCATTTTTACATACCTTATTTAGTTTGTAATATATTAGGATTATATAAAATTACAGTTAAAATGTTATGTTATTTAAACTCTCTATAGTCACATTTTGGGGGCACCGAGAATAAATTTGAAAAATATGAAACATCTGCTTTCACCATTTTGATAAATATATAAAAAAAATTGTGAAAATTTCTTTGAATAAAGAATTTTTTTTTATAGTTATCAAACAATTATTTTATTTAACAGTGAATTGATATTGCATTTTCTTTTCAAAATTCTAAATATGAAAGCCTTTATAAATATTTCAAATATAAAAATGGACTTAGAAACTTTTTTTTTTAATATTCCAAAAAGTGTTGTTTGAAGTTAAAGTCTTGATAAATCTCATTTCAATATTGTTTGAAATTGCTTGCTGTGTATTCTTATCAGTTTTGTAAGGATAGCAGTTTTACTCTACTCTAAGTGGCATAGCATTGTTTTGAGGTATTTTTGTAATGTCATTATTTGTTCTATATTATTTATATCTTTCATTTTAAAAATGAAGAATCTTTGAATCACATGGTTAGTTTGTAATGTAATTTCTGAAAGAATCATTCCCAGATAATCTTTTATTTAATGTTAGAAGACGTATGATAATTCAACCTTAAATATTGAAAATGAGTATATAACAGTGTAGATGTTTTTCATATTAGTAATTATGCATCAATACCCATCTATAGCTAAATTTTTAAGTGCGCCAAAAATTTTTAAAATTAAACTATTGTAAATTTTGGGTTTAATTAGTCTTGAAAACCTTTTTTTATTTTTATAATTTTGAAGAACTTTACCTTGCTGACAGTGCAATATTCCTTCCTAATTTGGAAAATTATTCAATTCAAAAATCTAAAAGTTTTTTGTTATTTCCAGGGACATGCAATCAGTTCAGTGGCTTGGAATCCTCTAAATTTAAATGATAATACAACTGGACTTATACTTATTGGAACTGCAAAAGGTAAAACAATCTTCTAAATTTATTTGAGTGAAAGATACTACATAAATTATTAATTTTTATTTCTGATGCTAGTCAAATAATTACTTTATAATTGACAAATATTTGAGTTAGAAGAATTCATTGGATGCAATGTTAGTGTTTATGCAAATGTTTGAAAGTTAATTTATCTCTTGCTACATAAAGTCATTGTATCAACTGTTTATTCTGTTTTTTATTATTCAAATTATGAGCATTTTGCTGATATTTAATCATTATAATTCAAGTTCTGAGCAAAAAGTTAAAACAATGTTACAGATTGGAAAAATTATGCTAAAAGACCCTTTTTTCTGTCTGACATCTTATATTTTATAGTTGCTGCATTCCAAACTTTTGTATTTATGATTGACAATTAGGTATCTTCATAGCTATTAAATATGTGCAACTTATTTTTACCTATAAACTATTCTTGATGTTACCTTTTTTAAAACGGTTAATATGTACAATTGCATGTGTTTTTCTTATTATTAGCAATTACTTTTTATTTATTTTGGGTGCAAATTTCTTATATATGCATCCTCAAGATGATGAGGAGAAGACTTTATTATTATTGTTATTATTTTGAAGTTCATAGCCATTCTTACTATTTGTGACAATAGATAAACCATGCACACAAATAATTTTCTTTATGTACTATGAACAAAATAAAAATAAATTCCAAATAATTCATATTTCAAATATGTAATAACAAAATAATCATTATTTAGAATAATAAAGTATTATTAAAAAGTTATGCATAGTAAAATGTTGTATATAAAAAAAAGCATCATTGCATATCAGTTTTACCACACAATTCTTATATCAAATTTTGTACATTGATCAGATAATGGTTCTCTCTTTTCTGAAACATTAAATAGTTTCAGATATGTTTTTTTAATATAAAAGATAAGGATTAAGTTTTTTAATTAGAAAATAATTGATTCCTCTATCTATTCGTGTGTAAGTCAAAGGATGAATGTGAAATATATTATTTATATATGTAAATTTATTTTTTCTGCACATTTGAAATAATTTAATGTAAATATTTTTATTATATTCTAGTTATTATGTTTACAATTTTTGTACCAAAATTTTTGTGCAAAATTTGATTATTCCTCCAGTTTAAGAAAGAAGGTGGATATCTTATATTAAAATTCTTTTTAATATAAGATACTTCCATATAAAAAAACCATCAAAAATATCTGTGGTACATTATTTACTAATATAAATGTTATTTAAAATAAGCTATTTCACTTTTAATTTCTTAATAATTTCTACTTTTTAAACATATGAGCGATGACATGTAGTTATACAGACTTCTTATTTTTATGGAACATTTTCTGGAAATATTTCAGAATTAAAATAAGAATTAGAAATTGAAAGACCTAGCAAAAAAATCAAGTACATGCTAAGGTATTTTAGCAGTAGGAATTTTTATTTTATTTCAATGTTTTTTTTTATAATTATTTCAATGTTCAATTTCAAAAAGAAAAATCAAAATTTTAATACTTTAAATGTATGATAAATGAAAATGAAAAAAAATTGGAGATTAATTATGTAATTACTCATCAAAATTTGTTAATTTTTTCTTTTACACTTGGAAAGATTAATTGATTTAATAATTTTTTTTTCTGTCTCTGTCTTTGACCTTGTTGATGTTTTTTCTTCACCACATTGTATTAAAATCTTTAAATAAAACTAAATTGGAGTTTTATATTATTATTAAGTTATAATTATGATGCAAATTATAAAATCTTTACCAAAAATTAATCTTAATCTTAAATAATATCTGGATCAATTTTTCTATTTAGTTTCATATTTGAAGCAATAACCAGGAACCATTTTCAACTTAATTTTCAATTTAATATTTTAATGGCTCAGTATGAGATTTTTCCAAGACCCTTTCTGCATTTAAAATTATGTAATGTATATTTGGTCCATATTCATCTTGATTTGTGCTCTACACTTGTGATTTGAAACTGTGAAGCACAGACATATTGGAAGGCTTGAGATCCAAAAGCATCATAGCCAATATTTTCAGCATTTGTAATAAGTAAATAAATATTTCACCCTTAATTTTGCACTCCCTCCCCCAGCCTTTAAAAAAACCTAACCTCATTGAATTGTAATTTCATTCAGATATCTACAATGCATATATGTAATGATTGTTTATAAAGATAATAATTTCTTTGAATATCTTTTCTTTATTTTACTTGCATGCATTTCTTTTTAGGTTTGATATTTGAAACTGAACTAGCATGTGGTGATGAAAGATCCTTTTTTCAAAGTAGTCCAGAGCAATATTTCAAACAGGTATCTTCTCTCATTATCATTTATCTGTATAATATGATCTCTGTTTAATCTCATTTTATGTGATATGTATGTCTTTAGTTTTAAAGGAGCTTTTTTATTATATTTAAGAAATCTTATTAATAATGCAATTCATAATACAATTTCCTTGCCAGTAATATTTTCAGCAAAATTTGATCGTTTATTTATTTATTTTTGATGAAATTTTGCATATGCTTTTTAGAATTCTATGTTAAACATAAGTTTTGTATCATTTCAAGGCCTATTATTTGACAGTAGTGTTTATATATTTTGAAATTATTAAAAAAAATATTTATTTCTTGTTTTATTTGAATCTTTATTTGCACTTTGTAATTGTAGTTTACATTATATCATCCAAGTGATCAAAATATTTTTTTTTCTCTTTCTTAATATTCAGTTCTTAACCTTCTAATTGAAATTTATTTTAAATTATATGTTTAAAGTATTCTGCACTTGACAAAAATTGAGTTTCATGTCAAATTACAAAGATTACATTTTACTTGTTCTGAAAGGCAATATGGAAAGATTAATGTTATCAACTCAAATTAATTGGTGAATTGGAGGTTAATGAGACATTATTTACTGTTTTTAAAAAAAAAAATGTTATTTTTAATTAATTATTTTTTGAATGTTTTATTTCACATGCATTTTTTTAAATCGTAGTATTCATTTCATTAGTAAGATTTCATTATATGAAATATTTTGTAATATTTTAAGATTAGTTTGAATATATATATATATTTTTATTTCTTTATATTATTATGCAGGTTTTTGATGTTGGAGCAAGTAGTGTCATTAGTACTGATTCAAAAATTATAACTGGCTTGGTTTTTCATAAAATAACTACAGATAATTATTTTGTGTTTGCCACAACTCCAAGGTAAGAGTAATTATAAATTACTGATATTTGAATTATGATTATGTAATTGTATGTCATGTAATTATATATATTTATTTTTTAGCCGCTTATTTCAATTTATGGGTAATGCAAACACAGGAGACCCACCTGTTCTACAAAATGTTTTCAATTATTACAAAGATGTTCCTGGTAATAATATTGTATATTTTGGTTTATATAAAGTATTTACTTTACTAATCATTAGTTTATTAATTTCTTTTTTGTAATTTGTTATTCAGTTTCTTTTTCTTCTCAATTTGTCTTTTTTACTGTTTCTCATTCATGATTTTGTTAATATGTACTTTTTAAAGTTACACTAAAGCATATATATAGCCTAAATCCATTGATTTTTCTTTATAAACCATTATTTTATCTGCTTTGATGATCTGTACTATTTTTTTAGAAAGTTATATTGAAATTCCTGGTAAATTGCAATACAGCAAATTGCAGTTATATTATCCAAGTAATAAAGGTTTGCCCTCTGCATTTGCTTGGATGACAGGTGAATCTCTTATACTTTTGAATATGTATTTATGAATGTAATTATCTATTTATCTGTCAAAGTTCTAAAAATAATTGCACATAGAATTAAATATTTTTTAAAACCATTTTACAAAGTGAAATTTCTTATCATCTACTATTGTTTAAGGGCATATTAAAACTACTTTTTTACTTATTATACAAATATTGTGTAAGAAAGTAGTAATAACCATATCAATTCAAATTTACTATTATGGAAGTATGTAATTTTGGGATTTCAGTATTGTATTTTAATTTTTAGCTAGGTATAGATTTTCTAAAATTGTAATTTTATTTTATACTGCAAAATATATTATGAAATATTATATGTATTACTAAACTTTTTTTAATGTATACTGTAAGCAATAATAACCAAATTTTGCACCTACATCCTTTTTAAAGTAATTTTATCCTCATGGAAGAAAGACCAATTAAATTTTTTTAAAAATATCACAGACATTTGAAGTTTGTGGAAATGAAAATAATAATAATAAAAAAATTAAGAGAAATTTTTGTAAAAAGGTGACTAAATTTAAATATTAGGTTGGTGCGTATGAAATGTCGGATTCTTAAGTGATTGTATAAAACTGCATATCTTTCTTCAAAAGCTGTTTATTCAATCAAAGTATGCTCCATTCGCTTCAATACACTTCTCCCAACGAGATTTGAAAGCTTAGATGCCTGTCTTAAAAAAATTTTGGTCTTTAGAATTAATAAACTCTGATATCGAGTTTTTTAGACTGTCTTCATTTTCATAGTGTTTGCCCCTTAAAAACAGCTCTAAATGCTTGAAAAAATGAAAATCGGTCAGCGAGAGATCCGGTGAATATGGTGGATGCTGCAAAACTTCATATTCCAGTTCGTTCCAGCTTATTTCGCTCTGTCAGTGCGTGCGGTACCCACTTGTCCATCTTCTTAACCTTGCCAATCTCAGAAAGGTGTCTCAATATCGTTGTATGGTCAACTTTCATCCTGATAGCAAGTTCCCTCGTGGATACGGCTGGATCCGCTTCCACTAGAGCCTTCAGGTCATCATTCTTCACAGACGTTTTGGGTCTTCCGCGCGGCTCATTTTGCAGTGAAAAATCGCCAGTCCGAAATTTTTCGAACCAACGCTGCACTTTCCGATCGTTAACCGTATTCTCCCCAAACGCTTGGTTTATGTTGCGTGCAGCTTTTGCAGCACTATTACCAAGTTGGTACTCATATAAGAAAATGACGCGAATGTCGGCAGAATTCATATCGGCAATAAACTCAAAAGAAATAACAAAAGGGAAGACCTTCGAGAAAACCTATTTTGCTGTAATGAGTCTCTGGCAATGGACAATACGACTATGAATGAGGTTATGCCAAAGACAAAAGTATAACGAAAACATTGAGACAAACGTACGCATGTAAAGAGAATCCGACATTTCATACGCACCAACCTAATATATATATATATATATTAGAATTTATGTACTCGAGATTATTGGGTTGAAGAAATACTATTAGAAATAAATTAATAGTAATTAATTTGTTTTAATATATTGTTAATTTGTTTTATATAGTATTTAAAATTAAGACGCGAGCTAAAATGAGATTGTGTAGTAAATACTACAGAAATTGAGAAAACATCTTATGTTTTCTATTCTTTGAAGCATCTAACTATTGTATAATGTATAGCTTTTCTAACAATCGTAGCTTCTGGATATTTTTGTATGTGAGGTAGATTTTCACTTATTAAATGCTGAATGAAATTATTTGTTGATGATTTTGCTTTAGTTTTTAAAATTTTTTTGATTTTAAAGTTTGTTTAGTTTTTTTTTTAAATAAAATTCTTTTAACTGTTATTGCAAGCTATATCTATATCTATATCTATCTATCTATCTGTCTGTCTGTCTGTCTGTCTGTCTGTCTGTCTCTGTGTGTGTGTGTGTGTGTGTGTGTGTGTGTGT
>JAPMOQ010041167.1:859618-885404 GCA_026543055.1 Argiope trifasciata | reverse complement strand
TGTGTGTGTGTGTGTGTGTGTGTGTGTGTGTGTGTCTGTCTGTCTGTCTGTCTGTCTGTGTGTGTGTGTGTGTGTCTGTGTGTGTGTGTGTGTGTGTGTGTGTGTGTGTGTATTACTACTTTCTGTTATATATAATTGATATTGTTTATAATGATTCTTATTTATTTTCAAGAGCCTGGTGTAATGTATGCAAACATCAATTATGCTGCTGAATCTCCTCAAAATTTAATAGCTGTTGGTCAAAAATTATTATCGTATCCTTTTCATTTTTATGTTCTTTTATCAAGTAAATTACTTAAATTAATAAACTTTTCTGTTTGAGCACCAATTTTGCTATTAATAGACATTTTGCCCTCTCTGTTTACAGATCTGTTGCCATAATTGTACTAGTAAGGAATTAAGATTTCACTTTTACTGCTGGAACTCTTTCATCTTTAATTATTTAACTAATAGTTTCCTTTTCCTAACTTTATTATACTAATTTTTATGTGGTGCGTAAATTTATTGAAAATAACATATCAGTATTATATGCCTTTTTTTTTTTTTTTTTTTTAATTTAAGAGAGAGAACTGGGATGTTTCAAGAAATGTGAAGAAAAATGTATCATTATTTGAATTACAAGAGTTTACTTTCTTTTTTTCTCATTTTCAATTTGCTTCTTTATTTATGTAACAGTCTGTTTTTAAAAGTATCACTTAAAATATTTGAACTTAATATGTTAGAATATTAAAAAAAAAGTGCAAATATAAAAATACAAAGAACTTAACTTAGAAACAGATACCCAAATGATAAAGAAACAAAACCTCCATTATCAATTGTTCTTACCGAGTTTCATGTTTTGGTTTTATTTCATGATAGGTAAGTTTTTTTAAAATATTTATGTAGTATTTATTATTAGCTCTCAAAAATATTTAATTCTAAATATTCTTAAAGCTCAATCTGTATGAAATTTTTAATGCAAAAAATATAATTAGAAAATGTATAATTTGCAAATATAGGAATGAAAATAATCACAAACAAATGTAATTTCCATTTATTCTCTTGACTAAAAAACTTATAGCTAGATATATATATATTTTTTGTCTTCAATGGAAGCATATTATATATTTTAATATATTTTCTTTGATATGATGAATGAATTATGGAAAGATTTGTATTGAAACCTAAAATGTCAATGCTTTCTGTAATCATATTAATTTAGAGTATCAATCATAGTAGTTACCATTTTTTCCCCTTTGTTAAAAATAATATTAACAGTATTTTTTGTAGCTATTCTGATCCTTTTGTTACTTGAATCAGGAAATGTCAAAGGTGAGATGAAGTTAGTAAATTAAACATTTTTGAAATAACAAATGTTATGCAGATGAATACTTACTTGAAAGAAAATGCTTATTGTTTCTATAAGTGTTTAGCATCCACAAGTCTACAAACTTTTAGAAAAAGATAATAACTGAAATTAGATATTGTTACTATTCTTTAATTTGCTATCAAAGTTGCAATCATAACATATTGGTTATTATCAAATGTGTTTGTGACAATATTTATTGTAATTCATATGATGTATTATATAATATGTAATACTATTGATGATAATTCAATGTATCCAAAAATGTAGTAATTTTAGATATAATTCATTTTTAAACACCTTGTCGAATAATCATTTCATTAATTTTACTGATATATTCAGATTTTAAGTTTCATTTTTGATTCATTCTGTTTCAGAGACTTATTGTTTGGTTTAATTTTCATTTTAACTCCTTATTGCAATAGTAATAGTTGATTTTATAGCTGTAATTATAATTGGTTTGCAAACTAACATTTGGTACTTAATTTGACAGATTTATTGCAATGCAAAATGCATGATTATAAAAACTTATTAATTCAGTTATTCTTATTAGTAATGTATCTCTTTCAGGTTAAAAGTCATTTGTGTACTCAATGAGCAGTTAGTTTTTGAAGATTTCTTTACAGAAGTAAGAATTATTATTAATTGAGGTCTTTGAAACTAAAAATAAGTTATGGCCATTATTTTTTACTTTATAAGTTCAAGATATTTTCTTCTGTGATGTTTTTTCTCTATGTCTTTAGCTTTTACAAAGTTCCTTGATGGTTTTTAAAAATCTGAATTTTCTTAAATCAAATGTAACTTTTAAGGTGTTCAACATTTCTGTAATATAAGCAATAAAATTAATAAAGTCTTAACATTTTTTAGGTTGTGTTAGATTTTTTTTTGTTTAATTTCAAATGATTATTTCATAAAGGATCTATTTAATGAAAGTACAAATTTTGTGAACTCTTCAAACTAAAAACTTTAGACTTTATTTGCTTCTATTATATAATGTTATGTAATCATTCTAAATTTGATTAATGTTACTTTTAATTATTGAAGTAAATTGAGTTTTCAAGTCCAAAAAATAAAATGTTTTTTTAATGGTTATTATTAATGTATTTTATTCAATCTTTCTGTATTTGATTGAAAATTACTACTGAATTCTTAATTTAACAATTACTGTTTTAGATGATAAGAGGATTTTTGTATAGTTTTGTGCCACAAAATATTTGCTCTTTAAAAATAATATTTGCTGACACTTATATATTTGTATAATTTATATAGAGATGGTACAAATAATAAAAAAAAATCTAATAATATTACTGCAAAAAGTAATCAACATATTCAACAGAATTTTCATTTATGCATGTTAATATTTAATGCAAATGGTCTTCTTTTCTTCCTACTTTAAAAAAAAATTATATTTGTATTATTACCTTAAATTACTAAATCAATTTTTAAAATTAATATTTGTGTTATGCAAGTAATCAAACAAAAATTTATTTTTAACCTACATTAATAAGATTTTTTTAAATTAATTAAGTGCACAAATCTGATTGGGGTTTTTTTCCAACAGACATATGGCTCATTGAAAGGATTAGTCAAGGATTCTGAAAAAGGCACTATTTGGGCATATTCAGACATGGCCATATATCGGTACAGAATTGCAAGAGAGGATAGGTAAGTTATTAAACATTGGAAGTTTGAAGTATTCACTGTATAATTTTTATTAAAACAGTTCACCATGTATGTTTATTCTTATTTTTTGTTTATTTACAGGTTTATCTGGGAAGTTTATTTAGATAAAAATGAATATGGTCTTGCCAGGAAGTATTGCAAGGTATCCGAGTTATGCATTTAAAGAATTTTTGATTCTAAAACCTAATATGTTTAGTCTGTAGGATTATTATTTTTTTTTTTTTTGTTTAGAAATTTTTGATGAATGTATGCATATTATATAATATATATTTTTGTAACCCATGTGAATTATATTCAAAAGTCACTTCTCTTATTTATTTTTAGGGTGATCCAGTGAAAATTGACAAAGTGTTGACAAAGCAAGCTGATAATTTATTTAAACAAGGAAGGTATGCTCTTTTGAAATTAGTTTTGAATTACAATATAAAATTATCTGAATAATTTTTAATTTATTCAATTAATTATCTTGCTTTATAATTATTATATTGTGTGGAATCAAATAAATTAAATAAATTATTATAATTAAAATAATAAATTATTTTCTAATTCATTCAGATTTGATTATACTGAAATTAATATTTTTATAGCTTTTTATTTTACATTATATTTATTAAACATTTATTTTAAAATGTATTTTAAAAAGTTGACTGTCATTTTAATAAAAAAGAAGCAATATTTATTTTAACATTAAAAATTCTGATTAATTTCAATCCTTTATTGATTATAAGATACCAGAAAGGATTCTGATTTGTATACTATTGTTCATATTCAATAATTTTAGGACTTGATATAAAAAACAATAAAACTGTGAAATAATTGTTGAAATTATGAATCTTTTTGCAATTTGCATATATTTTCAAATGTTCTTTGTCTTAAATATCTGTAAGGGGATGTAGATATAATTAATTAATGAAACATAGATTTATCAATAGCATCAATTTATAATTGAAAAAACTAAGTTTTATCTGCTGTTGAAAGTTTCTTATTCTCTTTGTGACTTCAAAATTTTAATTTGAAATTACTTTTATATCCTCTAGAAAATATTAACATTAGCAAAAAATTAATATGGAGGAAAAAAACAAAAACAAATTACTCAGTGCATAGCTCAATTTTTGTTTCTTCAAGACGATTTTCAGCTAAATTTATTATGAGTTTTTAAACATTAAATGTCATATTTATGGATTTTGGGATGGATTTTGTTGAGTAATATTTTACTTTAACTTCTATTATATAGTTGTGATTTTGAATTTCAAAGTTTATTTTAAAGTGTTCTCATGTATCTTTAAAGTAAAAAAAAAAAAAAAGAAAGAAAGAAAAAATTAATTTAAATGTTTGATGATTAAATTTTTCTTTAGGTTTCCATGGGCAATTTTTAAAAAAACTTACCGAATCTTACCTATTAAAATACTTTAAGGAAAAAAAAGAGGTTTCATTTAATATTGCAATATTACTTCCATTTGAAAGCTTTTAATTATTTATTTTCAGCTATGAAGAAAGTGCTGTGATATATGCTCAAACCCATACTTCCTTTGAAGAAATAGCTCTTAAGTTTTTAGAAGCTCACCAAGAGGGAGCTCTGCGAGAATTTTTAATTAAAAAACTTAAAGGACTGAAAAATCAGGATAAAACACAAATCACCATGATTGTTATGTGGTTAATGGAAATATATTTAAATGAATTGGGTGTCTTACGAACTTCTGGCAAGCATACTTCTCAAAAATTTATGGAACTTCAACAAGAATTTCGTAATTTGCTCAAGGATCCTAGAATAAAGGTAATAGTTAGACAATTAGTGAAATAAAATGCATTATGCTTTTATCTTTGCTAGCTCTTTTTGATATATTATTAAAGATTTTATTTTTAAGAAAAAAATATTTTTAAGTGTTAAGGAGATGATTCATATTTGTATATTATGAGGAGGTTTTGATCACTGAATTGTTTTTATTTTACTTATTCCTTAACTTTTTCAGCAATAACTATCCAATATTTGATTGTACCGAGTATGCCTTTTTATGTCCCAGCTATTATTATAGAGATTTGTTTGAACACTTTTCAACATTCCAGCTTATTGAAGGATTAAATTTTGAAATATTATATTATGTTCAGATGAATTCAAATTTATTTGACAGTCAGTTTTGAATTTGATGTGAAAATTATAATTAGTATTTAAAGTATGAAAAAAAAAAAAACCCAGTACTTCAAAAGAAATCTACTCTTCTATATTTTCCAAAACAAATTGCTATAGGATTAAAAAAAATCTTATTAATTTTTATTAAAACTCTTAACTTCAAAGTCAATTAATATAAGTAATTTAATATTTGACATCTCATATCATATTTAGTTATTTCAGAAAGTGTTCTTTGACTTGATCTTAATAAAAAAAATATAGTATAAATATAGTTTATATTGAAAACGATTAAAAATGGCTTATAAAAATATTGCATTTATTTTAATTGAAATTATAAAGCAACTGAACTATACTTTTTCTGAAGTTGTAGAGATAATTAATAGAAAATAACGGCTAAAAAATTTTTATAATATGCTAAATTTTTGTTCATGTTGCCCTTTGATTAAACAATTATTTTCTTGTTTGGTAGCAAATTAGATCAGAACTAAAGTGAAAAATGTTCTAGTTTTGTGCAATTATTTATTATTAAAAATTAAAAGCAGTTTTCTTTAAGGATATAAATAATTTTAACAGTAAGCAATATTCCATCTATCATTGGTGTTATAAAATTACTGTAGATATTGGAGATTTTTTATTACTCTGTAGATAGGTGTAGAAACTTCTGTAAATGAAGTGCACTTTTCTGATGTTACATATAATTTCAAGTTTGTTTTATTTTAGGATTGTGCATCTAACAACAGGAGTGCTATCTATAACTTAATGTCCAATCATGGTGATGAAGACAACTTGATATTTTTCACAAATTTAATGAAAGGTATTTTTAAAAATTAGACCATTATTTCTTACTATATTCAGTATAAAAAAATTAATGCGATAGATGCATATTTTGAATTTTTAAGTTTTTATTTTCCTTTTAGATTTTTAATTAATCAATTTCTGTTTCACATTAATTGCACATACTTTCTTTTAGATTTTGAAAAAGTGATACAGTATCATTTGCAGCATAAAAACTATAAAGCTGCATTAAATGTTCTGTCTGAGCATGTAAGTAATATTTATGGTAATTACTCTAAATTCAATTTTGTTTTCTTTTATTTTTTCATCTATTTATGTTATTCTCTTGATATAATTTGCTTATTCAAATGCTTTTATCTTATTTACGATATGCAAACTTGCTGTATTTCATGAACGAAATATGATAATTAAGTTTAATTGTTTTCAGTTAATTATTAGTCATGATATTTTTAAATTTTTATGTTAATATTTGCAGTTTTGAGTAATGAACTAAATTTTTAGTTTTATTCTTATTTTGCATCATTTTTTTTCTAGAGTCGTGCCGAATTGTTCTACCAATTTTCACCAGCTTTGATGCAAACCAATCCCAAAGAAACTGTTGATGCTTGGATAGCTCAAGATCGTAAACTCAATCCTGTCCAGTTGATTCCTGCCTTGGTGCACTATGACAATAAATCAGACCCAAGACAAGTAATATTTTAATTTTGCAATGGATATTCTTTTTGTATTGAAACGAAATATGTAAATGTTTTGAATACATTTTTACTAATGATTGGTTAATTCAGTTAATGCTTTTTTTTAGGGAAGTGAAGCCATAAGGTATTTGGAATACTGTGTGGATAAAATGGGAGTTAAAGACCAGGCCATACATAATTATTTATTAAGTCTTTATGCTCGACTTCAAGAAACAGATAAATTGATGACTTACTTATATAGTCAAGTAAGACATTTTTCATATATATGCAAAATGTAATAATTATTTAATATTTTTTCAAACTATAGCAATTTTTACATTAAAACTTTACAAGGCATCACAATATTGATAATTTTCTTCATTTAAAAGAGTTGTCATCTATTAACTATAGTTGAAAATGCAGCTATTACATACCATGTATCATATTTATATGCATAAACTGATAGGAAGGAAGGATGGAGGTTTGTTTCCGGCGTATGCTCTTAACGAGCTCTTAGCTTCTGCTGGGTTTAAATTTAGATCAGTTTATGCATATAAATATGATACATGGTGTGAGGCACAAATACTTTAAAAAATTTATAATTGGTATTTCAATTTTAACTTCAACTCAAATGTTATCATTGTTTGGTTCTTTTTTGTTAAATTAAATCTATTCTAAATTATATTGTTTCTTAAATCTCTATTTATTTGTAAAAACACTTTTAATTTATAAATACATTTTTTTAAAATAAAAAATTATCTATCTACTTTGAGTGATATCATTTTTGTTAATCATGTGACTCCAAAAATTTTATTTTGATAATTGTGTTGTGAAGTTTCACATAATTTACCATAAAAATTCTAATTTTTCTCCAATGTCTATGAAGATTACAGAAAAAGCTGTTTTATTTATTTATTGTTATTAGTACTTTTTAAAGTTTCTAGACAGTTGTATATAATTCTTATTAGTTTGAATGTTTTTCCTTCTAAAATTACATATTATCAAAGAGTAAGAGCTGAAATGCTGTAACCACGTGTAGGTTTATGATAAATAAATCATTTATTTGTTATTGACTGCTATATTTTTAAAAATTTATCTCACCCTCAAAGTAATTGAAAAATCTACCTATTTTAAAAAGAAAGATATTAATGCAATTTTTGGTTGTTGAATTTTAATTTATTTAAAGATTTTTGCTCATAATTGAATTATTTGAATTTCTGCTGTAGGATGAAACACTTGTTCCATATGATCAAAAGTATGCACTACGTATTTGTTCAGAACTTCCAGGGCTCGAAAAAGCATGTGTACATATTTATGCAACTATGGGCTTATATGAAGAAGCTGTGGATTTGGCTCTTAAGGTTAGTTAGTTATCTGTTTCTTTCAACTTTGCTACCTAAATTTCAGTTTTCTGTTATTATGCTATAACTGTTGTAACATTGTTATCTAACGACTAATTATAGCTTGAAAAAAGGGAAAAATCAATATTCGTTTTTAGTTTGTTATAATAATTTAATTTCTGAGTAATTCCATATTCACTATGACTGAAATGCTATTATCTTTTATGTATAATTATTGATCTGAAAAATTATCCTGACAAAATTAGGGATGAGGTGATTAAAATGGAAAGTTAAGTGTTTCATATTTATATTAAATAGTTCAGTTCCATTAGTTATTTAATTTTAAGGGTTAGTAGTTTATAACTGCTTTACTTACTAGTAATGACAGTTTTATGAATTTATAAAAAAATGAGAGTTGCATATATTCTTCTAATATGATTAGATCCAATATCTTTTATGTATAACGTTCTGAAAAATCATCGTGACAAAATTAGGGATGAGTTGGTTTTGGTGGGAAGTCAAATATATTAGATAAGTACAGTTCCATTAGTTATTTAATTTTACGGATCAATAGTTTGGAACTGCTTTAGTTACTAGTAATGGCAGTTTTATAAGTTTATAAAAAATCAGAGTTGCATATATTCTTTTAATATCATTAGGTCCAATAAAATTTTCTGATCATTGTTTACTTTCAAATATACTTCAAAATTAATTTACTTTTGGAAATTTTTGTAAAATTTTATGATTTATTTTGCTTTAACTACTTTATCAGATTTTATTTTATTAACTGCTTTCTATAGTTCTTGAATTTAATTCAGCTGTATTTTAACTTCTGTTAAGTTCTTTTAGTTAAGTTGAAGTAAATTCCTTATTTTTTTTAATTAAACTCATTTAAAAATATCACCATATTTAGTATAATTACCATATCCTTCAATATTATCTAGCATTTAACAAAATAAAAAGATTAAAAAATACCAATTGTAACTTTCAACTTTATTTAAACAAATTAAAGTGAAGTTGGAAAATATTTTTTGTTCTATAACATTTTGAAAAAACGTGTTAGGGGAGCTATTAATTTTTTTAATAACTTTTACATGTCAGTGCATATTTTGTTTGTTTGTTGTTCCTTTGGTATGGGAATTGCGTTTAATTCTTCTGTATATTTTGAAAAGTACTTTATATTGACATTGCATAGTAAAAACAATTTTTGGACTTATTTTCAAACATTGTTTATATTTAGTGATTAAAAATAATTTGAAAAATTATTCCTTTTCTTATTGTTTAGAAATATTAATTAAAAAGAGAGCATTTAAAAATAATATTATATACAGATTGATATATAATGTATACACAGATTGATGAAAAATCTTGGTTTTATTAAATTTCATTATGTACTGTCATATCATGCAGTAATATAAACATAAATACTTTATAATTTTTATTAACTTATTTCCTGTCCTTTTAATGATCAGGTATTGCTATAGGATTTTAATGTATTGAAATCTTTGGAATATTTTAAAAAGCGTTATTAATAGATATCAGTTTAAACTAGTGGATTTTCATTTTCAGAGAATACAATATATATTGTAAAATTACTAAAATTTTTACACAAAATAAACGATTTTCTACAATGTAAAATTACTGATTGTCATAAAAATTGTGTCTTTTTATCCACAGGTAGATATTGATTTAGCGAAAGAAAATGCTGATCGACCTGAAGATAATGACGATCTTCGTAAGAAGCTTTGGTTAAAGATAGGTAAGTCAAATTATAAATATCTAATATTTAGGCTTAAAACATTTTTGTTACATTTATTCTCTTGAAGTTGCACAGATTTTCTACTCAGATATTGTTAGTTAATTTTTGAAACTTTGCTGCTAACTTTAAAAAACATTATGTTCAAATAAAATATTTTTAGATGTTTTGTTAAATTTTAGATGTTTTAAATGTAGCTCTTTTTCTCCATTTCTATAAAGACAGTTGAGATAAAATATATAAAAAACAAAAAGACAGGATATTACAGCTGACAGGATTTTTATTGAGAAATGCACTGACAGATATCCCTTCTGAAATTTGAAGATCGTCCTATATAAGAAGAGGGTTGCTAAGAAAAGTTATACATAATTTCAATCAAACATGAAAGATTTAATTAATCTTTTAACAAAAAGAAATGCCAGTTAATAAATGGATGGAAAATAAGAATTCAATTTAAAAATGACAAATATATGAAGTGTCATTTTTCATTAATTTTGAGAAATATTTATTATGTTTTTCTCCCATTTATCCATATGAAAATAAAAATTTGTTCATTTATTGTACATTAACTTTAAAATCAGGAAATTAGGCACATATCAAGAAATAAATTCTGTTTCAAATATGCATCCAACATTTATTTCTGTTTGTGAAATTCTGTATTTCCATATTAATTATGCTTGCAATCATTATTTTTTCCCCTTCAGCAAAACATGTTGTTGAAAAGAAAAATGATATAAAAAGAGCTATGGAATTTCTTCAAGAATGTGATTTAATCAAAATTGAGGATATTCTGCCATTTTTCCCAGACTTTGTTACTATTGACCACTTTAAAGTAATTATATTTTTTATTTTCTTAAACAAATCTAATTAAAATATTTTTTATAATTATCTGAAGATCACTTAAAATTTTTTACATTGTTTTTTTAACCTTTTCTTATCTAAGGATGCCATTTGCACATCTTTACAAGAATATAATCAGCATATTGAAGGTCTTAAAGAAGAAATGGAAGTTGCTACTCAAAGTACCGAGGAAATTAGAGGCGAGATTCAAACATTTAGAAACAAGTGAGACATTTTTTTTTTTCATTATTGATATTCTTGCAGTAATAATAATTTGTACTCTGCAATTAATTACTATATATTGCTGTTTTTTAATTAATATGTGTGAATGAATATATTGGAAGTATTATTAAATATATATATATTTTAATGAGATATTAATTTTAAATGAATAAGTTCTGAAATATATAATTGGTCATGCTTTTAAGATTTGTTTGAGATAAAATTTTATGAGAAGGTAGAATTGCATAATAGCCACTTGTACCGCTAATATTCACGATGACTGGAAGACAGAGTTCCTGTGACAAGCAACTCTGGGCACTGCATTTGATATATAATGGCATATGAGGGGTTGGCACATGTTTTGCTCGTTATGGAGATCATGACGAGCAGCACATTGGCTGACTCTTCATACAAAGGTACAACCATCATTGACAATGAGCCCAGAAAGTATCACCACCATTTCTGTATTTATCAGGAAGTGAGAACCAACCATCATCAGAAGCTTCTCATCTATGCTGTCTCTGTGAGAAAGAGAAGCATTGCTATTTTATGATAGTGCTAAAATCACTCTTACCTGATGTTTGTTTTCATATAATTATGTAAATAAAGATGACAACGGCTTTGCAATTACGTAAAACAATTCAAGTATTAAAATTGATTTAATGGTAGTGATAATTTTTTTCCCTTAAAAATATTGTTTTGTACTAGAATATATGTAGTAAATTTTTAGAAATTACTATAATAATGTTATTAAATGAAATAATTATAAAAATATTTTTTGAGTATTAATTTTAAGAATTTAGTCTTTTTTATTTTGTATAAATAAGAACATTTTTTTGATGCATGCATTTATTTTACTTTAGGTATTCTATGGTAACTGCTCAAGAAAAATGTGCATCATGTACCTATCCCATCATGGGACGATCTTTCTATTTATTTCCTTGCAAGCATGTTTTCCACTCCATTTGTATGGTAGCTGAAGTATGTTTCTATAAACTTTTTCTTATAATTTTTTTTTCTTTTTCATTAAACAATTATACATTAAAGGAAGTTTACAAATATTATAGTACATTTGTATTATATATATTGTTGGAAAAGCTCTAATTATATTTTATTGTTTGCCATTTGCAGAAAATAATTTTATTTTATTCAACTTAAATGGCAGAAATATAAATTTAATGAATAAATTTGGGGGCTACTTAATTATATTGTAAGTTATGAATGACTGCTTAATTTATGATGTGTTACTGTCTTTTTTTCCCCTTCTTAGTTCATTAAAACCAGCTGTGTGAAAATGAAGCCAATTGTTGCAAATTTATTATTTTATTGTAGAGACCTTTAGTTTTTAAAATAAGATCCAGTTAAAAATGTCAGTTAGATTTTTGCATATTATTTCAGTTGTATTTAGTCTATTTATTTATATATAATAATATTTCATATTACTTTCTTCATTCATTGCTGCTGGTTACAGTTGGCCGTAATTATAAAAAAGATAATTTATGAATTTTATTTAAAATTTGCATTTAATGTATTAAATAATTTGATAATAAAAGATAAAGCATTTTTCTAAGAAATTAGGAATTTTATGCAATAAACTTTTATTTAATCTATATATCAATTGGATTAATCATGTTGCCCTTACGTTAGTGTGCTTGTAATGTAATAATTAATTGGTAATCTTTGAACTTTTTTTTAATGTTTTATAAAAACATATTTCAAAATACACATTTTTACTTGGTCTTTATTTTTAACATTACAAAATTTTTTCTGATTTCAATTTATGAATCAAACCTGAATAAATATTTATTTTTTATGATATTTTATTTATATCAAAATACAATTTTTTAAAAATAGGAAACTTATCAATTCCTTTACTTTTTATTAATATTTTGCTTGCTTATTTATTTTTTTGAAAGATATTGCCCCACTTGACTCCTACTAAAATGAAACGTGTGTCTGAAATTCAAAGACAGTTGGCTGCTCTTGTTGGACAAGAAGACTCTGCATCAATTTCTTCTGCATCCTTAATGTCTGCAGCAATGAGCACAAAAGACAGGCTAAATGTAAGTTAACTCTAAGAGTAAAATTAAAACTTTCTGAAATTAATCCTTACCCCCAGAATTAAGGTTTAAACAATGTAAATTATTTATACAATTTTAATTCTCAGATAGGGAAAGAACTCTTGGATAATTTTAAGGGCAGATAGGAATAAAAAGACTGTAGTTTGAAAGATTTTATGATTAATAGTTATGTTATTGTGAGCGACTTCAATTTTTCTATATGCTTTGGGGAAAAAAAAACCTCTCTCATAGCCACAAGCAAAACAATTTAAATCTGAAAAGTTTCAATACATTTAATGAAAACATATGAAGTAAAAAGTTTCCCAGTGGTATAACTGATGACCAAAACGCTATTCTGAAAAAGTTCACTACCTATGTTATAAAAATTGCCCAGAATTCAGTAGTTAGATAAAATTGCAATTTATATTTGACTTAAAGATAATAACAAGTATTATCTTAAGTATTTTCTAAATTTATTTTTTTTAAAACTTTTATGCCAAAGGAGATGTAAATGAGTTGATTTCTCAACTAACCAAGATGATATTGTCGACTATCCACCAGAATTTTTGAGCTCTCTGGATTTGCCAGGATTGCATCATAATGTTGCAAAATATCAATAAACCACATCTCTGTAACGGCACACAGTTACCATCAGTTACATGATCAAAGCAACCATTCTGAAGGGAAAATAGAAGGGTACGATGTTTTGATATCCTGCAGGTCAATGGTATCAACTGACGTACCATTTGAATTTAAACGACTGCGGCTTGCTGTCATTATGACCATAAATAAATCCCAGAGTCAGTCATTGAGTGCTTATGGCATCAATCTTGAAAACCCATTGCTCTCCCATGAGTTTTTATTTGTTACCAGTTTCAGCCTTGGTAAAACGTCAACTTTGTTTGTTTACAGACCAGATTATCAAAAAATATTCTACCATAAACCATTCAATAAAGATATCACATTATTACTGAAATTTACAAAAGAGAAAACTCATTTTTGTAGGTAATTGTCGTTTATAATTGAGACATTAAATCAATAACTTAGTGATCACTCTAAAATTCAATTTATTTATTTTCTCTGATGGACTGCGCATGACCAATAACTTTTGATAGAATGAAATCTGTAGGGGCAGCTAATATAAATATATCTATATAATCACATTTAAATGAAAATTATGAGAAGAGTCCTACAATTATATTGCATTAAAAGAAAACTTTAATTAAAATTAATTATTATTATTTTGAAAAACTTTTCTTTTGAATTTAACTTGGACCACTATTGGACTTAAAAAAATAATACAAATACTTCTTTAGGGGAAGGGAAAAACCAAGCTTATAGGATACAGCATGATTAATAGTTAATGACTTTTATGATGCACAGCATGTTAAATGAATTTTTTTTTAATTATTCATTACTGTTGAATCTATAGTTTTTTACTCCTTTGAGATCCTTTTCTTCCGCTCTTTTCAACAAATTTGCAAAACTGACATTTAAAAAAAATTACTTGAAATGTAATTTTGTTGTGGGTTTTCTTTTTTCTAGGCTGAACTAGATGATCTAGTGGCTTCAGAATGTTTATATTGTGGAGATATTATGATAAGGTAATATTATTATTACTTTTTATTTCTATGTCATACAAGAATTTTGTTTAAATAATAATTTTGAAACATTAGTATGTTTTATTTTATATATTTTCTATTTCAATATAAAATTTCCAAATCAAGCAGTTTATAAAAATCAAGCATTTAGTTGACAATTTAAAATAAATAATTTTATTGTAATACAATATTAATATTTCATTTATAATTAAGAATTATAATTTTATGCTCATCTGGAGGATAACTTGATTTGGGATCTAAATTTATTAAATGAATTTATACTTGAATTTTATTAACATTTTAAGGGCAGAGTTTGGAAATATTCAAACACTGATAATTGTAAAATTAAGTCAATGATTGTGTTTCAAAATTATTATTATTAAATTAAAATATTTTATTAAAAAAATTTGCATATCTTTATTTATGTATGTGTGCAATTGATAAATCTGCGGGTAAATGTCATAGATCTATAAGTTAAATCTTAAAACTGTGTCTTGATTATGTATAGCGTCTTCAGATCTGAATTACTTTTGATTTTTTTTTGATAATATGGATCATAAATATAATGATAATATTAATTTTATAAAAGAAAAATTTGAATATTTCACACTGGTTACTACATTCAGAAGGAATTACAATGTCAGGGGTTGAAATTATTTTCACACTATTGTTATTAAAAATTAACTGTTTAAAATTTTTTTACAAATCGTCATAAAACTCTTTTTATATTTCACTATTTGGAAATATTATTTATAAAAAATATTTCTTGCTAAATTTGTTGCATAATTATTCAGCACATATAGATATACTCAGTGTTAGCTCTTAATGCGGTTCTATAGCTAATTTCTAAACCATTAGCGATTGAATTGATTTCAATTGGAATTTTTTTTTTGTATGATGAGAAACTATATCATATATTTTTGAATTAATAAATGTATCTTTGAAAAAGTGACAAATTATATATTTTTTATTTTTTATGTAATTTATTGTTATGAAATCATCACTAAAACCCACAGTATATAATAACAATATTTAAGTAAAATTTGGGGGACCCTCCCCCCCCCCCTACTGAATTGTGTTTTTTATAGAATAGGGAGGAAATTTAGATTTCATTTTTGTTTATGTACATTAATATTTAAAACAAGATTTCCCAAATTATCAAAGTATCAAACAAAATAGATATTTATAAGATTGTCTTTATATTTCGATTATATCTTTTAATTATAAAAACTCTTGAACTTAATTTTCAAAACACTTTATCTCAAATCTTTCAATCTTTTTTCAGTATCTTTTTCCTTTTCTATATCATTTATAAAAATATTGTAGCTCATAATGTTCTTACCATTCTGTGTTAAAGATAACTGTTGTTTTAATTGAAATGTTTCATTTTGCAGGTCTATTGACATTCCTTTCCTAAATATGTCGGATTATCTTTCAATTTTGAAAAGTTGGGAATAATTTTTCATGAACTGCTTTGCCTGATCACATCACATTATGTAGAGAGATTTAGTATTATATGGAAATGTAAATATATATATATTTGTATTTAATTATGATAGTTTTATCAATAAATATTTTTGATTTTGTTATGATTTTTATGTTTTTTGTAAATTTTAAAAATGCTGGATTTCCATAATTTCTTGGAGAGATTGTGAAATTATATAATGCAAAAATAATTTTATGTAGAAACAAAATGTTTATTTACTTATGCTTACTATCTGCCAAAGTTTACATATCTCAATGTGAGATCTTTTAAATTCGTAAAATATCTTCTAATTATTATATATTCAATTTCATACTATTTGTAAGTAATTGAGGAGTTACAGATTGAATAGTAGTTATTGATTGTAATTGATTGTTGCTAGACACCTGGTGCATACAGTCTTTCCATAACTCCATATAAAAGAAATTCTGAGGACTTAACTTTGAAATTCACTTGATATGAAAAGTGAATAAAAGTTTCTCACTAAATCATTGTCAAGATATACATAGCGCCATCTGTTGCCAGACTCTGCATATGAAACAGCAAATTACATACATTACAGATTTAAAAAAAATTTGTTTTTAGTTTCAGAAGATTATGATGAAACATTTTGATTGAAAGAAATGTTACAAACCAAGAGAAAATCAGCAAAATTTTTAACTTATTCAATTATTTTTTCACCATAATTTATTTAATGTAATTCTAGAAGAGCATTACAGATATAGTAGATCAAAATAAATTTCTTTAAAATTTTTTTAATTAACTGCACATAAATTGTAATTTAGGTATATGTGAGTTTGCCATATCATAGCACTGCAGTTTTATATCACCGATTTAAAGGTTCTTTTACCCTTATAAGAGTGATAAAAACTAAAATGTGTGATAGAAACTAAACTTAGTGATAGACACTAAAATGGGCTTTATGAATTTGTAAGAATATCATTGAGCAATTGTTAGGTGAGAATGAGGTGAGTAGGCCTTTTCTGACATGTGGCCTTGTTGAAAAAGTTTATAGCTCTTCATATTATCATATACCTATGTTTTGGTCGATTGAACTATTTTTCTATTGCAACATACAGCTTTAGCATTTTACTATGTAAGGGCTAAGAGATTTTATACCACATGCCAGAAATCAAGGCATGCTGTGCATTCTCTCTCTCATATTTCTAATTTTAAATTTTTCTCTGACAAAGAATTTCGCTTTAATCTTGTGATGGCCACTAATAAAATTTACTTTTATCATTACTTATAGAAAAGAAGAGAAATGAATGTGATATAGATGTGGTTTGTCAGTTCAGAAATTAGTATTATTGCAAAAAATATAAAAAAAGGGCAATTTTTAAAAAAAGATACTTTACCCATAACAAGCATAAGATATTTTTTTACACTTCAAATCTAGATATAACATGGGCCGCGGTAGCCTGGTTGGAAGAGCGTCAGTCTCGCAACCGGAAGGTCGCGCGTTCTATCCTCGTCTCGTCCAAAGACAGCCGTGTTGGCTAATGGCAGTTGGGGCACGTTAAATAGGTCGTGACTGCAAAGTCCTCCAAGTTCCCATAACAAATGATACCTTTAGGGGTACTGAATTAGGGATGAGTCGGTCTCTGATTTGGATCTAAATTCCAACTTGCAGATGGATGAATGAGTGTATGAATGAGTTCGACCGCCCCTAAAAAAAGGGTTGTGTCGCGTGTGTTCGAGCAAAGTCGTACTTTCACCTTAACAGTGCTCGTTAACAACGAAAGGCGCACACTTCTGCCTTCATACGAAAGAGCTCCGCTCATTCGGGTTTGGTAAGACCAAGTGGCATTAGACCCACCCACCACCAGATATGACATTTGTTGCTTTCAAATGTCATATCTGGTGTCAAATGCTTAATCTTCAAATGTCAAGGGTATAAAGTATCCCCTATATGATATACTTTTTGAATAAAAAATTATGTGAATGGTGAAATGATCATTCAATATATAAAAATATCAGAATTCTCACCCTCCCCTATGCATTTATCTTCATGGGGATAAATAATTGGTAATGGTCGTCAAAGATGTGGGATAAATGATTAGTATCATATTTTAATATGCAATAATTGATGCCTCTTTACAAAAAATTCCATCTGAACAACAGTTTAGAAAATTACTGTTATACTTTTTTTCAAAAAGTGCCTTTTAAGAAAATAAAATACATATCCAATAAACTGATTGTGTTTCTACCTAGACAACCAGAATCGAAACCAAATTTCAGGAAATTACTGATCAGAGGAGGGAGGGGTTGCTGACACACTTTGAACTGGAGTGAAAATAGATGGAATTTGTTTGCCATGGTCAAATCCGAGGTTTTGTCTGATTTTAACTCTCTAATTCACTCAAATTCAAAGGATTGTTTTTTTTTTATCACCTATTAAAACAAGCAATTTGTATTCAGTGGGTTATCGTGAGCTGCTCACAAACAGTCCCATCTGCATTTCTCTTCCTTGTTTCATTTTTTTTTGTCTTCTTTTCCCATTTTTATTTGTCTTTTCATTTTGTATTTAAACATAGTATTTATTTGGTAACTTGTGTATTAACCATTGTGAAAGTATTAGGTCGGTAAAAGATGTTTAAATTTTGATACAATACGGAAAAAGAAACCATATGCCTTTTTAAAAACAAAAATGCTTAACCTGCATGTTTTATCCTTCCCCATTCTGAATAAAATAAATCACCATACAAATACATACATCAAATTTATTTGATACTTTTCCTCTAAGTGCATGACTTTAGTTCTTTTTTTAAGTTGTATTTTGGCACTGTTTGTGGTATACATCAAATTCAAGAAATTCTTGATTTCACGTAACTCATGTAAGTTGTAGATGAATGATAAATGACATATGTAATAAAATGTTCTTTATGCCTTTAAGTTTCTTTCTGAAAATGAGTTATTTTCACCTATTAAATATAGAATTTGTATTACTTCTTTGATTGTTGTTTTTCCCTAGCGCCGAAAATTGCTCAAAATCCTTCGTCAGTGAACTTCGTCTTATTCCAGTATATGGCTGAAATCTGGGTAACTTGCTGGCTGTATTCACATTCACATTACTAATGGAGCTTTTATTGTCTCCTGAAGTGTCCTCTATAACTAGAGGCTTAGTGGATTGAAAAGCACTCGTGCTATACAAATCTGAGGTACTGGACGAGAATCTTTTGTTTGTTATGCTAGTTACACCCGATATCCCACTATTACTACTGAATGCTGTACTTTTCAGAGCAATGTTTTCTGGAGGCTTCAGCTTACTGAAGGAACTAAAACTTGATGTCCGCATTCGAGCACCACCTGTTGTCGAAGAATCCTCTTCTGGCTGATTCTGGTCCTGAGATTTCAGCTTCCAGGATGTTCCGAACTGGCTGAGATTCCCGCTTTGAACGGGCGGGCTGGTGTCTCCGATGTGAAGAGAGGTTTCCTTTTTCTTGGCGTTCTGGTCGGCAATTTTATTTTGTATTCCTGTCAGAGGTTTCGGGGTCGACAATGGATTTCTCCGAGTTGCCAAACTTGGTTGAGGTTGATTTGTTGTCTGTTTATTTTGTGTTATACTTGGTCTGGTGGATGTCAGAGGGGTTCGTCTGGTGGTGGTAGTGCTGGTGGTCGATAAAGTACTGCGACTTGGAGTGGTGGCAACCGTTGGCCTGTTAGGTGTAGATTCGCCGCTCATTCTTCTGCCTGCAGCGTACGAAGATGCTCTTAGCTGTGTTACCTATAAAACAAATTTGCATTTAGTGTGGAAATTTGATTCTTCAGTTTAATTATTTTTAATCTAGTTTAATATTAATTCTATTAATTTCCAACTCTAAACTAGTAAATGTTAAACCATCCCAGTCAAGGCAGTATACCCCCACACCCACTCCACTGCGATAGCCAATCACAATGAGTCCTGACACTCGCCACCTCACCCAGTTAGCTAATCTCATATATACCTGAAGTTCCTCCAGTTGACCAGTTTCATCGGAGATGGTCACGTCAAAATATGGACCGCAATGCCCTTCTCATGTCACCATGAGCGAGGATAAGCCCTTGCCGGGGCTAGGCGCCTCGATAACCCACTCACAACTATGGCAATTTGGGAAAATTATTATTTTATAATAATTTGCTTAAATTCAATGCACACTCACATGACCATTTCAAATACATTATGTTGGTTTAATTTTTGAACAGACTGTTAATCTTTCATGGCTAACAGTTTCAGACAGTGCGTATATGACAAATGGCGAGCAGTTATATGACTATCCAGCTGTTTGAAATAATTCCACTTTCAACTATTTTTTTTTTTTTTTTGCAACAAATGTATTTATTGATAAATATGGCAAAAGCCATGAAAAACTAATATAAATATCATTATAATCTTTGCGTCGTTGGCATAAATTAGACAGATGATATGAAATTAAAATGATGACATGCAAATACAAAATGCTTATTTGCTCAAAAAACCCAATTATATTCTTAGTTTATTACTGAGTGAAATAAAAAAAAAATCGAGAGATATCCTATTTTTTAAAAATAAAGGCTGATGATAAATGTAAATAATCAGCATACTCTTTACCTGTGGTTCTAATGGTTGTGGATTCTTAGGCCTTTTCCCCATTTCTAGAGCTTGAATTTGCTTTTCCAAATTTTCGATTTGTTGAAACAGCCTCTCGATATGATTAAGTAATTCTTGGTTTTGTATCATGAGTTGATTGTTCTGTTCCTGAAAGGATTAAAACCGAATGATAAACTAGTGAGTCTAACAAACTTATAAACAATACAATGTGAACCTTAATAAATTATCATCGGAAATAAGTTGTAAACTTAAATAAGCATTATACAATGATGGCCGAAATGGAGGACATGTTTGAAAATCGTTATGTTTTCTAACTTCGTATGCTTATAGAAAGTGTTACTCTTCACGAAATGCAAGCGCTTACCTAACATTTAAAAGAGAGTTTAATGCTGATTTCAATACAAAAACAAAATTCAAATATTAGCATTACAAAAAAGTTATTCTTATTTTAATCTGAATAACAAACACAGTGATGAAGGGGTTTGTAATTTCTAACTTACTTGACAAATCTCTGTTCTTCTGGGAAGAAATCAAATATTAATAACTGCTAGCAGAAGATACCATCGTGTTTAAAGTTGGAACAAGTTATTATTGTGGTTTTTTTTTCTGTAGAAAGAAGACTTATTTATGCAATAGAATTAAGTTAGAAATTTTGTTAAATCTCGTAATATATTGTGGGAATTTTTGTAAATATTTCTAATATTCAATGAAGAAGCAATGACGCCAAAAAAAGAATAGATTGGTCACCTAGGAAGAGAATTAAGATTATTGTGTTATACGAATGTGATCTTTACTATGCTCACATTGCAAGGCAGGTGGGTGGTTCAGTGACTATATTCGAAGTTCGAAAGTTCTTTTTACGATATGGGAAGACAAATCCATTAAAAAACAAAATAGGAAATGGCTGAAAAGAGTACACTACATCTGTTCATGGCAGAATAATAAAAAGACTATATCTCCAAGATAGATGAAAGGGCCGCGGTAGCCTGGTTGGTAGAGCGCCAGACTCGTAACCGAAAGGTCGCGAGTTCTGTCCTCGTCTCGGCCAAAGACCGCCGTGTTGGCTAATGGCGACCGTTGGGGCACGTTAAATTGGTCGTGACTGCAAAGTCCTTCAAGTTCCCATAACAAAACGATACCTCTGGGGGTACTGAATCAGGGATGAGTCGGTCTCTGATTCTGATCTAAATTCTGACTTGTGGATTTATGAATGAGTTCGACTATCCCCTAAAAAAAGGGTTGTGTTGTGTGTGTTCGAGCAGAGTTGTATTTTCACCTTAATGGTGCTCGTTAATAACGAAAGGCGCACACTTTCGCCTTAATTCGAAAGAGCTCTGCTCATTCGGGCTTGGCATGTGCAAGTGGCATTAGACAATAACAACATATAGAAGAACGTCATGAGCAGCCATCAGAAGTTAATTGAAAGATGCTGGCATTTATGTCAGTTCAAGAACAATCTGGAAAAGATTATTAGATATTGGACTAAGCGATAGAATTCAACGAAAAAAAATCTTTGTTTCAACTTACAGCATTGTATGAAGAGATTACAGTGGGCTAAGGAACACATTAAATGGACAGATGATCAGTGGTCACAAGTTATACGGAGTGATGAAATAAAGTGATGGCGAAAATATGTGAGACATACAATACGCAGAGAGCTACATCCTGTCTGTATTCAGACAATTATGAAGAATTCAGAGTTACGATTTGGTTATGCATGTCAATAGACTGTATTGGTTGGTCACCTTCATGTTATCGATGAGATATTAAATGGAAGAAAATACATTGACACTATTCTAGAGCCAAAACTTACAAGTTCCATCGGTCATCACTTTCCCAATAATGCATTACTTACTTTTCAGCAGGATTTAAGCCCTTGCTACTCAGCAAACATATTGAAAGTGTGACAATACGAAGAGCATTCAATTGTTATCATGGACAGGTAACAGTCTTGACCACAAAATTATTGAGAGTTTATGGCATCGTTTAAAAATTCTTATACGTATGAAACATTCATCAAATTAAAGAGAATTAATCGAGATAATAATTGTTTCTCGACATCATGCAATAACGAAGGAAGAGTCGAAAACTATCATAAACTCAATGAAACATCAATGTGAAGCTGTAGTAAAAAGTAAAGGCTATCCTATTACTTGCTGATAACTCACTACAGTCATCTGCATCTAATGTAACTCGATAATTATTACCGTTCAATATTTTTTGTGCTTCAAATATTTGAATTTTACTTTTTGTATTGAAATTGGCATTAATTTCTCTTTAAAATAATATGCGAGAGTTAACATTTTATGAAATATTACATTTTCTATAAGCTTACAAAGTTAGAAAACATTAAAATTTCCAAAAGTGCCCACAGTTTTGGCCACCACTATAAGCTTCTAATAAAAATAATTACTCTTCTCTTACATGTTTTCACTTAGGGATATAACTCAAACAGTATAATCCGAACAGTGTAAAAATGTTATAAATTGAATAATGCAACAGTTTCTACATCTTAACACAATAAATAACTATCTGGAATTTTAAATGATTAATTCCTAGCATGCCGGTTAGTACAATCTAAACATCAATTTATGTGCTAGACACGTTTTTTAACCGATGCCAAATTATATTTTTAGCCACAATATCACATACTAAGTTTCCTGTACTTAGGTCATTGCGTTTTTCAATTGTTGTTACTTATGGCACTTTAAAAGCCCACTGACAGAAAGCTGTCAGTATTTTAAGCCTACATTAGCGTGCATTGGGTTCAGTAGGGCCAAGAGTGCGACTTAGCGATTTCATGCTTCACATTCGCCTGCATAACCCCTTTTTACAGAGGGCACATTCACACAAGTCATAGATAGAACACAGAATAACAAACATGCCCAAAACGGGACTCGAACTCGGGAAGCCCAGATCACGGGGAAGACATGCTAACCCTACGCCCGGAAGCCGGCTCGTTTTTGACTTATCACGTTTACATTTTTCTGAAAGTACATATCGGCAGATGATCAACCCCTTGTTGGGTTTTGCTCAAAATATGCGTGTGTATTACGCTGTGTATTGAATTTTATCCTTCCATATCTTTTCATTTTGAAGTTATATTGTTAACTTATATTCGAACAGCCGGACAGACAAACTTCCTTTAAACAGATTTTACATGAAATTTGATAGAAATTTACAAATTTGGTGAAAGGATCATATACTAAATTTCATCTGTCTAACTAAAAACGTTTTCCAGTTATCTTTATCACAGATAGATAAGCGGACATTTTCCAAAAATGTGTTTCTTGAATTCTGGACGTTCTAAAACGTAAAGATTCGTTTAATTCACTAGTTTGAATTTTTTGGACACTTACAATACTTTCTTTACACTATGTATACGTGAAAATAAAAACCAAATTATAAGATTTAAGAAATATCACTACATGCGATTGTAAGCTATATACAAAGGTGAATCCAAATCTGTTACTTTTCATGAATAGGACTTAAGTTTCTCACGTCTGAAAAAATTTTAAATATACTTTTTTCAGAATTAGATAAATTTTAATCTAATTAATTAGATTAATTTCTTTTTCGTTTTAAAATTATAAATTAAAGATTATGAAATTATAGGAATTTCTGTATATCTTATCTATAGATGGGAGCACAAACTAAGTGAATTCAGCTGCTCGGATTCCATTGTTTTGGTTGAATGATTCATTCTGTTCTTGGCATTTCCGATTTTCAAATTGGATGGTTTTTAAATAATATTTTGCGTTAATTCTGATCATAAATTTATCTTTGAATAGCACCAAAATCGGAGTCCTTAGGGTTTTTTTTGTAGTGTATGGGTTTAGTTATTTTAACGTCCCGTTGTAAAGCAACACTTGGGCCATTTTGGGACGGACCGCTTTGAACCACGGTCAGATGACGAGGACGACACTTGAGCTGGCACCCCCTCTTCACACCACATCACACAAGCGGGAGGACGTCTGGCCTAACGGATTTAACGTGCCCTTATACGATGGTTCTTCGGTGGAATCGAGTCTCGAACCTGAAACCCTCCAGTCCCGAAGCTGAGACCTTACCACTGGCCACCACGGCCCTTTTAGTGTATGGGATAGGTCGCTTTTTATATCACAGAGAATAATTAACGATTGCAAATTGAACTGGCGATTATTGACAGTGAATTTAGTATTGGAGGTAATATATTTACTTCTGTAATGCATATAAAATTGTCAGCAACTAAGTTGTTGCAGATCTGTAGTGTTGTTTCCCAGCATAGTTAATTCAATCACCGGAAAGACCATTTTAGGGTCAGCTATTAGATGCTAATTGAATACCTAATCAGTGATCTCAGGACTTGCCAACCATTAGACGACGACAAAATAGATAATACTGGAATCTTTCAGAATTTTGGCGATAGAACCAATAGGAACTGAAATATGTTTGATTATATCCTCAATGCCCTGTTTGATTATAATTTCAGTGCTGAAGATTCTTTTACGATACTTGCAGTTTTAACAATCCATAAGTCATTCTTTCCGACTGTGCCTACCTGTGCTTTTCACCTGGCAGCACTTTCCGAAATATGTCTGATTATATCCTCAATGCCTTGCTTGATTATAATTTCAATGCTGAAGATTTTTTATAATGTTTGCAGTTTTAACAATCCATGAGTCAATCTTTTCGATTGTGCATACCTGTGCTTTTCGCCTGGCAGCACTTTCCGCCTCCACTTGGTCCGTCAGTAGTTGTACTTGATGGAGTGCGAGCTGTGTCTGCTGACTTTGTTGGTCCAGTTGATACTTGAGGAGCTGTATCTGGTGCTGAGCGCTGCTCGGGTATTTCTCGTCCATGGATGGAATGCTATTGCGATAGGAGCTGCCTTCGCTGACCTGAAACAGAAGAGTTCACTCCTTTTAGAGAATTCTGAAAAATAAAAGCAGTGTGCGACCAGGGCATTTTATTGGTGTTTAGTTCAAAATAAGTCTCATGGTTTCTCCTTCTGGTTCTCAATTTCTATAGAAAGATACACTGAAGCGACAACAGTCATGGGATGACTGTTAATATCGTGTTGGTCCTCTTTTTGCCCGGCGAAGTGCAACAACTCGACGTGTCATGGAGTCCACAAGTCGTTGGAAGTCCTCTGCAGGAATATTGAGCCATGCTGTCTGTATAGACGTCCATAATTGTGAAAGTGTGGATGGTGCAGGAGTTTGGGCACGAACGGACCTTTCGATGATGTCCCATAAATGCTCGATGGGATTCATATCGGGACGTCTAGGTGGCCACATCATGCGCGGG
>JAPMOQ010041167.1:844690-859218 GCA_026543055.1 Argiope trifasciata | reverse complement strand
AATCCCATCGTTGTGTGGGTACGTGAAGTCCTTGAATGGCTGCAAGTGATCTGTAAGCAGCTGAACATAACCATTTCCAGTCAATGAACGGTTCAGTTGCCCCAGAGGACCGAGTAAATGCCATGTAAAAACAGCCCACACCATTATGCAGCCACCAGCAGCTTGAGCAGTGCCTTGCTGACAGTTTGGGTCCATGGCTTCTTGGGATCTGCGCCACACTCGGACTCTACCATCAGCTCGTAACAACTGAAATCGTGACTCATCTGACCACGCCACGGTTTTACACTGGTCTAGGGACCAGTCGATATGCTCACGAGCCCAGGAGAGTCCCTGCAGGCGATGTCGTGCTGTCAGTAAAGGCACTCGAGTCGGTCTTCTGCTGTCTAGCCCAAGGAAGACAAATTTCGCCTCACAGTCCTATCGGACACGTCCCTCGTACGTCCCACATTGATTCCTGCAGTTATTTGACGAAGTGTTGCGTGTCTATTAACATTGACCATTCTACACAGACGTCGGCGGTCTCGGTCGTTAAGTGCAGGTGGTCGCCCACTGCGCTGTCCATGATGGGATGTGATGCCTGAAATTTCATACTCTCGGCACACTCTTGATACGGTGGATCTCGGATTGTTGAATTCACTAACGATATCCGCAATGGAATGACCCATGCGTCTAGCTCCAACTAACATTCCACTTTCAATGTCTGTTAATTCTCGTCGTGCCGCCACAAATCACGAAAAACCTGTTCACATGAATAACTTGAACACAAATGAAAGCTCTGGAAAACGAACTGCGCATTTATACTTTTTCGCTGCGATACTACTACCATCTGTATATTTGCATATTGCTATCCCATGACTTTTGTCACTTCAGTGTATTTTTTATTGATCTAATTTAATAACTAAATATCTTAAACTGAAATAGCAAAACATTTATTACAAGTTGACTTCAAGAGAGTTGGTTTCAATACAACGTGTATGAAGAAGAAGAATAAGCTTAAAATTTATTTAAAAAATGGTAAATATATATATATAAAATTACATAACCTCTTCAACGTACTCTAAATAATATTTAGTACAAAGTTTGACAAGGAATGTTAGTTTGACTGATTGGTCAATGTAAGGTGGACAATACTTATTCAGCAGTCGACCACAACAAATCCTGTCGATACTGCTACGTTCAGTGGTGGCGGGGTGGTCGGCTGTATGCAAGAAGAAGAAGTACAAAGTTTGACAAAGAATGTTGACTTGTAAAGCAGTCATGTGATTAATTAATATGAAATTAATTGGATTATACTGTTCAATAAAGGAAATTGAAAAACGGGAGAAAAATATTAAGGATTATGCTCTGAATTTCAAAGGATATTTGATTTCAGTTTTATTAAGTTCAAGCTCATGCTTTTTTTGTAAATCAACTGATTCGAAAAAAATTATATAAATTGAAAATATCTTAAAAAGACATCAAAAAATTAGAGATGCCTGAAGTTTTGGGGCTCCTAGTTAATTGTCTATTTGATAAACTTGTTATGGGTGTGATAAATATATTCACGTCAAAACATTTTATTAAAAAAAGAGTACAATATACAAGGATAGCCAAAATAATTATTTTTTTAATAATAATTGTTTATAATAAATAATTATTTGTCCATACAACAGGTAGTGGTTTGAAAATTCAGTGGTGGCGGGGTGGTCGGCTGTATGCAAGAAGGCAAGAAGTTGTTTGAATGTTTTTTCCCATAGATTATTTATTTATTTTAATATTATTTTTTTTGCGAGCTTACATTTTGAGAATAGTTAAGAAAAACTAGTGGAAACTAAAATGATTTGAAAATAATTTTTAGAAATTTTCTTTCGTAAATAAATACGAAAATAGTGTTCCTACGTGTGTATTTCTTTTATATACTTTTTCAACGGTTATTTATTGCTCAAATACAGTGATGCCAGTTTTAACAAATTAGATTAAGAATTGCAAGTAATATAAAAAAGAAAATGTATATTTAAGTTCAGTTCTTAATTAAATTTAAAAAAAACTTTGGAATTTACAATTTTTTCTTTGTTAAAATCTATCCACATCAATTCAAAATCCAGCTATCACATTTTAATAAATAATTCCTAAATTATTTACAATTAGCTAGAAAAGGAAAAAAATTAGTTTTGTTGAAAGATATTGCAGCAAAATATAAGGATATTATCAAAATTAAAATTCCATTTAAAAAATATAAATTGTACATTGTACTTCTTGCAGACAGCCGACCACCCCGCCACCCTTGAACGTAGCAGTATCGACAGGATTTATTGTGGTCGACTGCTGAATAAGTATTGTCCAGCCTTACATTGACCGAACAGTCAAACTAACATTCCTTTTGGGGCAGTAAATAGCTCTCTTTCTCCCAATCTGCTCTCTCTCAAAAAGTTGGAATGAAACTGCCAATCTTTAACATCATATACTTCAGGGTTTTGAGATTACTTGGTACCATCAGTACCGTACTTAAATCATTATTGACAATCTTCAGGTCCTTCCTTAACTCTGAGATCTCCAAACATTCCATTAAATAGGGATAAACCATACCAATTTCTGAAAAAATGCATTTATTTTCTTGCATTTTTCCAAATCATTGTACATTGTACTGTGTGTAATTTTAAAACTATGATGTGCACAGCTTATAGAGTTTACAATGTGCATGAGTTGTTATTTACAGTAAACAAACATTTTAAAGGAGCTTCATATGGAGCAAATTTCTTTTCTTATTTTGTATTCCCATAAATTAATGCTATTATTGCGTTACTTAATCATGTAAAGATGTCAGAAATATCGATATAAGTATTTAATTATGGTGTTCTTAAATCATACCTCATTGGATGGACACCGCATGTCTGAACTCTCATACGATGGATTCAAACCATCCAGGAATTCTTGATCTTCGGTTGAAATCTGTAAACTTGATGGTTGGTATCCTCTGTTGTAATTTGAACTATCGGTCAGGAGACAATCTGAAAGGATAATAAACAATTTTGCTTTAAACCTGTAATTTTGGATATATGATTGATCATAGTATATTCACCTTCATTACTGTGAACACAGATTCTTGTTTTTTCAAAATGTATGAATTATCTTTAAATGGATTATTATGTTAATAAGTTAATGAATTATAATAATACTAAAGAATATATACCTGAATATATTAGGTTAGAAACTATGAAACGGGCGTTGAATGACAGTAATACAAAACAGAAGACGCCCGTTTCATAGTTTCCAACCTAATAATTATTTACAACGGAAAAAATGAAATGCAGTTTGATTAAGAATTATTGGGACAAAATTTCAGGCATAATAAGCAGCATTCCAACAAATATGCTATAAAGGTTCGAAAGTTTTAAACTTATTCTCTTGTGAAAGAATGAATACAGCTTGTTGCAGGAACTGTCCAGTAGATGTACGTAAAGACGACGAATAGGTGGAATATAGAAAACGATATTCTGTTCTATAAGAAAATTCGAAGTACAACTAATAAAAACACAGCAAAAAATCAGCTCTTGTAGAAACTAATAACACATACAGGTATAATGTCACTAACTAGATAAAAATAGTAGCACTCAAAGTGTGGGGATAGACTATTCGTTTCACAATCAGCACTCCAAAGTACATAAAGATGACCAACTGATGGAATATAGAAAACGATATTCTATTCTATAAGAAAATTCGAAGTACAACTAATAAAAACACAGCAAAAAATCAGCTCTTGTAGAAACTAATAATATATACAGGTATAATGTCACTAACTAGAAAAAAAAACAGTAGTACTCAAAGTGTAGAACTAGACAATTCGTTTCACAATCAACACTCCAAAGAAAATTTAATCTTCGAGTGAGAGTTTCCTTCCTTTTTAGGCATTGAAGTATTGAATTTTTCAGAATAATCTCAGAATTAATTAATTAATTAATTAATAATAAATGTCCCAAAATCTATAATTCTCGGAATTTTAGATTTTTGGGTTTCAAAGTTTTTTAATATCTTGGTTAGAGGAATCTGACCAATTATATTTGATATTGGGTTAATATTATCCTATTATTTTATGACATGGTATTTGCATTTTTTACAAATGCATTTGTTTAAAAAAAAAGATTTAAAAAAAACCCCCGCAATGCGGTCCTGGGCTGCTGTTTAATTTGTGTAAATGCAAATCCGCTATTAATTTTTAAAAATTATCTTATCCATCTACCAAATTTTTATTTCTTTATAATTCATTAACTTTTGAAACTATCTTGACGTAGTGTATTAATGTTAAAGAAACTAGAGGAAATTCGAATTTCCACTCCAAAACATCGCAACCTCGTAATAGTTTAGATATTTTTCATTCATCTACCTTTATATAATCTTTAATATTAACTCTTAATTATTTAGCAGGTGTAGTCTGTTTACGAAAATATGTTTAGCATTATTGCAACGCGAGTGTATGTAAATTCAGTAACTGAAACAATGAAAATTATAAATATAAAATCTGCTTTAAAAATATGTATCAAATTTAAAGAAAGCTATTCGGTAAAAAGTGGTGTATCTGAGGAGGTAAATTTTAAAATTCTAAAGCAGCATTTTTTTTTTTTTTTGCGCGTTAATATGATTCAAGTTATTCGGGAAAAGAATTAATAGCTCGATTCATTTTTAATAAACATTTTTTAATGAATACTTTTTGCATAAAATTGATTGCATGTCATATTCAGTAGATCTAAAATAAATGATCCAACCAGTAAAGGGTTAACTATATATATATATAAACAAAATAAGCCAAGCAAAAAGGAACACAACCGAATCAAAACTACAACCAGTAGAAAAATAATTCGGCCTGAAAACTTCTTCAATGGTCACTCCCAGGCAAGGATTCAAAATAAGGGATTTTTTCTGTGAGAGGCATCAGACAATGTCCAAAAGTATTGACCCCTTGTGACCTGAAGCTTTCAAGGCGGATTCTTTTTCTATTGGTTGTAGTTTTGATTCAGTTGAGTTCCTTTTTGCTTGGCTTATTTTGTTAATTAATTTCGATTCATTTGCATTTAAGTAGTAGCTGTATTTTCGCTCACTAAATACAAGGATTGATTTTTTTAAAAATTAATTTTTAAACTTGTTTGAATACGAAATAATTTTTAGTTTCGTTTCCGTAATTAGTGTCGTTTTTGTTTCGTTTACATAATTTTATTAATTATATTAATTTATATTTGTTTTATCAATTGGTTCGATTTCATTTACTTTTCATTTTGTGAGCTTTTATCGTTTGATTCCGAATTAAATTTTAATTTCGAATACGACCTACCGTATTTGCGCGAATCTAATGCGCATCGTTTTTGATCAAATGTAGTACAAATTTAGCCAAATGTAGTTTATATACAAATCCATTGTTATCTATACTTATAATAAAGCTCAATGTGTGTGTGTGTGTGTGTGTGTGTGTGTTGGCGCTCTACAGGCCAGACCGTTGGACCTACAGCTACCAAATTTGGTACATGTATACCTTGGAGGTCGGGAATGTGCACCTCGGAGCTTTTTTTCGAATTTTTTATTAGAATTTGAATTAATTAAAATTTAAGCGAAATTTCGACGTTTTTCCGCTATAACTTCCGAAAATAGAATCGCACATACATCATTTTTACATCAATTTAAAGATTAAAAAATTAGCTTTCTAATGGCGTCAATGTTATAATATATAACTTAAAGCTTCTATTTTTAACGAATTTTTAAAGAAATATTTTGACCATGACTGGATAAAATAAAAGAAAACAATGCCGGAAGTTCAAATAATAATAAAAAAACTATAATCGTAAATCAAGTCTAAAGAAATGATACTTTTTACACGTGACTGGATAAAATAAGCGAAACATAAAATGTGATATTTTCTAAAAAAATAAATGCAACGCAAAGGTCTCTATAATCTTTTGCAATATCTCAATCATTAATTCAACAAATCTTCTTTATTTATGGTAAACCTGCTTGAATTTATACAGGATCTGCATTGAAATCTCGACTTAATGGCATATTTCTACAATCGTTTGCAATATCTGTATCATTAATTCAATAATTTTTTTCCATTATAAAATGTGATATTTTCTAAAAAAATAAATGCAAAACCAAAGTATCTATAATCGTTTGCAATATCTAAATCTTTATTCAATATTATTTTTTCCTTTTTCTCTAAAAAAAACATATTTAATATTTTTAAAAAACTTATTTAATATTTTGGCAGCATCACGGAAAAAAATATTTTTAATTTCAGGCCAATCAATGCCCGGAATTACTTTAAGGCTAATGAATATGTGACTTAATTGAAAATTTTAGAATGCATTACTCATGGCGAACCAGCTGGTCGCCAAAGGCGGCTAGTATAAAATAAGATTCAACAAATTCCTCATACCATTGATGCGCTTTACATTCGCCGACAAACAATTTTCTATTATTTAAAGTTTCAAAATGGGGATGCGCATTAGATTCGCATAAATACGGTAGTTAGTTTCGTTATAGATAATATGTCTGGCAATAAAGATTATTGATATTATTAAAATATTTCCAAATATGATACGTGTTGCTTTTAAATGGGACGTTAATATAACTAAACTCAAACTCAAACTCAATTCCAAATATGATAATATAAAAATTATCATTGAAGCAAAATTTAAATCAAATCTGAAATTTCTATATATCATAAAAAATGAATAATGTATACAAAATAGGTGCTTAGAGTTCACTAATACCACTACCTCACAGCACTTAGAATTCCTGCAGGTAGCTGCAGAAGATCTAATTCGGAATGCTCTTCGCTAACTTGGCTAAAAGTGCAATTCATCAGGCCCGAGGAGGTGGCATCCAGACATTAATAAAAATGAATAATGGATCTTCCTTTCGCCGAGCAAGTTAAAGAATCCACGGGAAGACGCCTCTCGGTGAGATCCATAACCAACCGGCGACGCCGTTCATATTTCGGGAAGGTTAAGGTGGAAGAATATTAAAGGAAACTCACCATTAATCAAAGCCTCCGCTTGTTTATCTTCAATTTCTGCAGCCGAATTGTCAATGTCAAAGAAGCCCGTTTGATCGAGTTCCTGTAGTGAGAGATCCGAAAATGCACTGCCTACGTTTTGGACGACCTGCAACGCTTGATCCTGGGAAAAAAGAATACGGAATATGTTCTAAATGTCAGATGTTGAAAGAGACAAAGAAAAATGAAATACTGTCACCGTTTGATGAAAATATTTTATGTCTGTCAAATTTGTTTAAACAGTTTATTGATGCAAAACACTTACATATATTAGCCACATCTATGTGATGTGTTGTCATCTAATGCTGTCAATTAATGTCATTTCTCGCTATTGACTCAAGCTGTTGTATCGAAATTTCAAACATTTTGCCGTGCATTTCTACTGATGATTTATGGTGGTGGGTGGAGGTGGTGGCTCTAATGCCACTTGGTCATACCAAGCACGAATGAGCAGAGCTCTTTCGAATGAAGGCAGAAGTTGTTAACGAGCACCGTTCAGGTGAAAGCACGACTTTGCTCGAACACACACGACGCAACCCTTTTTAAGAGGCAGTTAAATTCATTCATCCATCTGCAAGACAGAATTGAGATCCAAATCAGAGACCGACTCATTCCTTATTCAGTACCCCCAGAGGTATAGTGTGTTATGGGAATTTGGAGGACTTTGCAGTCACGACCTATTTAACGTGCCCCAACTGCCATTAACCAACACCGCGGTCTTTGGATAAGGCAAGGACAGAACCCTCGACTTTTCGGTTACGAGACTGCCGCTCTACCAATCAGGCTACAGCGGCCCGATGATTTATACTTCACTTAAACTTCATAAACTGCTGTTTTCTGAATTGGCCACAAATCTAGTTATCATTAGTTAAAATCCATATCTATTTTCTTTCCGAAATATCTAAAGCGTCATGTATAGAAATTTTAAACAAGTACTATAATTTTTTAAAAATTCAATTCCTACTTGGATTAACAAAGAAATGTTTTATTTTAATTAATTTTTATTAAATAACTAGCAGTACCATCGCGGTGTTGTCCGTGATATAGTATCCAGGAGGAAAAATTAGCTTTAAAATTAAGGTTAGCCTCCACCCGATATGGCTTGGGTATGTTAAGCAACATCAGACAAACATAAAATATGTCTAGAAATTATCAAAAATAGCTATAAAGCAATTTTTATAGAACACATTCAGAAATATTTAGACTGTTAAAAAGGTAAAAAATATGATGTCCGTAGACAAAACAATCCAGTAAAATTATATAACAGAAAAGCTGTTTTAAAATTTGTTTGTTTTTTCGCTTCTACTCCTCTGTCTCAAATTTAAATGTCTTTCTCTGTCAGCAAAAAGGTAATCATTTCGCTCCCCAGGAGCTCGTAATTCAGATACATTCTGTCTCCGCAATTCATTTGCAAGGCGATTTAAAGAAAGACGGTTATTTCGCTCATCAAAAGACTCTCATTCCTTAAGTGTGAACATTCTTTTTCTGATATTCGTCAACCAACCGTTTCTTTCATTTTCCTCATCATGCAACAAACGAAGCTTTTTGGCATTTAATGTGTTCTGGCCAAGGTTGGATTTCTTTCTTATGGACATAATGAGATTTGAACCACTGTTTAAAATCAGACGTAAACAAAGAAATGTATAGAATATGCATACAACAACTTTTGCTAATTGAACTTGCTCAGTTTTAATTTTTTCTCGCATGAGCCGAATAATTAAAATTTCAATTATAAAACTTCTTTCTTATTTTGATATGACTTTAATGTATTAAAAACTACCCTAATAAATTCTCAAGAAAATGGTTTAAATACCTCCAATATCCATTAACTATTTATCGAGTTTTTGTCGTTTAAATAACGCTATCAGGAGATCATTTTACACTATGTATTGACTATCAAAACAATTATTAAGTATAAATAATGATTGATTTTCGCGAGAACTGAACTCGCATTCTTCACCTTCCCTTGAAAAATACTGGAATCCTTGCATTTTACCGATTGTGCTGTCGCCTGTTGATTGCAATTTCATAAGAAACTGAAAAATAATTTAAATAAAAAAATAAAAATAAAAAATTGTAAAAAAATTAATAATAATTATTAAAAAATTAATATATAATAATTAATTAATCATAATAAAAAATTTAAAAATAAATTTGAAAATAACTGATAAATAAATATTAAAAAGTAATTAAATTCTGTTAATGAATTAATATTTGAAAAAACTAACAAACTGTATTCACATCAAATGCCATCCACTAGAAGTTTAAACAAACGTATTTGAATGTGACTGGATGAATAAAAAGTATTTAATTAACGATTGAAAATTTGAGTTAGATAAATAAATAAATGGCGAGTGTGAAGTAATAGTAGGAATTGAGAAAAGATTCGAGGGGAATTAACGAATTACGCTTCACCATCGCTGCTTAATTCTTTAAAATTCCTATTAAGATGCGACGTTCGCAAATTAGTTCAAATATTTTTCAGAGAAAGTGAACTGATACTATATGTTATTTGGTAATAAAATAACATAATATAATAAACTCTGTTTTCGGAAATATAAACACTCTAAACTTCTAAAAACACGGAGTGCAACAGAAAATAGATTGATTGCCAAACCGCGGAAATTGTGAGATACGCAGCTGAAGGGTTAAGCTTATCGTATTTTGAACAAAGGCGAAAATAGCATGCAATTCAGACAACATGAAATGGAGAAAATTTTCATTTCAAATTTAATTTATTTCTGTTAAAAAAATTTAAGATTCTTGGAATGTATATGTCTCCTAAATTATTTAAAAGAATATTTTTTATTCCTTATATTTTACTAAAGCAGTTTCTACGCAACAGATATAATAATAACTAGAAGAAATTTATCAAATTCACAATAAATTGATTACCCAGAAATTATTAATTAGTTAAAAAGAAGCAGAATAAAAATATTTTTCTTTGATTTCTTTAGTTTAGTGAATTATATTTTGTGGATAAATGCAGACAAATACTTGGATTAATAAATATCTACTCAGAAATCTATTTTCTAAATTAAAATTAGAATATTGTCTTATAGCGACTTCTTAAACATATTAGTCCTTTTATTTTTAAATTATTAATTAATTAGATGCATTTGAATAATAAGATTGATTCATTTAATTAAAAATTTTGAATTCTATTTTTAATTCTTTTCCAAAATGAAATGTTGATAAAGATCTTACAATTTGTATTTGTATATCATTTTTTTGTGAATATAAATTATGTACAAATCAGAGACATCATAAATTTAAAAAAATTAATTAGATTTTAAAAATAATACTTTATAAAGATTTGATTTGAAATGAAATTCTCAATGAAAATTTATGTAAGCAATGCATTTGTAGTACTCATACAACATTTTTATTTGATAATTACATTAGTTCTTGTAAAACCGCTGACTCGTGTGTCTAATTTATGTACCTGAAAAATTTAAACGAAAGACAACGAGATTTCATACAATCAGTTTGATAATCTCAATCCTTCTGAAAAGTCAAGCGAGCATTTCATACAATGCAAACGATTTTTTTCCCCCTCCGCATTAAAAGTTTTGCTACAGTGCCAAATTCTGTTCTGGCATTATGTATTGAAACTCGTCAAGTCGTCAACATCTTTCTAAAAGAGCCACATCAGTGTTATTAAATACAGAAATACTCCTTGCCTAGATGGTGAAAGGAATATATAAATATGAAATTAATGATTTTTTTTAAACAGTTATAACAATTTTTAAATTGATGATTTGTAAAATTGTAATTTATTTTGTTTAAAATTTATCTTAGAATATTCCTCTAAAAAAATATGTATTTAAAACGAGCAGATTGTTAAAAATTCTCAATATTGCTGGCTTTTTCTTTTTTATTATTGTATTCCAAAGAACAAAAAAAATGCCTTTCTTGTATAATTTTTACGAGATGCATGGCAAGTTTTATTATTTCACCCAAAAATTTAGTTTTGTATGAAAATAATTTTGCTTTCGCTGATTCACTTATCTTAATCATTGGGCCAATAATATTTTTGAAACACAGAAGGAACACGTTTAATAAATATATTTTGTTTTTTCCTTTATACTTAAATGAAAAGGAAACAACATCTAAAAACAATTTTATAATTATGAAGAAAATCGTATAAATTTTTGAAAGACAGTCAAATGAAAGCTTTTTTAATGTATTCTAACCCACATGGACTGCTTGATTAAAACTTATACCTAGTTTTTTTTGTTGTATATATGAATTATTTGCTGACTAAAATTATATGAATTATTAATAATTTATATATGAATTATTTGTTGACAAAAATTATCACAAATGATGATCATTCTTTATTATTAAGATTTGAACTCAGATTTGTCCATAGTTCGATAAATTTCCATTAAACTTTGTAGCTCCATTTCCAAATATATTGATGTTATTAGCAATCCTTGTTTTTAAAAAATAAAACTAACACTTACCATAATTTTTTTGAAATAATCCTATATATCCTCTACATAAAAAAAGTTCTTGTTTATTAGCAAAGAAAACCTATCAAATTATTATCTTTCTCTCTGGACTTGATAACCAACATTTATTCACCAAACCACATAGCCCTAAAACGGTTGGTGGGTTTAAGATAATTAATATGAGAATCCAATTCTAGCTTCAAATAAGGTGCAAGGCACAAATGTGCACAATGCTAAGAATATATACATTCGGCATCAAGTATATATACTTATACATCAAAATGTACTACGTCAAAAACTATTCAAAGCAAAATATGTGGAATTTTAATGTTACAACTAAAATCTACAATAACATAAAATATTTTTTAAATAACCTTAAATATGTAACAATCACATAGCCAAATAACAATTTGAGAGATGATTTAACTAATCCACACAAACGCTTTATATCAATAAAATGCTTTGACGAATTTAACATATTAATTTTTGATATAACAGTAACGAATTACATTTTTATAAAAAATTACAATGTCTTTGGATAACTGAATTTTAGTTTATAAGCATACATCTGTTATTTAACGCTTCTCTAATCCAAGACCAGTTTGATTAAAGCCACACTTTAAAAAGTTGGTATATTCTATAATTACAATGATAAACTAGAAATATAATTTATTTTAAATTCAATTCCAACTTAGGCCGGCAAAGAAAATTTTAATTTCAATGACTTTTTATTAAATAATTATCAAAAAAATTATTGATTTTTGCAAGAATTGAACACGCATTCTTTACCTTCACCTTGCATTTTACGGATTGAGATGCTGCCTTTTGATTTCAATTTTCATTACCAGATGCTAAAACTCTAAAGTATTAAAAATTAATTACATTTGATTAATGAATTAATATTAAAAAAACACTGTATTAACATCCAGTGCCATCCACTACAAGTTTTGAAAAATGTATTTGAACTCGAGTGGATGAATAAAAAGTATTTTATTAATGATTGAACATTTAAACAAGATATATATATATATATATAAGTAATCAACCATAAAAGCATTAAATAATTAAAACCAGTTTCCAGAATCATCAAAAATTAAATCGAAACAAATTATGTCGGAATCGAAATTAAAATTTAATTCCGAATTAAACTACAAAAAGTAAACAAAAATAAAAACTAAATGAAATAAAATCTATTTATAAAACAAATATAAAATTAATTAATATAATTAAGTAAACGATGCTAAATTTTAAAACTAAAAAACAAAACTAAAAATTAGAATTGAAACTAAAAATTATTTCGGATTCGAACAAGTTTAAAATTAAAAATTATAAACCTATCATTGTATTTAGTGATAGCTAATGCAGCTTCAACTAAAATACAGATAAATCTAAATAAATTAGCAATATAAGCCAAGTAAAAAGGAATACAACATAATCAAAATTACAACAAATGGAAATAGAATCCGGCGTGAAGTCTTTTTCAAGGGTCACCTTCAGGCAAGAATTTAAAATAAGGGATTTTTTCCGTGATAAATCAGACAGTGTCCAATAATGTTGATTCCTCGTGACGCGAAAATCTCTCAAAAATTAATGCAAAAGAGATGCATCAATTTTAACAGCAAAGACACAAAGACAAAGCAACATTAAATACGTCACCAAATAAAGCTACAAAAATATAAAAAATAAAACTACATAAGAATATTCAATCAATAATAGTGCGATTTAATAGTATAAATTGAATGAACATTTGAAATCATCTTAAATATTCTATTCGGATAAAATAATGTTAAATATAAGGCATGTGTGATATAAAAGTATATGTAGATAATTCAGGATACGGCATGCATAGCATCTCAGAGTATAACACCTCAAAATATCAAAACTCTTTGAGTTAATTTTCCCCCTCTAGCAGGTTTTGATAAAGGTACTCGAGAGAATGTCTGTCGGTTAGTGTGGGGGGAGGGGAGGTGCAATTTTTAAAACTCGCAGGGTGGAAGAGTGCCAGATACGAGCGAGACGTGAGAAATGTCTTTGGCTGAGGATGGAAGGAAGAATGCCGCAAAACAAAACCGGCTACTCGAAACTCGGAAACACGTGTATCATTTCTAGGGCCCGAAGGAATCAACATAAAATATTTAATATATGCACATTTCTTAGAAAACAATGTGACTGAAAACGAATGAGTTCGCTTATAAACGTCAGCTGTCGCATTATTTGCAAAAACTGGCAAGCTGGATGACTTTTATAGGACTTAGTGGCAATAAATTCTAGTATTATAATTAGCAATTTGCCTTTGGCAATCGGTTGGTTCCTGTGGATATTGGTCATATTTAATTCTAATGGAATCGTTTCAATGTAGTTTCATGGTCATGATACCATCAAATAGACAGATATAAAAGCCGTATTATTTGAATGGGCTAGTAGATGGTGTTCTCTTTATCTGTTTAGATTATTCGAACTAAAAGAAACCAGTCACATGACATCATAACTCTATTAAAAACACGTATGGTTAATCTTTCTTTTAAATTTTGCAGTCTTCCTAATTCTTGTTTCTAAACTTAGTCTTTCATTATATATACATATGCCTTGTGAATTACAATCTACATAGTCCTCCTCCCTTACTTAAAAAAAAAGAAGAAAAACAGCAATTAAATATTTGACGAAACAATTTAAACGATTTGAATTTAATGTCCACAATTTAATCTATTGTTGGAAATTAGATAAAAATTTTTTTAATGTGAAAATTGAGAAAAAATTTGCATGATTAATAAATTAATATCATTAAAAATACTTAAAAAATTGAGACTGTTAAAATTAATTTTTCTGCAATAATTTGGTGGAAGTTATTGCGATAAAACACTAAAATTCAGATTAATTTAAATTTTAATTAACAAGAATAATTTGAGGTTAAAATTACGAATTTCTATGTATATATGTGCCAAATTTGGTAGCTATAAGTCAAGCGGTCTGACCTGCCGATCACCAGAACGCACGCACGCACGCGCACACACACACACACACACACACACACACACACACACACACACACACAC
>JAPMOQ010041167.1:822074-844680 GCA_026543055.1 Argiope trifasciata | reverse complement strand
CACACACACACACACACACACACACACACACACACACACACACACACTTATCATTACTGTTTGCAAAGAGGAAATTTGTATTCATACCTATATACAAAACTATATGCGAAGAAGGCATTTAGAAAACATAACATAAATTCAGGATCGACAGAAAATTTAATTATCAAATATCGAGATCCCTTTGTTAATAACAAGAATGTTGGGAAGAAAGGATGAGAATAGTTCAAAATTAATACTTTTTGGTTTCCTGTGACTCGATCAATACCTAAAAATAGCTATTATTGTTGAAAAGCGGTTTCGACTGTTTATGCACTTTAATGGCCAAAGATTGTTGAAAAAAAATTAAAAACTAAAGAAATAGAAGCAAAAGTATTCAGTCAAGTGACGTGTTCCTTCTTTATCCGATAACTTAAATAAAATATGTAACATTTTTTGTGAATATTATATATAAAACAGACGATTATTTTATAAAATAATGTTTATTTGAATTTTTTAAAATTACAAATTTTTATTTAACTTTAGAAAAGATTTTCCTTGAATCTAAATTCATTACAGTTTTAAAACACCCCCCGAGGAGCTTGAATCATTTAACAATTGGTGAAATGTATTCATTTTTTCAGAAATTATCTGAATAGAATATTAAATTTTTATTCCATAAAATTTATTAAAGTGTTTTAAGAGTTAAGGAAAATTTTCAATAATAATTAACAAATTCTCGAAAAAATTTCTTTAGTTATTGAAGCATTTAAAGCATTCTTTTAAATCGCAAAGAAACTTTTTTCTGATTTCTCAATTAGCATGGATTTTTCCGCATATTCTAATTAATTTATGACACTAGAAAATCCTCTATTATCCTTTATAAACAGAGAAAAAAAATTTAAAAACCAATCCATAGTTTAAGGTTTGAATTATTCATTTTAATTCGAATTCCTGAAAAATTCCGAAGATTGCAGTGGCAGAATAAACAAAAACATCAAATGATGTTTCTTTACCTTCATTTTGACTTTATATATAAAAAATAATCACATATCATAATCAAATTCTAAACATTCATATTATAATAGAACATGATTGCGTTTTTTTTTTGTCTTTCAGTATTAGAATAATACTTTTTTTTTTTTTGAGAACAAAGTAATAATCATTCTTCCCCTGCCTTCCATCGATCTGATCAATTCATCAGTTGATTCTTTTTAAATCTTTCATACCATTATTAGAGATGTCAGCATTTTTAGTTTTCTACATATGTCCATAAACCAGTATTTAATTTCTAGTATCAAGACTAAGAATAGAAGGATCATGGATCTAACCTTTATCATACTAAATTTGTCCAGGATCGAACACTTTGACATTAGTTTGGAAATTTAGAGACCTGGATGCTGGATTAGATTAATCTTGTCATCAGGATTCAAAAGACCCTTACGTTGTTTCATGGCAGCAAGGCATTAAAGTGAAATCTGTTAACTTACCAGGAATATCCATCGCAGAAAGCTACAATTGTGGTGGAATGAAGATCATCATGACCCTTGCAGCTGAAGCAAGATAACTATGTTTTCAGGAACATTTATTTAATGACCACATTTCACACAGGCACGAAAAAGACAAAACAATAACTCGCGCACACTTCACAGAACAGGATCATATTTCATTATAATTGCAATCGCAGTGCACCATGGGATGCGTACCTAATCACGCATCACCATCTATTATCCAAAAGAGAATATAGAGTAATGCAAATTCTACACAATGTTATTTTGACTCTTTTTGTTATAATTTTTTTTATTTTGTAGAGTGATGAGACATCTGACAACATAATATTAACCAACATCGACTGTCAGAGAAGTCTAGCTAGCAAGTGGCATGCAAGACCAGTTGTCCAAGTCCCAGTCAGGTATAACATTAACCCTATAGGTCCAGACAGCTCTATATCGCCCCGTTTGACGGAGGCCTGCCTCAGGCTCAATGGGGAGGTTTAATGAGTTTAAATGATATATTGTCGAGAATCCCTTAAATTCATTTAATTGTCACAAGTGCTTGAGTTAGGCCCCTGTCCAGCGGGATCGATATCAGGCGGTCTGGTTTCATAGGATTAATACTTTCATGTTGGTTTTGGGAGTGAAGTGCCTCAAGAAAACGAACAAATATCATCCTCCAGGCAACATTTATATTTGCTGAACTCTTGAAGACGACTACAGGTGAAAAATCATATTATATCCCAGTTACAGTTATCGAATATCGCTACACAATTGTTGACGATATAAATATAAATATTGTGGTGGAATGTAGATTATTATGATATGCGCAGGAAGCGATAGGACTTATGTTTTCAGGAACATTTCTTTAATAATCCCATTCACACAAAAAACCCACAAAGACAAGACATAACAAAACATTCACACGCGCAGCTTAACAATATAGTATCACATCTCATTCTAATTACATTCGAAATGGGATGCATTATGGGATAGACTATCAGGCACCGCCTTTGAGAATCCAAAAGAGATGATAAGAGTTATGTAACTGCTACATCCTTCCCCTATACGGTCTAAGGCCGTCTAGGCAAGGTGGTGTGATTTTGGATAGTTTGGCGTTCGTACCTGGATTGTCATCTATACTTATAATAAAGCTCAATGTGTGTGTGTGTGTGTGTGTGTTGGCGCTCTACAGGCCAGACCGTTGGACCTACAGCTACCAAATTTGGTACATGTATACCTTGGAGGTCGGGAATGTGCACCTCGGAGCCCCTTTTTTTGAATTTTTAATTAGAATTTGAATTAATAAAATTTAAGCAAAATTCCGACGTTTTTCCGCTATAACTTCCGAAAATATTATCGGACAATCATGATTTTAACATCAATTTAAAGATTAAAAAAATAGCTTTCTAACAGTATCAGTTTTTTAATTTATAACGTAAGCTTCTATTTTTAACGAATTTTTAAAGAAATATTTTAACCATGTTTTTAGCACGTGACTGGATAAAATAAAAGAATGCCGGAAGTTCGAATAAAAAAGCTACCATCACAAAATAAATCTGAAGAAATGCAACTTTCAGTACGTGACTGGATAAAATAAAAGAAACATAAAATGTGATATTTTCTTTAAAAAATGCAAGGCAAGGGATTCTATGATCGTTTGCAATATTTAAATCATTAATTAAATAAATTATTTTTATTTAAACAGGATTGAATTTATACAGGATATGCATTCAAATTCCATTCCAATGGCCAATTTGTAAAATATTATTAATAGGCATATATATTGTTTAATACTATTAATTTGATCTAAATGAAGTAAATAATTACATTTTATGTAGTTTCAGTCAACCAATGCATTTATGAATAATGAATTTTAGATTTCTTCATACTTTGCTCTGTGAGCCATATTTTATAAAATATTTTTATTAATATTTTAAATAAAAGTTGTTACATCTATCAGCCTTCTAAATAAATCATTAAAATTGACTGATTTATAAAATTAAAGAATATTATTAGGAAAACGTGTTCTTTTGGAACTTTCAGTCCATCATCTTAAAGAAAATATTAATTTCAGGCCAATCAATGCCCGGAGTTACTTCAAGGCTAATGAATATGTGATTTAATTGAAAATGTTAGAACCCATTACTCATGGCGAACCAACTGGTCGCCAAAGGCGGCTAGTTAGCAATAGGTCGGTTTACGTGATTTAAGATAGCGAAAAATTATTAACGAGAATTTGAATAAATGAAGAATTTGACCTTTTTCACTGCTGTTTCGAGCAGTTTCTTTCCTAATGATTGTTTCGGTTGATTGAACAGTGCAGTGTTGCTCAATAAATAGGGAAAAATTTCTCTGAAAATTGCTTAAAGTTCTTCCTTTCTTCCTTTTTTTGCATTTTTAACGCTAATTTACATTTACATACAATAGAATTCGTGATTCAAAAGTATTTTTCCTCGACTTTTATGTTTCGTATTTTATCTTCATCGAAGTAGCCAAAAACAAGTAAAAAATAACAAAGCAATTTTATCAGAAATTCTGAACTAAAGTTATATTCAAAGTATGTCAGTATTCTCTTACGTTTAGGAAAAACATTGTGATTCTGTTTATATATTTTACTTTTCTAAAAACTACTTTAAAGATTCTAGTATCTATCTTTGTGAATTGTATATTTTGCGCATATTATACTGTACGAATGTTTTTTAGGTAATACAGTCGATTCCGGTTAATCGGACCACATCGGGACGTGATCATTTTGGTCTTAATAACCGGCTGGTCCGATTGCACGAACATGCCCTATGTTACAAGACCAGACGTGCTATACTTAACATATTAAAATGTCATTATGACCTTTATTGTGCGGCACACGCGTATGGCGAACATACAAACAAGTACTGTTGCCTATGAACTTTATTCATTGAAAAATAAATTTACAAACAAATTCTTCGAAACGATCTACACGATACTCAGCATGCGAAGCACAATAAAAAAAGTTCTTATCAAATTCAAGTCAACGTTTGAAAAACTTACTACCGAGCTGCCCGTTCTAAGAAACAAAGAGCTTGCTCACCTCCCACTCCCACTAGTTATTTTCTCTTTCGGACTTCCTGCTGTACACAGGCGACTTGTGGCTTCTTTTTTCATCTTCCCTGCCACGTTCTTTGGTCCGTTTCAACGGAATTTTGGTTCAAATAAGCGAATAATATTAGGCTTATGTACATAGGATTTGTTTTGGTTCTTTAAGATTCGGTCCGATTAAACGGTTGGTCCGATTACCCGGTGGTCCAATTAACCGGATTCGACTGTACATCAAAGATGGTTTAAGCATTTTCAAATGTTCTCAATATACGTATATTTTTATGCTCAGTTACAAAATAATTTTACTTAACTTGTATCATTTCCTGTTTCTAAAAGCAAGAATTTCGGTATTGATCGTTTCACTCACTTTTTTTTTCACACACTGAAATTTTGCCTCCCTGCGAATTTCTGATGATAATAGAATCTTATAATAAATCCTATTTGATAATATCGTGTCAGTGTTTCCACGGAAAGGGGATGCAATAGCTCCTGAGGGTAAAGACCCCTGAGCACCCAGAGGACAGAAGTCTGATTTCTAGCTCAAATGACGGTGACACACACATTCACTTGCACAACCCCTTTTTACAGGGGGGCAGATTCATACATCTCGCGGATAGAACACAGAACAACCATGCTCGAACCCGGGACGCCCAGATCACGTGGAAGACACGCTACCCCTATGCCAAGACGCCGGCAATAGAATCGTATAATTCTAAGGAGTAATTCTTATATATACATACATTTATTTCGCTTATCTCGGAAATGGCTTTAACGATTTGTATCAATTCTTATATTAAGATTTTTTCTTTTTAAGTTTATCTATATCGATTTTTCCTTAAAAAACACACACGTAATTTTACACTTTTTTTAATAAACTAAATACTGATATGCGGCTATACGTGAATTGCTTATGCATTTGAGATATTGTAGTGGTTAAGATATCTTACTCCGACGCATTTTTCTAATGTCCGATCGAGCATTTGCAGTGCAATAAGATTTCGCTTAAAGGAACCATAGTATAGGATTTTATTTACGATTTTATGAAAAACATACAGAGCGACGCTTGGTTTTCCATGTATTAATAATTTGAGAACCTTATAATTAAATTAATTAAATTTTAAAGTATACAAATGATACTGTCTTAATTTATAGAATTTAAGAAAAAAAAAAGGTTTCATTATCTAAGAAATTCCATTTGTCTATAAATGAAAGGCTAACAAGCACAAAATAATCAAATCAATTTTTTAAAACCTTTTTAGGGCATTAATAAAAGAATGCTTTCAAAAATAATTCTTACTGAACCTATTTAGTTAGATTGCTTTCTTTTTTGTAAATATGAAATTTTGTAACCGATTTTTCTCTCACTTCTTGCATTAAGATAAGGTTGCTGCGACAACGTTGAAAGAAATATTAAAAAAAAATTGGATTTAAAAAAAAACTATGGTTTTTAAATGCATCGTCAATTGTTATACAAAATACTATAAATGCAACAAAATTATTTGGAAATATGATATATTTTGAGAAATAGGAAAATTTGTAATAAATTTTGATGAAATTTGACCAAAACCAAAACATTCTACACAAAATTGAAATGCAGCAATCCTATTTTTCTTTGCACACAAGTTATAGAATATTTTGATGAATGAAATGAACCAAAATCTAAGAAAACTGTTGAGATGCAAAGAAGTTATAGGTAAAAATACAGGTTTATATACCTTTTTAAAAATAAATTCACACCTTGATTTTTCTAAAAACACCAATAAATGAAAAAGTATTTCACCAACAGTAAGACTTTTGGTTCATTTCATTTCAAATCCAGACTGAAATCTGTATGAAAATACCTCTATTAGCTTTTTGATATCATACTAACGGTGGAGAATTTTAATGAAAATTAAAGCTTTAAGAAAATTGAAGCTAAAGACAAACTTTAGCTGAAAAATATATGACCCCGGGTGACTCAGGCATTCCATTTCGTAGAAAAGATAGATTGTTTTGGAAGGAGGAAAGTCTGATTTACAAGAAATAACAATAAAAAATAATAATTCACCAATGTGCGTGATAACCAGTGTTTTTAACGTATTCGGATACCTTAAGTTTTTGTCTTTTCGATGATTTTACATTATTGTAATAATCACTAAATTTAATTATTAATTAACTGGTTCACCAGAATACTGATTATGATTAATCCAAGTTAAATTGCTCAGATAGATTTTCATGTCTATGATTTCGCAATATCGCAAGTAATTAAAGTCGTGTTATTTTAATTGTACTGCTTGTGCTTTATTCATCCAGTACAGTACACGAATCTGTCTAATGGAGTCCAATTATTTGATGCCAAAGCTCAATTAAATGATGTCCATTTCATATATCTTCTAACTTCCAAAATATCGTAACTTCACTTTTTTATTCATCTTGTGAATTGAAAGATTACAAGATACATAAATTCTAAATAACGACTGAAACGATTCTAATTAGCAGTTGCCTTCTGCTTTGGCTTTTAAAATTGGAAGAAAATTATGTGATTAATTATTTGATGAAATGATGAAAATATTTGAATTTCAAAATAGGGAAATACATTGTTGAAAATTAAGCCGAAATTTCAGAAAATTTTTGAAAGATTATTAAATTACTATCATTAAAAATACATTTTAAATATTTTTTAAACAATGTGAAGTTAATTTTGTGCAATAATATTTTCGAAGTTATCATTGTAGAAAGCCAAAAATCAGAATAATTTTGACTAAAATTTTAATTAACATTTCAAACAAGTAATATAATTTTTTAAAAATTCAATTTCTACTTAGGTTAACAACGAAACATTTTATTTTAGTTACTTTTTATTAACCCATTTATGCCTACTGTTTAATTTTCGGAACACCCCTCACATAAAAGTTATTTTAATTATATTTTTTTACCTAACATATAGAAATTTCATGCAAAAATTCTAATTTTTTAATCTTAGGCATAAATGGGTTAAATAATTATAAAAAGTATCAAAGAATTACTGATTTTCTCAAGAACTGAACTCTCATTGTTCATTTTCACGTGAAAAATTCCGAAATGCTTGCATTTTACTGACTGAGATTTTATACTATGTATAGGTATAAACATAGATGAATGGAAACTAATTGAAGTCCAAATATTGGACCGAAGATGAAATTAAAACTTGGAAATAAATTCACGTTGGTATTTACAGGTACTCACAACATTGTTACATTATTTTATCGAGCTAGATAAAGACCTAAGTACTCTGAGTGATAAAAACAACTATTATTTTTAGCATGCCGAAGAATTTGATGACGACTGCTGTCAATGCCATGCTTCGAAAAATCCTGGCTTATGACAGCGCGATTAAACTAATGACATAACTTAGTTCCAGCCTCGGAGAGCTTCCATGACGGCGCATTATCTAAACCGCTTTCTTTTTCGAAGCGGGTCAAGGCTTCATTTACTCTCTATCGAAATAGAGCAAGATGCTGTGGTTTATATTTATGGGAAAGCAACATCTCAAGGAGGTAAAATTAACCGCCTCACACTCTTCGGGAGAGAGGGCCTGTTCCTTCGATCAGGTATTCGAAGATCTTGTTTATTCTGGTACGGAAATTCGTAGAAGGAGGGAAGGTTTAAAAAAAGAGAGTCACAAAGAGAGACATTGCGAAATTTTTCGAAGGGGAATCACTTGTGGTTTAGAGATACACAATCAGAATAACAATGGAATTTTTGTTTCGGGAAAAACTCAGGGGAGAAACTTTGTGTAAAGGGTGTAATGAGAAACCAGATGCTTGTTGACTGCTTTCTGAAACAATTTCGTACCTGTTGTTTTATTCTGTGAAATTTATTGAGATATTTATTTTTATATATAACACTGAAGAATTGTAATTGTATTATACTGTTTAAGAATTGTATTTTACTTTTTAAGAATTTAGACTAAAGTTTCATATAGATGTATATAACTATAAAAGCATTAAAATAATAAAAACTCATTTCCTGAGTCAACAAAATTAAAATCGAAACTAATGAGGTCGAAATCGAAATTAAAATTTAATTCGGAATTAAACAATAAAAAGTTCACAAAAATGAAAAAGAAATGAAATAAAACCTATTTATGAAACAAATCTAAATTAATATTATTAACATAATTACGAAAACGGAACTAATTACGGAAACGAAACTAAAAATTATTTCGGATTTAAACAAGTTTAAAATTTTAAATCTTTAAATTTAAAAATAAAACAATCATTGTATTTAATGAGAGCAAGTGCAGCTACAACTAAAATACAGATGAATCTAAATTAATTAAATTTATATAAATATATGTAAACAGAATAATGAACTATAAGTCTTATAACCAATAATGAAATTTTTATCAAAAAATTATAATTATTAAATTGCATTTTAAAATTAATCCTTAATTCCAAATTTAAAAAAAAACGTTTGTATTTTTTAGATTTTTTTCAAACAATACAAATTTTATTAAGACTTTCAAGCCTACTGATTTAGGAAATTAAATAGAAAGAGCAATTTTACATTCTAAATTAAGGAAATACCCTCATAATTTTCACGAATTAAAAACCATAACCAAATTTTCCAACACATCACATTAACACATTATATTTAAACAATTTAAGAATTAGGGAAACATAGAGAATTCAATTGATATGCCTTTGAAATTATATAATATGGACTTTCCTACAAGCAACTCAGATACTACGTAAACTATATTAACATCAGATGAAATATCTGATATTCATTTCTTGAAAAATGAACTTGTAACCATTATTTAAGCGTCATCAATTTTACAATAAAACAATTTAACTCATCTTCTCTTTTAAGTGTTATATCTAAATAGTTTTTAAAAATTTAATTGGGTTGGTCAAAAAATCATATTTTCTCATCAATTTATATATTAAATCAACCAAATAATCTGTACTACTCTGTTTTATATTTCTTTGAATCAAAATTAGAAATTCAAATAAAATATTTATAGATTTTAAGACGTGATTCCTTATTTTCTCTCTAAAAATATGAAACTAATTTTCATGTTTTATGTAAAATAAAATTTGTAAATGTAAATTGTTTTTAAAAATTATATAGCTCAGAAATGGACTCATTCACACAACTGTGACATAATAAATTTGATAAACAGTAGATTATGAATAAACTGGCTTCTGCTATAATTCGGTATTTTCAAAATGTGAGTAGAACGAATTAATTTGTTCGACACAAAATTATAAGCGATAGATTGACGTGAAATAAAATTAAAATTTCGAATTTTATCCTGTATTACTTATTGCGCATCATTTTACATCTAATTCGTTGCATTTTGAGCTGTAAAAATAAGCTTTTCTATTAGCTTGTGATTTCTTCAATGATATTTCTACTAACTGGAGCTTTGGTTAATTTGGTAATCGTCTGGTCATGGAACTACTGAAATATTAGTTTTATAATTGTTTTGTAATGCTATGTTTCCAGTATTAATTATTGCATTATAAGGAATTTATTGTGCAACAAGTTGGAGTTGTTTAACTTTCTTTTCAAAATGAACACACATGCTATTGTTTCTAATAGCACTTATCAATGACAAGCCAAAAAACTTTGTGTCATTTTTATAGTATTAGAAATTATATTAATGTATGCAAAGGAGGGACAAAACAAAGTCTCGACAGCTTGGTGGAAGGTTCCGACTTCTGAATTTGAGAGTTTCCCCAAATAACGTTGTTTTTGTTTCTAATGGCCCTTGTCACTGACAAGCCAGCTAACTAAAAAGCCATTGCGATTAAATCCGATTTTTTTGCTTTACTTTTTTTACAGTAGCACCACACATGGCCAAAAGTACAAGTTAGCTACTCCAGCATCACAGCCCTTTTTATGAGGAGGACTTCATTCATACATTTCATTCACTCTTCCACAGATAATAGTTTAGTCCTGAATCGGAGAACGATCACCTCTGATCCAGTACTCCCAGTGGTATTACTCTCGACATGGAGAACCTTGTGACTACGACATATTTATATGTGCACCAGCTACCACCAACAAGAAAGTCTTGGCCGTCGTGGTTCGTACTCGCAATCCAAGGGATGCGTATCCAAAGCAAAAATGACCAGCTTTCCCAGCCAGGACCAGGTTTTCATGACCAGGTTACCCCAGCTTTCATTAACACACGTAATCAAGATTATCAGGAATCCGAAAACATAACGTCTGCTTCGAATAATTACTCAGTATGATTGTGGTATAGGATGCGCCAGAAAACCTTACTAATTTGAAAAAAAATTCCGATCGGTGAGTTGGGTGGGTAGAGGGGTGATAAGTAGTGCTACTAGAGGGGAGAAGTCCCCAAGTTTGTTTTTCCCTCTAGTCAATTGCCATATTTTTCTGGTCTAGAGAACAGCGGGCTTTCGCCGTCGAGAGTTTTTCTAACGGTCGCTCACTTGTTTCTATGCAACTTGCCTTCAGCGCTCGCTTTGAAATTCCTCCTCACAGACCCGTTCCTGGCCGTAATTCGATTCTGTCGTGAGTTAACTCATTTCGAGATTGTCGCTAATGTCCCGGAAATGGACATCAACAGACCTCCAGAACTTTGGAAAATGTCGAAATAGTGAGGCAGTCAGTTCTGCGTTCGGCTCGCAAACATGCAGCTGCTCTAGGAACTTCTGACACCACGAAACCTTCCTCCATACCACTCGCTATCAAGACCTTCCATTTCATCCCTATAAATTGGCCGTTGTGCAAGAATTAACGCGATTTAGTTGCCCGTCAAAATGCCTGTGAAATACTGCTTGACAATCCCGTGGTTTGTGTCGATAGACCACGGACAATAACTCACTTCAAGAACAATATTCGCCACGCCACTGCCAACATACCGACTATATGCTGCAAAGAGTGGACATGAATTTCAAAAATTGATTTAATCAGTGTATGCGCAATGGGGGTCGCTATTTAACCAATGTTATTTTCAAAACTGTATAAAAAATGCGATATTGTATTCTCAAATAAAAAAAGAATTAAAACAATAACTGAAGTACTTTTGTTTTTATTGACCTTTGAAATCAGTAAAATTCTTTGGCGCACCCCGTATATAAAATAGAAATTATTTCATTATCTTTTACAAGATGTAATAGAGATATCTAAAACCATCTTTGTTATATAGAAAAGCAAAAGGTATGACGCACCTCTAATGATAGGTTCTCAACGCTTCTGCTCTCTCTCCGTTCGTTGAGCAATCTGCTGGTCGGAGCTTTGGGTCTGCAACCGCCGTAGAAGAACGACTGCTGAGGACCTTCGACTTCGGGATCTCTGAATGATAACCTCTTCTTCTGTTTCTGCTGCTGCTGCGTCTGTTTGTCTTGTGCAGAAGTCTGAGGTCCACTCCTGAACATTCTTAAGAGAAGAGTGCGCAATCCGAGGCGGCCCCTTGGCTCACATGGCCAAGACGAGCTCTCTTCCTACAACGGCAAAAGTTGGCGTAGCACGACAGAAAAGTCTTCCGCTTGTCCAGTAGGGTGGATTCTGCCAGCTCATCCATCAGACGTGGTGAGGGGCTGTCATAAATGGTGCTGGAGTTTCGAGTGGAAAGAGCAGACAGATATTCCAACGATGGTAGCTCCTGCATGGAAGAGAAATGAGGATGCTTGATATGGGAGAAACAGACTGTAAAAGTGAAATAAAATCCAATAAGAGAGAATAAATGCAGATGCTTACATTCGTCTTTGATATTTTTTGAAAAATAAATGTTGTCATTTAGAGGGAAGAAAAAAGTGATTATTTTTAATAGGTTTTTTTCACATAAGATAAACGATTATCTGGATACACCTTTTGGTTATTAATTGATTATGACTAATTAATTGCTTAATCAGGTAACTTATTAGTTATCCCAGCATGATCTAGGAGTTTGATTCCTCCAAAGTATTAGGTTGTTCGGAAAGTAGTTTCGTTTTTTCCCGACAGAGGATTTAATTGTATTTTTCGCACCCAATTTCATACTTAAACCGCAAAATCATTTTATGTTTTAAGAGCTGATATAGCAAGGCTTGAGTGTGAAAAAGTGCAGTAGTTTTTGGATGGTGCCCTTTTAAATATGGAGAGCAATAAACAGCATTTTCGTCATTTTTTTCTTTTTTGCTATATAAAAGGTAAAAATGCTGTCAAGCCAGAAATAAATTAGCCAATATGTGTGGAGAAGATGTGTTAACAGTACATCAGTACCAGAACTGATTTGCAAAGTTTTTCCTTCAAATGAGGAGGCCAAAAACCACCTCGATCAGTTTTTTTTACAGCAAAGACCAAAACTTTTATGAGCGTGTAATCATGTTACTACCAAAAATATGGCAAAAGGTATTAGACCAGAATGGCAATTTTATAATTTAATAAATAATTTATTCATTAAACGAAAATTTCTTTTCATTTTGACAAAAAAAAACGAAATGACTTTCCGAACAACCCAATATAAGAATGATCTCAGTTAGTTAAAAAAATTGCTCTTTAGATAAGAGTAATACTGTGTAAACTCTAATCTAAAATGAACCTTTAATTTTTTTTGAAAAGTGTTATAAAAAATCTGAAACCTTAACTCTTAAAATTTATAGAAATACTCGCATATAATATTCTCTTCTCTATCCAAGAGTACTATTGTCATTTTACGTCAACAGATTTATAATGAAAAAACTACGACACTAACAACAAGTTAAGTATTTGCCTTGAGTAATTTCAACAAAAACCACGGTTGGTTGTCTATTACCCATTCCTAAGAGAAGAAAGTGAATCATTTACCAGATGAATGAAAATTCGTAAGAACTGAAAAATCATCTACAATAATGTTAATTAAAATATAATGTTGTTTTAAAATATAAGGTTAATTAAAAAACTAAAATGCGTCTAAGAATAAACATTATACATATGTTCATTCAGAAATATACTGCTATGCAAGAATTAGGGGAGAAAATTACAAAAGTAGTGATGACGCTCTCAAAAATGAAGTGATAACTCAGTTCAAATAAAAATTTGAACGTGTTGTGAGATAAAATTCGATGAATTAAAGTGCGATTACAAATTAATGATGGCTGCTATCGGAATAAGTCATTTGCGAGCAATGTAAAATTGCGTGTTTAAGAGCAAGCTTGCAAATTTCGCTGGGATACTGAGTTATCAAATCTCAGATAGCCAATTCGTAGCAATGACATCCAAACATAGTTTGTTTGAAGAATAACGATGGAAGGCTATTGGTAAAAAAGACGAGACAAAGACGCAAGTGGTCAGATGGCTATTTATAAGTTTTTCTGTGGTTATAGACTTTGGCAACAGTTTCTAACTACAGATTCGACATTCAGGAGGCTTAGCCAAATATACCCAACCGTTATGACGAGAACCAATGACCAGTATTTACCTTTTTCCGCACAGAGGAATATAATAGTAACTCCGACTCAATTCAAATTCTCTTGCTACAAGCATCGGAAAAATGTTGTCAACGCTAACCATAAGTAGCAAATTTCACGAAGATGGTCTGAACTTGAAGTAATCTGCCATTCACCTGCTGATTACAAAACGTTTGAAGAGGAAACATTTAAAGTGGGCACACCAGCATGAAGACATAGACATATAGGTGGACGGTATGTTTATGTTCCTCAATTGTGGGTTTTTCGTTTTTAAGGATGTATTCAGGTTTAGCTTCCAGAGAGAAAGTAAACATTATTTAATTCAGCGAGAACATGACATCCTTGAAAGCATAACAGAGGAGTCAGTGTCTGCGTTTGGAGTGGTATCTCTTAAGGTGAAAGCACAGAACGTCATATCTTTCCTCATGGAACCTTGTGTGCTCATAAGAACAATACAGATGGTATTTATACGAGTCCTTATGCCGAGGCGTTATTTGATTTGGCGAGAACATGAAACCCTTTATAATGCATCAATATCGTGCAAGAGATGTTAACGGGGAAAGCAGTGTTAGTTTACGCGGTCCTTAGGCCGGAGCAATAGGTGATGATTTTCTGTTACAAGAGTAAAATGCTAACCCGCACAAGATTTGCCTGATTATCTTCAGAGGGAAACAATGCAACGTATGGAGTGGTTAGCTTGATCACTGAACCTGAATCCAATAGAGCATGTTTAGAATGCGTTAGAAAGACGTATAACTGTTCAATACTCCTCCTCAGACCCTTGACGTGTTTGGAACCACTTTGCAAGAACTCTCTCTTCCTATGGAACTGATGGATCACATAAGTGACAACATCACACTTCGCTTATTCCTTCTAGAAAGGACCATACTTTATATTTAAGGTACGTTTCCTACTCTAGATTGGTACAATGTTCATTTTTTACATCTGAGATTTTCTATAATACCATAATTGTCTGGTAATTTATGTTATTTTATACTTTACATGTGTTGTGCAAAGTGAGTCAGTTTCATTTAATTCAGCATGTCACTCTCGTGACTTTTTTGTCTTCGTTTTTGAAAATTACCATATTTTCAAATACAATAAAAGATCTTTAAATATTATTGAAATATTTTTCAAATCAGCTGGTTTGACAAATGTGCTGAATGCATTTCATTTCAATTTTTTGACTCTTAAACCCTTGTATTATCTTTATTATTACACTCATTTCATTGTGCCAATTGATAATTTTTGAAACATCGCAGAATCAAATGGAATTATTAACCCAGATACATTAATAAATCACAGCAAAGTGACTAAAAAGGACAATATATTAAAAAAAAAAAACAAATTTAAAATAGAATTACTAATTGAATAAATAAGAAAAAAAATCAGCGCAAGCCAACATTGCCTTTTCTTTTTTATACATAAATAGATTAAAAAAGTAGATGGAAATAATTAGTGTCAAAGCAGCAGAGCGACCTTCAGTGGTTGACTTTCAGCAAGGTGTAAATTTGGGTGAGCAAAGCAGAAAAGAGCATACTCTAATTTAAAACTTGACTACCTTAAACTGAAAATTTCAGAAATGTAGAATTCTTCTTCTGACAGATTCATTTTCAATATAAATTGAAAAGAAAAAAATCCATGATTATATATAATGTTTGTTATTGGTTTTTCTTGTTATTGATTGATTGGCATACTACAATGAAAAGAAGATAAATTTTGGAATTTGAAATATCAATTAAACACGAAAAACAATTCTATCTTTTCAATTCTTGATATATCAAGATGCACCTGGCAGAATGTTTTGAAATAATAGAACATTTAACGAGGGGAAAAATTATCAAATGAAAATGCAAATTTAAAAACGCACAAATATAGAAAAAAAAATACTATACTTTAAAAATAAGCAGGTGCTAAGCTTTTATGGACACTGTATTAAAAAAATGAGTGAGAACTAAAATCTTCACAAAAAATTTAACTTAATTCTTTAAAGTCCTGAAGCAGTTTGAGTTAATAGATAAACCACATATAAAGTTTTGTGTTTTATTTCCATTTTAGATTAAACTTCAGAAAAGTTGCTTAGTTTAGTTTAGTTATATTAACGTCCTGTTTTAAAGCAACTCGAGGGCTATTTTGGGACGGACCTCGTAATTCTGAACCTCAGTCAGATGACGAGGACGACACCTGAACTGGCACCCCCCCCCCTCTCCACACCACGCCACACCAGCGGGAGGACGTTTGGCCTGACAGATTTAACATGCAAGAGACCCCTCACACGATGGTTCTTCGGTGGAATCGAGTCTCGAACCTAAAACCCCACGTTTTCGAAGCCGAGAGTTTACTACCAGGCCACCGCGGCCCTTCAGAAAAGTTGCAATCGAATGGTATGGTATAGGTTAGCGCGTCTTTTACGTGATCTGGTCATCCTGGTTCGGACATGGTTGTTCTTCGTCTGTGTTCTCTTTATGAGGTGTGTGAATGTAACTCCACCCACCCTGTAAAAAGCTGCTATGCAAACGAATGTGACGCATGAATAGTTAAGACGTACTTTTGGTCATAGATGGCTCTACTAAAGCAAGAGAAGCTCTGTTGGCTGAAAATCGCTGACTTCATCATTGAGTTTGTCTGTGACAAGTGCATTAAGAAACAATAACAAAGTTACAATCAACTGTTTTTCATCATCCTTTAGAGTGGATCAATTTATAAGTTAATATGAATATATTATACAAATGAAATAAATTGAAATCATTAAAATTAAAATCTGACAATGTACATGGCCTCAAATTTGAATTATAAAGATGAATTAACATACACATTTAATAAATCAGATTCTGAATCCCAATATTTAACCTTTTTGTTAAGAATTGAATTTGCAAGAATCTCTTACGATTTATGTTTAGTGGGCCATATTAATAAAGAATTTCATAAAATAAAAATTCTGATTTGAGATTTAATTAAAGATTAATTAAGAAAACTAATTATTTTTTAAATTTTTGAATAAAAAAAGTTAGGAATGAATCAATCTTAAATAATTGAAAAATCAAAACATAGTCGCTACGTTGTACTTAACTTTACTGTTATTATCAGCATTGCAGTGTCATAAATTGTCTTTGATTTTTTTCATGATGTCTAATCTTTCTGGAAGATTTTTCTGGACTCTAATTTTTCTTAAAATTTTTAAATGAATGTAACGTAGGTAAATATTCCTCATTTAAGAAGTAAAATGTAAAATAGGCAGTTAGTAGACTTTTGCTATTCAAGGTATTATATATATGTCTGTGTAAATTATAATACATGACAGTTATAGTGTAATCATTCTTCTGTAACAAAAACAATTATTAAGTAAAATAAAAAATACTTGACAGAATAATTTTCCTTTTCGTTTAAATAAAATAATTCATCATGTTCATATAATGATTCATATACATGACATTTGCTTCACCTATGTGTTCTTAAACTGTTTTGTTCACATTACAATTGCAATTTTATGTTCCTTAGACAAATATTATCGTTCTATCACTCTTTTTGTGATATTTTTCGACATTTTATCCAAATAATTTAATAACATAGAGCAGGAAAGTTTTATTTAAAGTCAGGCCAATCAGAAATGCATCAGTCCAACTTGGCCCTTTTTTCTGTATCCAAATCCGATGTCAAGGGAATATTTTATATTTAAATCAGTCTATGTAAACAATATTTGATACGAAACTGGATAAAACCAAATTTTAAATTAAAGTTTCTTCTCATACAATTGACTATGCTAAAGTCAACTTTTAGATAATGAATAAAAAGTTTGATAATTATATGTCATGATAAGTTTCACTACTGTGTCGCATAAAAAATTGCAGCAATTTACTTTTAATGCTATTCATTTTTTTTGTTCTTTTATTTGTTTTTATACATGAATGGAATCAAGTTGAGAAATGAAAAAGGGACACTCTGCGGTAATTTTGGAATTCACTATAGTTTTTGCAGAAAGAATATTTCAAGCGATTGTAAGACATATTTGTAATTTGTTTGTAATTTAGGCAAATTCTCTCTTGATGAATTAATCCAAGTATATATCAACTTTTACATTCCTATTGAAAATATTTTTTCTTTAAACAATGCAGTATACTGAGCAATACAGGATAAGTTTGCTTAAAAATGTGTTATTTATAATGAAATAAGGTAAAAAATGTTATTACTTAACCAACATATGAAATAAAATTATATATGTAAACTTTTTTTTAAAGTACAGTCGTGATCGAAGATAGAAAAGAAAACGCTCTGAATTCTTAAATTCATTTTATTTTATTTAATCCCGGTAGGTATGAAAAGCATGATGTACAAGTGACGAGCACATAAACACACAATGACACAGAGAGAAAATGAGGAAACGCTGAAAGAGGGGGTTTATATACTGTGAGATTCAGATTGGGATTTCCTGCATGTGTCGAATTTACATAAGGGAATTATAGGGATCATTTAAAAGAGTTTGTTTAAGTCAGACTAGTTTTATCCCTTCACTGGGAGATTGAAAACAGGTAACGAAAACAATTTTACAGAGCTTACTGTTGCATTAATTAAATAGAAAAAGTAGAATGGGAAAGGGAAATATGAAAACATTTTAGAATGAAGTTAATATGTGCTAAATTAAGCTAAAAATTAGAAAGTTAATTAAATTTATGTATATATATATCTGTGTGTAATGATATTTTATAGGTAAAACTGAATTAATTTCCAAATTTTTATTTCAATTTAGCCCATATTAACTTCACTCTACAAATATTTTCTTATTTCCTGATCCAATTCCACGTAATCTAATTAAGGAATACCAGAAACGCTTTGTAAAGGTTTTAAGTCGGCGAATCCTACGGTGAGAGTGATTGAGAAAAGTTTCTGACCTGAAAAACAGTTTTATAAAGAGATCCCTGGGTTTCCCTTGCTTTGAGGGTCACATGTTCAGAAATCCCCATGAGAAACTTAATAGTCTAAAAGCACTGTAAACAAGGTTTTCCCTGTCAAAATAAGTTATTTAAGACCCAGGATAAAATGTTCGAGAGCTTTTCCTCATTACACGGCCTTTCGCTCTATGTTGTGTGTGTGTATGTTTGTTGTTCTCAGCTTACATACAGACATGCTTGCTTTTCTGTGATGAAATAAAACGAGATAACATAGAAAAAAAAATCCGACGTATAAGTATCAAAGGTGTCTTCAATGCCTTCGAACTGCAATTTACTTCTCAAATTTTAAACCATTATATATATGTAAAGATTTAGCAGTATTGGTTCGAAGTCATTGAAGACTTTTCATTTTTAAGTTCGTTTTATTTTTGCTCCGAAGGCAAGCAGCATATTTACAAGCAGCGTGGGCAAACAGAAGTGGCGGAAAAAGGCAGAAATCAATTTTCCCTCGTAATATATAACATATTTTGATAGGGAAAACATTTTTTATAGTACAATATGTTATTAATAATCTCATAGGGATTTCTAAACAAGTGACTTTCAAAGCAGGGGAAACACAGAGATCTTTGAAAAAGAAAGTGCTTATTGGACATTTTTCTAACCCTTCACATGGAACACGTGCAAGCCGGCTTTTAGTCGATTCTGCAATTTTACAAAGCATCTCTCAAATTAAGTAGAGAAATGGAATGGTATCAGGAAATAAGAGAATATTTCAGAATGAAGTTACTTTGGGCTAAATTAAGATAAAACTTTAGAAATTAATTTGGATTTAAATTAAATGCTAAAATAACATTATATATATATAATGAAAATGAAGAAGTACCGTGTCTTCATTTTCATTATATATATGCATTAAAAGGTTGTCAAATATATAAATTCATTTTATCCCAGAAAGATCTTGCACATGCAACAGTTTAGATGTAGGATTTCTTTGTTGGTAGTGGTTATAAAACGTTTCTCACCACTACATGGAACATTCTGTCGAGCTGTAGGGTAAATCTGCTCTCTAAATGTTGCGTTGGTGTTAAAAGTTCTATTTTAATTGTTATTCTCATCGTTGTTGTCTCAGCAGCACTTCCTGGCTGTTTCAGTCTCAAAATGTGAAACAGGTGTTGAGATTATTTTTATGTAGTTTCATGCCTTTCGTATAATGTTTTGTTCCTTTTCTCAGGAAAAAATTACAGAATAAGAAATGTATAAAAACTTCTAAACTTTTTTTCTCTAGTTTGACGTCATTCATCAAGCACTATAAGATCGTATTGGCCCAAATATTTGCTCCAGAAACTTCGTAGACAAAACAGACGACTTCATATTCATCAATCGAAAACGGCGCCAAAAGAACTGCCAGCGACCACACTGGCGACAAGCCAAGATCGTTCACAGCTTCGCCAAGTCTTGTTATCACACAAGTAACGTAGCGCCTAACAAACATACAACCCTTCGTTATTTCAATTTCAAAATATTTAAATATCATTAACCTAAATGATATCTGCTATTTTTCTTTTAATTATATAAACATTGGATATTATTTTAACTATCTAAACGCTGCATTGAATATCTTACTATTTTTAAAATATGCATACGATGATGTATACACATTCTTGAAAGTTTTAAAATAATTGGAATTGCTTAAAAATGGCTGCAAAGTGCAATATTTTATATTATCACAAAGTTTCCAAATGTGAAATTTTTGGACTAAAATATATACTAGTGCAAAAGTATAAATCTGCCATAAAAAATAATACACTAAACAAACTTCCCCCAAGGAATTAAGCAAAGCGTCAATTAACTTTCTGTTGATTTTTTGCATATTATCACATGTATGTTTGATAACTGATAAAAGAATTCGGAATTTCAATCATGTTTTCAACTGAAACATGTTTTAGAACGCATATGCTAGTTATTTCTATTCAAAATATATCAAATCAGTTATTACTTCCTTTACATATACACAATCTTTTAAATTACCATGGATGAAGTTTTACAACTTATTGCTGCAGGGATTGAGAAGTCAGATTCTAGAAATTATATTTCTAAAGTCTGGGAAAGTTATCGAATAAAATATATATTTTTTACCAAATATTCAGGGCGAATTAGGTATATTTTGATAAAATAAAAAGAACTAATTGATAACAAATATATTCATGATTTTGATTTTTTGCAAGTATTCTTCTGTTGAAGTTGAAGAAATATAAAAGAAAGAAATGTAATTGAATATAAATTTAACATCAAATTTACAAAAAGGACTTATCACACGTGTATGTAAACATCTTGAGTAATCTCATATGCTTCTAAATATATGTAATAAAACTAATTCTATCAGCTGTGTTATGTTTTTAATTGTAGATAATATTTCAGCCTCAGTATTTAAGGGCTTCCACAAATAAGAAAAGTAGCAACGAAAGGAATATATCACTGAAATAAATTGTAAACTACGCAAGATTTTTTTTATTATTTAGCTGTGATTTACAGTCAACCAGAGAAGGATAATTTTAAAATTATTTCTTTTTTACAAAGTAGATGTTATCGAGTTTCTTATATTCTTTTAATGATTATTTTTTGCACCCCCTCATCTGCAATCTCGGCACCCCCACTGCTCGGCTTTGTTGGTAACTTCTGGGCAAAAATATCCTATAAAGTATGAAACGCCATATACAAAAATATCCTTTTAAGTACGAAATGCCATATGAATAAATATCCTATAAAGTACGAAATGCCATATACAAAAATATCCTTTAAAGTACTAAATACCATATACATAAATATCCTATAGAGTTCAAAACGCCATATACAAAAATATCCTTTAAAGTACTAAAAGCCATATACATAAATATCCTGAAGTATACACTGAAGTAACAAAAGTCATGGGATGACTGTTAATATCGTGTCAGTCCTCCTTTTGCCCGGCGAAATGCAACAACTCGACGTGTCATGGAGTCCACAAGTCGTTGGAAGTCCTCTGCAGGAATACTGAGCCATGCTGTCTGTATAGACGTCCATAATTGTGATAGTGTGGATGGTGCAGGAGTTTGGGCACGAATGGACCTTTCGATGATGTCCCATAAATGCTCGATGGGATTCATATCGGGCGATCTAGGTGGCCAGATCATGCGCTGGAATTATCCGGAATGTTCTTCAAACCAATCGCGAACAGTTCTGGCCCGGTGACATGGGGCATTGTCATCCATAAAAATCCCATCGTTGTGTGGGTACGTGAAGTCCATGAATGGCTGCAAGTGATTTGCAAGCAGCTGAAGATAACCATTTCCAGTCAATGATCGGTTCAGTTGCCCCAGAGGACCGAGTCCATGCCATGTAAAAACAGCCCACACCATTATGCAGTCACCACCAGCTTGAACAATGCCTTGCTGACAGTTTGGGTCCATGGCTTCGTGGGGTCTGCGCCACACTCGAACTATACCATCAGCTCGTAACAACTGAAATCGTGACTCATCTGACCACGCCACGGTTTTCCACTGGTCCAGGGACCAGTCGATATGCTCACGAGCCCAGGAGAGTCGCTGCAGGCGATGTCGTGCTGTCAGTAAAGGCACTCGAGTCGGTCTTCTGCTGTCATAGCTCAAGGAAGACAAATTTCGCCGCACAGTCCTATCGGACACGTCCCTCGTACGTCCCACATTGATTCCTGCAGTTATTTGACGAAGTGTTGCGTGTCTATTAACATTGGCCATTCTACGCAGACGTCGGCGGTCTCGGTCGTTAAGTGCAGGTGGTCGCCCACTGC
>JAPMOQ010041167.1:799058-822064 GCA_026543055.1 Argiope trifasciata | reverse complement strand
CAAAAATATCCAATAAAGTATGACATGATACATACAAAAATATCCTATAAAGTATGAAACGATACATACAAAAATATCCTATAAAGTATGAAACACCATATACAAAAATATCCTATAAAGTATTAAACCCCATACACAGAAATAAAAAGTATGAAACGCTACATACAGAAATATAAAGTATGAAAGGCCATATACAGTCTTATAAACGCCACATAAAAATATCGTGTAAAGCATGAAACAGTCAATTTTAGTAAAAAGAATGGTTCGAAAAAAAGTCTCTACATTTCTACCATGGAGAACGTGACTTTTATATTGACGTCAGCAGAATTTTGGCTTTTAAGAAAATTCAAAAATTTGTTTAAAAAATTTTATTTTTGAAAGCACAAGCTAATTTCTAAAATAGAATGAAATATTTGCATCAAAAGATCGTTAAGGAATAACATTAAATTCAGACAGATGTGGAGATACCCGAAGTTTATAGGTAAACAAAATTTCTTGTGAAACTTATCAATATATATTTGTATACATAGTCAAATACAGAATAAAGAAATCTTAACTAAATTTGCTTTAAATTAATAAGACATTATTTAAATTTTTTAAAAAAGGAAAAACAAATCAGTAATATTCATTAACTTTTATTCTAAGTAACAATAATTCATTAACATACTTACAGTTATTTTGAAATACATATTAGAGTTTTATATTTATTATGAGGGAATATTTTAATATTCATTATGATTAAAGTTCGACGAATAAATGACATATTTGCTAGATAGAAAACTACCATATTGTTATGGCAAATCACCTGAGTTCACATATTGATAAAATCGGGCCTGTAATAGATATCTATTCCTAAAGTAAAAATGTTAAATAATTTTTAATGTAATTCTGTAAAGCTAATACGAATAGGTAATTTGTTCTTGACTTATTTAAAAATGTGCGAGTTTTGAATGTATAGATTGCAGGTGATTAAAGTAGAATGAGTTTTAACGGATGCCTACCTACATTACAGTCTGAAAAAAGAAAGCGAAACTCGCACTTCAAAAAGATTTTCAGTTTCTATTGAATGTCGATGGCATAAATGGCTTTCTCACAAACACAAAAATAGTATTGTAGAGTAATCAGGTTGGTCTAATGCCACTTGATCATACCAAGTCGAATGAGAGTTGTTCTTTCGAATGAAGGCAGAAGTGTGGGCCTTTTATTGTTAACGAGCACCGTAAGTTAAAAGTACGACTTTGCTCGAACACACATGACACAACCCTTTTTAGGGGGCGGTCGAACTCATTCATACACTAGTTCAGCCATCCACAAATCAGAATTTAGATCCAAATCAGAAACCAACTCATCCCTGATTCAGTATCCTTAGAGGTATAATTTGTTGTGGGAACTTGGAGGACTTTGCAGTCACGACATATTTAACTTGCCCCTACTGTCATTAGCCAACACGGCGGTCTCTGGCCAATACGAGGACAGAGCTCGGGACCTTTCGGTTACGAGACTGATGCTCTACCAACCAGGATACCGCTGCTAAATATTATAGTAATAACACATCTATTAGAAAATATGGTTGTTCAATCGCTTCAAAAAATTGAAGGCTTCTTCGTATGTAGTGGATAAGCTATGAAATGTTAATAAATTAATAAAAAGGAACGATTCTTTATTTTCCAAACGATCTGAATCTGAAAAACTGAATTGATTTTTTAAGTATGAGTTTTTATCTTTTTAAAAATATTTGGTTGAACTCTTGTGCCAAAGAACTTTTACTCAAATCAATTATTAGTGGTTAAGTAATGGCTGGAATGAATTTATGCCATGCTGAAGATTTCAGCTTTTTAAGGATAAATGATTAAATACATGATGCTCACAAACTAATTCTGCTGATATGTCAATCCAACTACGGATATGTATATGGCAACAAAAATGCATTTCAAAGAAAAAAAAATCACGAAGAAGAAGATTGTCGGTAATCTAACAGATCAAATGAGACCTAGATTAACGAAAACGATGGATTAATAGTCGAGAGTAATACCAATGGAGGGTACTGGTTAAGAGGTGACCGATCTCTGATTCAGGTCGAAATTAGATCGGTGGATGAAGGAAATGTATGAATGGTGCCTTCCCCGTCAAAAGGGTTGTGTCACTTGAGTGACAAAATCATAATCTTGGCCCTAGCTGGTGCTACTGAAAAAATCAAGAACACACCCTATAGGCTTAAATCACTGTCTTCGCAACAGCGGGCTTGCCTAAAGGCAAGTGCCTTAAGAAACAACACGACACAATTTTTTAAACAATGAACCAATACATCAAATGTATGAAATGATGATGAGTTATAATCTTCTGGAATAAAAATAGGCTCAATTCTCTCATAACCAAAATTATAAAGGAATGGACCAAATTTCACCTGAACAGCATTCTTAGAAAATGCAGACAATACAAGGGGTTTCAGTTGACTATTAAATAATTTAAAAGAAAAATGGCATATAGATTTAATTCTATTCCGAGCACGGCCTCTAAATTTTAAAAAATGCCTACATTTAAATATCGTCAAAAAATCTATTCGGGTATAAATGAATTCCTTGTGTATTTTCACATGTTAAATAATTCCTTCACACTCTTAAAAATAATCTAATTATAGTTCAGTATGATTTAAGATATTAAATAAAGCGAAGAAGGAAAAAGCATTCATCCAAAAATGTGAAACTGAAATCTGAAAAAAATGCAACAATGTACTAAAAGTTATTAGGCTAACTAATTAAATTATAAAATTCTTATAAAAGATGAAATAATAAATAACAAATTAAAGGTAATAAATAAGAATAAATAAAAAGATAAACAAAAAATGCGTTTTTAAAATATTTCTATATTTACAGAGGGAGTCTTTGTCAAAAAACGCACAGAAATGTAAACTTAAATATTTTTAGATTCAAATTATTTCTATGAATATATTACTACAAATAAAATAGAAGTATTTTACGGAATATTTTTTGGATTTTAAATACTTTCAGCCCAACTCTTTTTGAATAACAAAAGCTTTTGCTTTAAATAACACTGATCAACCATACAAGTGCTTTTTGTTTGTTTAATATTTCTAGGAATTCATTCAGAATTGGTTTTGTTTTTCGACTTACAGTTTGTACCTAACTGTCAATTATTCAATTCCTACTGTTAGTTCACACTCTTCCTATATATGTATTTATATATCTTACACAAATTTTCACTCGTTAATAAAATACTTGTTATTCTAAAATACTTGTTATTCATCCATCCAAGTTCAAATACATTTTTTTAAACTTGTGGTGGATGACACTTGATAAAAAAGTTTTTTCAAATATTAATTAATCAATTAAAATTTTCCAGTAATTTATATTTGATCGCCAAATTCACCAAATCAGTTGCCAGGTCACCAAAGTTTCGCCAAGTTTGCCGCCAGGTTGCCAAATGGTCGCTATGTTTTGAGAGTAAAGACGCGACATCTTATTATAAATAATATAAGATATATATAAATAATATAAAAAAATAAGTTGGAATTGAATTAATTTTTTAAAAATATATCATTTGTTTTAATTAATGTGTTCATTAAGTTTTAAAACAAAAATTGCGAATATTGCAGGAAACTAAAATGATTTTTTGTCTGCGAAATTAAAATGTTTAGTTAATAAAAGCGTTAAATATTTATATCAAATTTGATTCTTTTCGGTTACACTATATTTGATTATGCTTAAAAAAATACCACTTTTCATTGAAATACAAGCCCCCCCTAGGGGGGCCAAATGTTCTCTCTCCAGCCTGGCATTCATAGTATATGGTCAATATGCACCTTACATATAAGTATATGGTCATCTGTAAATTGACATAGTACATGGTCAATATGCAAAAGTATCCTATTTAAAAGCATAAACTATTTGCATTTAAAGTGCATGCTAGAAGAAATGACACTTTCCTGTTTCCAAGCTGAATCATTTTTATCAAACCATTTTCTCTCATTTTAATACATGTGTTTCTGAGAAACGAAATAAACCAAGTTTGACTTTACGATTGATTCATTGAAATGCACTGAATACAATTTCTATGCTGATATCTTTACCATTTGCCCACTTTTTAACGCGTGAAAGCAGAAAACTTGCAAAAGTATTTCACATAAATATCAGGGATTGAAAAAAAAATCGGCAGGTGCTCCTTAAATTTATGGACGAATTTCTCGCACGCTACTGACTAATAATCTACATACGAACAACAACAAGAAATAACTTTCGCATTAGTGAGAACTTTATGAGGACAGTTTTAAAAGACTGATAGCCAGAATTGCAACCAAATCTTCTTGTCATAAACCATTGCACGGAAAATATATACAGTTAACTACGTACTGCTGTAACCATGATAGAATAAAACAGTATGATTTTATTTCACCACTTTAATTACTTTTTCATTACGAAATAAGCAGAAAGCAATTTCCGTAAAGGTGATTTTCTGAAGAAGAAAAAAGTCGAAACCCAAGATTGAAAGGTAACATTTGGTTTTTGATTCTTCTGCCTGTCTTGAAAATGTTATTTCCTTTTCCACGCCACAGGAGAGAGATAAAAAAAAAGAGTGACGGAAACTACCTGGAGCTTTATTCATGTGAAAGCGTGCAGCTGTTGGAATTAGGAGAATCCATTTTTCCAGTCTCATTTGTTCAACGTGGGGAGTCCTCTTCCGCATAGCTCACATAATTCAATGTAAAAATATGGGAAAAATATTTTGGTATATTTAAAACTTGTATGCGGTTTTTTTAAATGTCGCACATCACTCACGAGAAATTTATTTTGTTTTGCAACTTCTTTGCTTAAAAAAACTTTAAAAAACTTATCTAAATATCATAGTATAATGATATTTTATTGTTGATTCATCTGAATTGATAATGGCAGTCATTGCACTTTCTATGTAACAATTACAAATGATGTAATTTACAGAAGGAAGAAAAAGAATATGTTCCAAATTTATTGAGGAAGCTCGGTAAGATTTATATAATCTCATTTAATTAAAATTTTAATTTAAGTCTTGATAATGTATGTTGTGGCCACAAAGTCCTTCAGGTCGAGGTGACATCATTGGGGATATTGGTTCAGATGCGATCGTTCTCTGATTCAGTTACATTCTGTGGATGTGTGAATGAAGTTCGCGCGGTAAAAAGGTTTATGACGCTTGAGAGGTTAAGTCATACTCTTGACCACGGATGGTACTACTAAAATAAGACACTCTTTCATGGTTTAAAATCACTGACATTTCGTCAGCGGGCTTGTTCATGACAAGTGCCGTTAAGAAACAACAATATACTAAATAATATTAATAATAAAATTAATCGATGGACAATTACAAGATATTCAATTAAATACATGATATGTTCGCCTACATATTTTGAAAAATAATTACTCAACACTTTAGTTCATACTTATCTAACTTTTATACAAAGTAATTCTGTTATAGAACGAACTCTTCCCGATTCCGTATGTTAATACTTATTACAGACACTATTTGATTATTGTGTCGTATATGAATTGTCATATTTTCAATGTTGCGACAACAGGAAGTGAATTAATGTAAAATGTATTACAATTACGGACATAATTTACCAAAAATTACCTGTAACAATTTAAATCTAAAATTTGCAATTTACCGCTAAACAAGTAAAAAAGTTTATTGTTTTGAAATCGCTTGTATCAACAATAAAGTTTTGTACTAAACATTTTAAAGTGTTCAAATCTCTTGCAGTCCGAATATGTACACGTTCAGAATGGAGTTAAAGTTACAATTATGTCATTATAAATTTGTATTTTATCAAACTTTTTTTCACATTTTTTTTTCACTTAGTTGACTGATAAAGAGTCCCTCTTACAGTAATTGCCCTTTACAATGCATTCAAAACAAATAAGTAGTACACTATTCCTAAGTTTACTGCTGTCGCTTATGGAAACAATGACTCTTAAGCAACGACAATCGAATTATATGGAGCTGTAAGAGATGTCACAAGAGTCATAGAAAAGCTCGAGACTTGAACGCTATTTTACAGAATAGAACAAGCAAATTCAAGTATAATTTTGACCGTCATAGATTGGAACAGAGTTTATTTTTGTGATTTTATCATTACGTATACATTTTTATAAACAAATGTTTAACCAATAATCAGTACTGAGAGATTATGCATGTTTTTAACATGTTTTTATTAAAATACATTCTAGTCTGCCTGTTTGTTTATCTATCTGTTCGGTGCAATATTTTGGGTTGATTGCAAACTGATTTCCTGGTGATATAGAGGCTAGAAGCTTTAAAAGTAGCTCAGAATTAGATAATAAAATAACTCTTTTTAAAATAATAAAAAATTATTATCTAAAAAATAATTAATTATATTTTAGATAATAAAAAGTTTTTTTTGTCTGTTCGGAATAATTTGTTTACCGAGTTATTGTGAATTTTAAACATTGATAATCACAACTTTTCAGGAAAATTTGTATGTTGTTATAAATCCATATGGAACTGATGAAATACTTTTATATTTCTTAGTCCATTTCAAAAACATCATATATTAAATACTTTTTTAATTAAATAATTTAAATATAGCGATTAAGAATCTTTACTAGTGCCTGCCTTTAAAAATCCACCAACTAATTATGTAAAAAACAATGTTTACAAGCTTTATTACTAATAATTATCAGAAAAATAATTAAAATGCTGTAAAATTCTTAATGAAAAGAAAAATATAACACCTTGGATTGGATATAGTCAATAGCAACAAGATCAATTATTATTAAATCGATTTCTTATATTAAAATTGCAATTTTAGAAAAAATGAAAGATACAACAATGAAAATTTGAATGTTACTGTTAGCTAATTTCATGGAATATGTACAATTACTTTATTTTGTCCGACGTATTTTCAAGCTATAAAGTTATCTATTTTTCAGAATTTTTAAATAAAATAAGAAAGGTAGAAATGGTAGAAAGAAGTTCGTATTGAAACTTAGTTAAGCCATTACACTATTAAAATATGTGCATACATTTATCAATGCATAAATTCATAATGAAGCTGACAAACTAACCATCTAACTAACCTTCTGTTGATGTCATTGCTATCTTCCATCTGTATTGATAGATTCTTTACAATGATTTCAGATGATAAGGAGACAGAAATCAGTCTCTCCAATAAAATGGCTTTACTTTACTCAGCGATACTTGAAACAAAAAATTTCCACTATCGCTTCAAATGAGAGGAGTGAGCATCCAGAATTAATTGGGAAATAAACATTAAGGCTTCCTTGCAAATACCATCTTTTGTGCAGATAGATAAATTTAGATAATTTGGATTTTAAAGCTGGATAAAGCTTATCCCTTATAATCGAGGTAAAATTCTTTTTTTAGTACCGTTATCAAATAATGACCCAGAAAATTTGTCAAAATTTTTCTAATACTACTCAACGAAATACACCACATTTCACAAACTAAAATAGAATCCAATTCATACATTCATTAAGATTGTAGCTTGAAGTGTTTTCTTTGCACTTTTTGTATTTATGTAGAATGAACATACATAAAAATCCTAATAATTCTGTATAACGAAGGTAAATTCAATTGGCAATATGGTAATATTCATTTTGAGAAAGCCAACAGCTTACCTTTCTTTAGTTTTTATTTTACAGTGTTAACATCAGCCATTTTTCCTAGCTATTATTTAAATTTTTTTCTACCTAGTGTTTAGTGTCATATAATATTACTAAAATTATATATGCAACTTCTCCGTAATTTTTTAAAGTATTTAAAATAAACTTCCAAAATATTTGTGCCGTTGTAGCTAAATTCCACTACTTTCACACCTAAATAATAAAAAGAAAATACGTAGTAATCGTTTGAAATGCAAACAAATATCTTAGGATTATCATTAACTATTTCAAACTAAATGTATAAAATAGATACGAACATAAAGAATAAAATTTGGAAGCATTCCCGTGAATTATAAAGACATTCATTATATTGCTATTATCTAAATAATTTCAAGGTTTTTAAAACTGAAATATTAACATCTAAAAAACCTTATGATATTTCTATCCCCATATATGAAAAACTTTCTAAAATCATCATTAAATTTCACAAAGGGAACAATAGAAAATGATAATTATTTTCTATTGTGATGCTTGCTTTTCTTTGTAACTTATTAAAGAACTGTGTTATATGTTTCACCTCATCAGAAAAATCATGTCTTTGCTTTTAAGATAAAAAATTTACGAAATATTGGGTGTCTGCAAAATTTTGTAGTTCCACTAAGATTTATACTGATTTTAGAAACTTCAGAAGCTAAAACTTTAATAAACTATTATAGTGTAACGTAGAAAAATTATGAAAGATTGACTGATTGATTGGTTTTTTTATGGTAATATTGCCAAGGAAAAAGTGAAAAGAAACTAGTAAAATGAATGAATGTTCACTTATGAAGATACTAGTCTAATAACAAATGGACCCATTGTTTATTTCTGTGCATTAAATAATTTATAAATAAAAAATGAATCAAAATCAAGGATCATTTTGTACATTGTGTAAATTTATGAGAGCCAATACCCAGAACAATTGGATAATCTATTTCGTATAGTTAGTTATATGATCAAGTTTTGAAAGTTTGTTTCAACGTGATTTCATTTGAATTTGGAAAACGCTCGATTTTCATATCGTCACACAAAAGCTTTTAATACTATAACTATTTTAATCTTTGTAATTATTTTCAATCCTTTTTTTTCAAAATCCATTTATTATCAGCAAAAAAATGTAGATCTCCGTACATATTTGTTATTAATGTTAAATCTTTATTAAATAAATGCAGTAATTTTCCACACATTCCTTTCCACACATTTTAAAAATAATTAGCAAAATTTCTCAAATGAATAAGGAAAAATTAAATTTAACGATATTTGTTTGTTTGATAATTAATGAAAAGCGACAATTTTTTTTCAACATATTGAGCAATATATGTGAGGATTTAAAGAAGAAAATAGTAGAATAAAAATTTACTTCATTCGTTTCTTATATTCATATGCAGTTGTTAAAATATTTGAAAATAATATAAAATGAAATAACTTGAAAATGGCGTTGGAAAGTTGATCTTTTATATTCCATCCCTTTATCTTTCATACATTTTTTTCTTCTGTAATATACAAATTCCTGGGGAAAATATTCCTGCAATTATACAACTTTCTACATATTCCTTTAATTTGAAATTGTATATTATCATTAGTAACAAATATATACCAATATGACATAACGTAACAAAATTTAAATTACTTATAGCTAATATTAAAATGTTGGTAAAACTATTTTAAAATCATCATTTTTATGATTAATTAATATATTTTGACGAAGAAAAGAAACCATCGATATTTGAAAACGCATGTTGATTGAAATGTAGTATGATTATAGTATTTCAGTCAATGTATATTTAATGTAGTATTTTACAACAAACTAAAATTTTAGTCTACGAAAGAGGTATAAAATAATGAGAATGAAATAGAACGCTTCTGAGATGTAAGGTATAAGGAAGCAAGAAACAAGTTTTAGTTCAATCAGAATGCCGACCGAAATTTTTTTATTTTAATTGAAATAATGAAGGTGATTGTGTCTTTTGAACAATTTCAAACGTCAATGTGAAAGAAGATTTCATTGTTTTCCTTTTCAAGAATGCACGCGCTGTAGCAAAGTAGCCTCACAACATAATGCTAAAATATGATTCTGTTTATTTAGTCAAAATTGCTTCCTTAATTAATAAATTTTATTTTCCTTTATTTTTGGTCTATATTTTCTTAGATGCAAAATTATTGAATATTATTACGTACATAGGAAATGAAATTACATTTTTGAATGAATTAAGAAGCAGTATTTACTACTTTATTACTGTAATAGTAATGTTCGAAGCTGAGAAACTATAGAGTACAATATTTCTGTGATCCATCTAATCTCTCGAAATCAATAAATATCCTGACATTTTGAAAACACCGAGACGCATGCAAGTGAACATGTGTTTTTTTAATGATTCTACGATGCTTATAAGTTTATGTTTATATTTATAGTTTAAAGAAGTTCTAAATCGTGTTTATTTTAACCCTGAATATTTCTAGATATCTCTAATGATATATATAAAAGAATATTTCCTTCACACAAATAGAATTCAGTTCATTGCAAGAATTCTTACAGCAACAAGTGTTACCAGTTAGGCAAGTTTATATTTTAGATATTTCTTCCATTCATGTTGTAACGCATAAAATACAAGAATTGAATCCTGCAGTGCAAAAGGATTTTTTTAAAAAATAAACAGCAAGGAAATATTAATTTAAGGTAATCCAATAATACATATTTAAAATATTAGTTCAGCATTAGTGGCAAATTTTAATATTTTGCTGCTCTACTCAATGCCTTGCTATACGGTTCCTCTTTTAATTAAAAAAAAAATGCTTTACGTTTCACATCATCACATACTTTTAAAACTGGTTTATTTTAAGTTAATATTTTTTGATATTTTTTTATTTTAGTAGCTTGGGAATACTTATTCGTTTTTCTAATATAACTCCTCATTTGTAAAAAATATTGTTGAAATAGATGTTCGGTTTTATAAATAATCTAATAACTGAATAAACGTAACGAAGCGTGTAGGACCCAGACGTATTATAGATATACAATGTTAAAACTATTCTAATATTACATCCTTCATATTTTTTATTTTATTTTCTTTGGCTATTAGGAAAACGGAGTTTTAAATTGGTTATATCTGAGTCCAGCTGTCCTCGAAAGCTGTTTTGCCTGCGTAGTTGTCCGCCATTAATCTATACTTATAATAAAGCTCAATGTGAGTGTGTTTGTGTGTGTGTGTGTGTGTTGGAGCTCTACAGGCCAGACCGTTGGACCTACAGCTACCAAATTTGGTACTTGTATACCTTGGAGGTCGGGAATGTGCACCTCGGAGCCCTTTTTTCGAATTTTTAATTAGAATTTGAATTAATTAAAATTTAAGCGAAATTTCGACGTTTTTCCGTTATAACTTCCGAAAATATTATTGCACAAACGCGATTTTTATATCAATTTAAAGATAAAAAAAATTAGCTTTCTAACGGTATCATTTTTTTAATTTATAATGTACGCGTCTATTTTTAACGAATTTTTAAAGAAATATTTTAACCATGTTTTTATCACGTGACAGGATAAAATAAAAGAATGCCGGAAGTACGAATAAAAAAAAACTATCATCGCAAAATAAATATAAAGAAATGCAACTTTCAGCACGTGACTGGATAAAATAAAAGAAATATAAAATGTGATATTTTCTGAAAAAATAAATGCAAAGCAAAGGAATCTACGATCGTAAAAGGATTCTATGAAGGTAAATAATTAATTCAATAAATCTTCTTTACGGTAAACCAGATCGAATTTAGACAGGATATGCATTGGAATCCCGACTTAATGGCATATTTCTATTATTGTTTGCAATATCTGTATCATTAATTCAATATTAGTTTTTCATTATAAAATGTGATAGTTTCTAAAAAATAGATGCAAAGCTAAGGTTTCTATAAAATCTGTAAGAGCACGTCAAAGGGAAAAAATTAGGTTTCATCATCGTGTTGCCATCATTTTGACAGAAGTTCAAATTAAAAAAAAACTATCATCGCAAATTAAAAGTTTAGAACTAACTTTTTAACTTTTAGCACGTGACTGGATAAAATAAAATAAATATAAAATGTGATATTTTCTTTAAAAATGGAAGGCAAAGGATTTATTTAAATCATTAATTGAATAAATTATCTTTATTTATACAAGAGGGAATTTATACAGGATATGCATTCAAATTCCTTTCCAATGGCCAATTTGTAAAATATTATTAATAGGCACATATATTGTTTAATACTATTAATTTGATCTAAATGAAGTAAATAATTATATTTTATGTAGCTTGAGTCAAACAATGCATTTATGAATAATGAGTTTTAGATTTCTTCCTTCTTTGCTCTGTGAGCCATATTTTACAAAATATTTTTATTAATATTTGTGTTAAAAGTTGCTACATCAATCAGTCTTCTAAATTAAACATTAAAACTGATTGATTTATTAAATAAAAGAATATTAGGAAAACGCATTCTTTTAGAACTTTGAGTCCATCATCTTAAAGAAAATATTAATTTCAGGTCAATCAATGCGCGGAGTTACTTCAAGGCTAATGAATATGTGATTTAATTGAAAATTTTAGAACCCATTACTCATGGCGAACCAGCTGGTCGCCAAAGCGGCTATTCAGTAATAAATCATTAAATCGTATATATCTGCGTTCATAAGGAAAACTATTAAAAGCCAGTTTTAGTTTGCAAAAGTCATTGTTCTAAAGTTGTACTTATCAGCATTATAGAAAGGTTAATTTATTTTACATCACCAAACGCATTTCTATGTTATTTACGGCAATTTGCAATCACTTAAACATTAACAAAGATTTTCAGAAATGCGAAACATTCATTTTTTTTCTGAAAAAGTGATGAGTTACATTTCGTTATCAGAATACATAAATTACTGATTAATTTTTTTCTCGACTGCCAGAATCACAAATGCATATCGATGATTGATCGATTATAATTGGACACAACTTAGTTGGTCAAGATGGACTGTCGAGAGATATGATCGATTGTTTGGAATAGATGAAAGAATTCAGAAATTAAAATATTTTTAATCTTAAACAGATGAATTTTCTACAAAGTACTAGTACTAGCATGTTTCATTGAATATTCATACATAATATCAAACCTTTTACCTTGAGGAAAGCGTTTGATATTTTACTTGATAAATAATATGAAGGAATTACATTTGTCGTAGAATCTCATTCATCCAGCATTAATTGAAATTGTCGACATGGATTAAATGAAAATAACAGATAATTAGAAAAGAAAAAATAATTAACTTTTCTTAAATCAAAATCGCAGTGTCATGCAATGAACATTTTTATGATATGGTTTATTTCAAGATAAAATGTATAAATAACAATCTGAAAATTTAGAATTTTTCGATTAAAAAACCTGAAATTAATAGTATTGAAATAATGCTATAAGGAAAAAGCTATGATAACGTTTTAAACACATTTGTGTCAGTGAGTTGTTTTCTTGCAGATCAATGTTTTCTGCGTTTCGTGTTATCAAATAAAAAAAAGCATCATGCCCTAACTTGAGATGACAACTTGCATTTAATATGTTCCAAGATAGTAGACTCAGTTTTAAATTCTTCTCTATGAATTATTTACTCATTTTCACCAAGATTACTCAGTCAATGTGAACCAACTGCATTTAAAATTTGACATTGTGGGTCATACTCTTTTTCGCTGGTCAATTAGGAGAGGAAAGTGCTGGCTCAGATATCATCCTCGTATTTTGCATACAACTAATGAATCGTTTTAACATTGCTGATCATACTTAGAGTCCTTCGAGCTTGCCCGTATCATTGCCAATGGACTGAACTATTTATTTTACCCTTTATCTATTTTAATGTCATAGTTAATTTTAAAAACGCAAGTTTCTCACAAATTAAAATACAAAAAGAAGCAAAAGGCAAAAAGTAACAGCCACTATTCACAGCTCAACAATTGGGGGTCTGAATAATAAATAATACCATTAGAAAAAACAAACCAAAGGCGAAACAAAGCTTAAACTTATAATTAATGCCTGCTCAAATACAATGTCGACTAATTGTGATTCTTCTGTATACATGAATGTGGTGTCGTCGAAATCCAAGCTGTGCCCCGGTATATAGTATTGGCAAGTGGTTCTCTCATACTGGCTTATGACATTACTCATTACCAGTATCCATTATATCATTAACAATCCATAATATTTGCGATAACTAATCAATTGTAGAAGGCTCTCACTTCCGGATGGGTACTAGCATTACATGTTTTTAAGGAAATCTGATCTCTAGCGAATTACTTTAATTTGAATTAATAATATGTTGCTATTGACTTTTACAAGCCCGCTGAAAGATCTATCAGCGATTCAAGACGAGTGATCGTATCTTGTTTTTTCAGTAACGCCAACTAGGGTCAAGAGCATGACTTACCCCTTCATGCTTCATATTCGCTTGCACAACCCATTTTTACAGGGGGCCCATTCACTCACCTCACAGTTAGAACACAGAAGAACAACAACGATGCCAGAATCAGGACTCACACTAGATCACGGGGAAGCCGCGCTACACCTATGCCAAGATGTGGGCATGTATAAATATTAAGAGATCATATAATTCATTACGAATAAAAATTAGATATTAAATCAATAATAATAAACAGAATAAAGTTAAAAGAATAAAAGTTAATACTTTTTTTTCCTTTTATCAGGCCTTTGCCCCCTCCCCTCCGATTTGTTTTCCCTATCTCTTCCCATCTTGGAGGAGGAATGGTTTGAATGAATATTTGCTAAAAATTATTTTATGTTTGCATTTTTAAAAATGATTTCTCTTTAAGAATCATCAATAAAAGAATATTTATTAGAAAAAGCAGTCAAAATGTTATCATAGCTATTGAATTGCATCAATGTTTGCAAAAATCTGTAATTAAATAGTTTTTAACAAATAATTCTTAGTAATAAAGATTATTATATCTATGCCCCCATATTAAAGAAATCTCTTGAAACAGGAAATTTGCTTAGATTCATTGGTATCAGATTGAAATTCAGGATTGTTTAACTTCTTTTTTTCATCTTTGAGCAATATTTTGGTCTGTGTATTTTATAAGTCGGAAGGAAAATGTTTTGAAAACAGTTTTATAGATGAAATTTTTAATAAAACTGTTGTTTTATATGTTTACATTACGTGACATCACTACTTTCCAGACTCTAAAGTGAGAACTATCTTAACATTACTTTTATTACATTGATTTAAATGGAGTTATCTTTATAATATTGCAAACTATATTTTATTAGAGCTAATCAAATTTTTCTAGTGCAATTTTTTTACACATCTGTTGTAAATATTTTGATGGGAAATTAAGGAAAAATTTATAAATTGTGTGCCATTACTATTTTTTTAGTGGAAATTCAAATCAATTTAACATGTTTTCTAGAAGAATCGATAAAATGGTATTTTAAGCAATACTGATTTCTAAATGGGGATTTCATAAAAATTATTTAAAAAAATTATTAGAAAATAGTTTTGATTGGAAAAATTGATATTTTTTGTTTCTTTTATCATCTATGCGATAAATGTTTTCTTATTTTTATTAAATTTTGATAAAGTTTATCTAATTACACATTTTTTAAATAATTAATCTGATAGCGACAAATTGCTGTTGGAAAAACTCACATAAATCATATATCAGATGACAATCAGAATGCTCATACGGAAAAACTCCGCTGAAATCTGCTATAAACATTTCAGAGCAATCCGATAACTAAGCTGAAACTTACTGAGCTGAAACTAAGCGAAACGGAAGGAAACAGTTATTGCAAGCCAACCTAGAAACACAATTCAAACGACGGCGAATTTATTTCTCCAACACTTTGAATTATAATAAAATGAAATGATATGAAATAATCACCAGCCAATCTTCCCATTTTGAAATCCGACTGCTGTAGAGAAAAATTCTTCAAGTCGCATTTAATTATTGTTAAGTTGTTCTTAGCTTAATTTTCACCGCAAAATATACAAATTATCCATACTTAGAAATTTTTTATAGTAAATCTGAAATAAAAAACATAGTTTTGTGATTGCATAATTCCATTGTATTTGTCCTCCTAATTCTAAATTAGAATAAAAATAATTCCAAAATCTAGTTATGATTTTTAAAAAATATCTCATTTATGAATAAAATAGAAAATAGGCTTAAAATCCCAGAGAATCGTTTTTTTTTATTAAGAAAAGAAAACATCTGAAGAATTTGAGGAAAAAGAGTAATATATTTTTGTTAATTTTCAAGTCTTTTTTTTAAGTGTCTGTATATACAGTCGGAGGAATACTATAGGCTTTCGGCAAAGAAATTCTAGTATATTTTTTCTTAAAAGGTTTTCTTACAAAGAACGCCGACAAGTGTGGTATGTCATCATCACTTTGAAGTTTGAGTTTTCCAGTTTAGTTTAATTCATCTCATTATTAAAAATTTAATAATCTTTTTAAGAGTCAAATGCATAACTAGTTGCTTTTTTAGACATAGAAAAATAAAATAATTACAATATTTAAAACATATAAAACAAATTGAGAGTCATCTTTTAATTGTTCAAAATATATACTACTATTTGCATTATTTATTGAAATGGTATTTTAGCAATTACGAAAAAAAATATTGTTCACTGTTGGAATTTTGTAAGATTTTATATTGCATATGGATGAGAGATAAAATATTTCAATTTATCTCCATCTACTGTATTTTTATCTAAGCATAATAAAAAGTTAAAGCCAGAATAGGCGAAAATTTTTATAAATGTTTTTTGTGACCTTAAAAGTTATTTTCATTGGAAAGTTTTAATGTGTGGGCAATAATCTACTATATCTATACTCTATACTTATAATAAAGCTCAATGTGTGTGTGTGTGTGTGTTGGCGCTCTACAGGCCAGACCGTTGGACCTACAGCTACCGAATTTGGTACATGTATACCTTGGAGGTCGGGAATGTGCACCTCGGAGCCCTTTTTTTAATTTTTAATTAGAATTCGAAATAATTAAAATTTAAGAGAAATTTCGACGTTTTTCCGCTATAACTTCCGAAAATATTATCGCACAAACATGATTTTTACATCAATTTAAAGATTAAAAAATTAGCTTTCTAATGGTATCAGTGTTTTAATGTATAACTTAAGCCTCTATTTTTAACGAATTTTTAAAGAAATATTTTAACTAGGTTTTTTGAGCACGTGACCGGATAAAAGAAAAGAAAACAATGACGGAAGTTCAAATAATAATAAAAAAACTATCATCGTAAATCAAGTCTAAAGAAATACAACTTTCAGCACGGGACTGGATAAAATAACATAAATATAAAAAGTGATACTTTCTAAAAAAATAAATGCAAGGCAAAGGATTCTATAATCGTTTGCAATATCTAAATGATTAAGTCAATAAATCTTCTTTATTTACGGTAAACCTGATTGAATTTTGACAGGACATGCATTGAAATCCCGACTTAATGGCATATTTCTATAATCGTTTGCAATATCTGTATCATTAATTTAATAAATTTTTTTCGCTTTCTTTCAAAAAACATATTTAATATTTTGGCAACATCACCGAAAAATACATTTTTAATATTTTGGAAGCATAACCGATAATTAAAACTGACTGATTTATAAAATTAAAGAATATTATCAAGAAAACGGGTTCTTTTAGAACTTTCCGTCCATCATCTTAAAGAAAATATTAATTTCAGGCCAATAAATGCCCGGAATTACTTCAAGGCTAATGAATATGTGATTTAATTGAAAATTTTAGAACGCATTATTCATGGTGAACCAGCTGGTCGCCAAAGGCGGCTAGTGTAAAATAAGGGGAAGAAATTTCAATAAATTATATCAATTTTCTTTTGTTCTGAAAGCTCCTTCAACAAAGTCAGATGATAAATCTGGCTCAAAAATAAACTCATTTTTTCAAAAATATAATTTAATTTTAAAATATAATTATTTAATTTCATTTTAATTTTAATAAATTAAATTAAATTAAATTTAATTTTAATAAATTAAATTTAATTAACTAAATGCAATTTAATTTAATTTTAATAAATTACACTTAATTAACTACATTAAATTAAATTACATTTAATTAATTAAGTTAATTTAAATTTACTTACTTAATTAAATTAAATTAAATTAATTAATAAAATAAAATAAAAAAATAAAAGTAATTTAAATTTAATTAACTGAATTAAATAAAAGATAAATTAAGTTCGTTTAAATTAAATTAAATTAACTAAATAAAATTTAATTAGTTAATTAAAAAATATAATTAAAAAGTAACACACACTTTTAATAAAAGTGATGGAGAAATTCTATGGCAAAGCTCAATCTTACGTTGTTCATTTTTTTTTAAATATAGGCCAATATTTAAAGTTTAATAGCAAACATTAGCTACAGTTTTTGAATCTTTATTATTTCCACTTTTTTCATTTATTATTTAAATCACAGGATAATATATTTAGTCTAAACTATAGAAAAAAAAAATTGCATGAAATTTTTTGCATTTAATTAAAATTAGTTTATATCGAGATACAATGCATTTCTATATTCCTGTTTTATGTGATAAACATATGTAAATATATATATAACGATATTTTCAAATGAGAAAAATTAAGTAAAATTTTTTAATGGTAAAAAAATTAATATATGCTGAAAATTATTTAAAATTATTGCAGGTTCTTAGATAAATTGCAAAGCATCAAAGCATTTTCTCCACATATAATGATAATCCAGGGTAAAAATTCAATAATAATATTTTTTATCTATTGGAAATGCATACAAAACCATTGAAAAAATTTGTAATGCAACATAATATTCAATATATATACTGAAAATTATTTAAAATTATTGCAGGTTCTTAGATAAATTGCAAAGCATCAAAGGAATTTTTCTTTATATAATGATAATCCAGGGTGAAAATTAAAAAATATATTTTTTCAACTTTTGGAAATGTATACAAAAAATTGCAAAAGTGTGCAATGCAACACAATATTCAACATAATTTTGTATTACTTCATTAGATTTTCGTTTTCAAAAAAGGGATATTTATTTTGAAAAAAGATTATATAAAAAATACCTTTTCAAAGTGTTTCTGTTGAAGAAAATATCGTTCGTTCCTCTTTCATCCCCTTCGAACACATGTGGTCGAAATTAAAAACTCCCAGGTGGGCCAGCCGCATCCAAAGAACAACACTTCCGCTGCACACCACTGTTACACTGTAGCAGACGATATTCTATTACACTTGAGAACAAAATATAAAAAGAGCACTTCACAGGTTAAAAAAACCAATTCCGCATTCGTTTATTTAAATTACGATCGCAGCTCCTCCACGTGGCAGCTTAGCATAACACTCGTCCATCAGAATTTATGACACGTAAAAAGTCTTCTGAGAACGTGTTTGCACTTGAGGGCTCAAAGATAATATGTTCCGCAATGTTATTCTTTCGGCCGCCTCCACCCGTGTGGAAGCTCCAAATCAGCAGCCGAGTTTCTCGCCAAGGGGGAACGTCGTTCCTCCTCCCGAAAAAATGTCGTGCGTGTCGGTGAAGAGTTGTCGTCTGAGATGCCGCCAAGAATTCATGATTTGCTTCTTTGATTTCCGCGCTCCACTCGACAGGTAGGCTGGGCAGATGCATTGAACAATGATATGGATACGCTCGAGTTTGCGAACCTAATTAGACCTATTATGACTCAATAAGCAACAGTTGTTCTTATATTTTTTTCATATGAATAAATGGCTTATTGTTTTTTGTTAATTATACCAGGGCAAGGCGACTTTAACTTTATCTCTCAAATCCCCTTATTTAGATGGAAAAAATTGGCGACATCCGATTTTCATTCAAAATGCATGTCAGATTGTATATACTTCCATTATAAATATGAAAGTTTGGATGGATGGATATTTGTGAGTCAATCATGCCAAAACATCTGAACGGAATTGGATGAAATTTAGCTCATAGATATGGATACGCTCGAATTTGTGGGCCTAATTAGAAATATTATGACTCAATAAGCAACAGTTGTTCTTATGACTTTTTTATATGGTTAAATGGCTTATTACTAACTTTCTCGCTAAAAATCTGAATTTTCCCATCGCCAATTGAGTAGAACTTCATAACTCCCCCATGCTATCGAGACTAGGCATTGCATGCTTTTGATCGATTATTTCAAACGATTCCGTTTATTTTCTTAGTGTTTGATGTATTTAAAATTAAACATTATAAATTAATCGATCTTTCGGTATGGTATGGTACAATGTGTTTTACTGGCACAACAAGCTGCAAGAACAAGCTGCGCCATCCACAAGGATTGTTAAATTATTCCATTATAAAATGTGTACATGAAAGAAGGATGTATTATAAAAATGTCAAAATTTGAGAAAGTCTATGATTTAAAATGATTTGGCACAAGAATAAAAAGAAATCTCAAATGTTAAATTCTATGAAAGAAACCAATGGCTTTTAAAAAGTCAAAAAGTTTTGAGTGAGGTTTCTCCCCCACTAGGGATCGTAAATTTAAAATACATGAATGGAATCACATGCAACACCAATCAATGATTCAAGCTCATCTAGAGTGGCGGTATTTTTACTATAGACAGTGTCTTTTAATACTCCCCATAGAAAGAAGTCACAAGGCGTCAGATCAGGAGTGATTTTTCATTTTTGACGTCACGCTGAAAGCGTCTACGGGCGTTGTGATTAGAGGGCCATCTGTTAACAATTTTCATAACACATTTTCTAAACTTTTGTACATCATTTTTACAGTTTTTCTAATAAACGTACAGTTTACCGCATAATTGTATCGATCCTTGTTTTAGTGATATTTAGTTTTGAAATCAGGGCTTATTTGCTGATCACCCTGTAGGTACCTTTTTAGAATACTAGACTACTTTTAACAAAGTTTCCTTATTTAAAATATATATTGGGTTGCGCCAATACATACACACATATTTACAAGAAACGGGCATACACTCACATATTCATCTTTATTAGTAGTAGAATTAATTGTACTGATTAACCATCTCCGATTACTAGAAAGTACAACGGAATTAATGATGACAATTTCGAATAAATATTTTTTATAGCTTGAACTTAATAGCGTTTTTAGCAAAATATTTTTTATAGCTTGACGTAATAGCGTCCTTAGCAAAATATTTTTAAGCTTCAAATTTTAAGAGACGCTCTAACTATTTCAGAAATCATACGTCATACCCTAATTTTTGCCTATATTTTTAAACATTCATTTACAACCCAGTAAAGAGTAGAGCTATGGAAAAATGAGCTTATTTTGAAATATTTCCACCATTGCTTCGTTCTGAAGTTAAGCCTTAAAAACAAAACAAAAAAAAAATTCAAAATTTTCATAAAAAATAACTTAATACTGAAAGTTACTCAACTTGAAAAATACGCCAAATCATCATATTTTGATCAAAGAAAATGGGGGAAAAACTACGACGAAATATTAGAAGAAAAAACTGACAACGATTTGAATTTCTCTTCAAAGGAAATATATTGATGCAAAATATATTTGAATTGTATTTTTGAAATTATCTTAAATCCGAACAAAATTATTCAATCAGAAAACAACCCAAGATGATCGAAAGGACTATTTGTTGAATTTTTGAATAATGTAAAACTTGTTTTGCACAGCAATATTTTTGGAAATTTTCTCCGAAAAACCTAAAAACAACGTTTTGTTTTTATATAATCGAAATCTTTAAAAACTCGTTTTGAGGTGCACATTTACTCTTTCCAAATTATAAATGCGTCCTTTGCTACTGTAAATCAAACTGTCAGGTTTATAGAGCGCCAACACACACAGACATACATTCTCTTTTATTATGAGAAGAGATAGAGATTTAAGTTGTTTACGTAAAGAATAAGGGAGCAAAGTTAAATAACCCGAAAGTTAGAAAAGAGAAACACTGAATAGAAACATTTTGAATAACATTATAACGGTAATTGTATATGGTTCTAAAAGACAAACTCAGTTTTTTAAAAGTTCTGCCTTGGTTACATTAATCTCCCATTGTAAAGCAACATTTGGGAAATTTTGGGAGGGACATCGTCATTTGGAACAGTGGTCAACCCTTATACGACGGTTCTTCGGTGGAATCGGGTCTCGAACCTGAAATCCTGTGGTTCACGAGCCAAAACCTTACCGCCAGGCTACCGCCGCCCAGCACAATTTCAGTTACATAAATATAAAATTCGTTTAGGACTTTTAAACGGCTCTATTTTATATCACATTTCCTTGCTTAAAAATTTTTTTCTGAGGAAGATATTAAATAGAAATAATATTTCCTGGTAGCACTTAGTCACCAAAAACAACTAGTATTAAACAAGTATCTTTTTTTTTCTGTAACACACAGAATAAGTTTTGTTTCATGATTTCTGTAAGATGAGAAATAATTTCTTTGGCAAAATTTTAAATGTATTAAATTTTGTAAAATAGGAAAAGTTTGTTTCGTATGAATTGCTTCATTTTCACAAGTTTTACTGAAATGTATAGAATTTTTAGCATTAACAAATCCAAAATATGCCCTCCTAATACACACACATAATCCAACAAGCTAATACAACATGCTTTTATTATTGTGTTAATATCGGATTTGCTGTATATTTTATAAACTTCTTGAATACAAACTTCTTGTTTGTTTTATTTATCCAAATATCTTCCTTAATTTTTTAAACTCAAGAGCTTATACACTACAACTTTGAGTTTAAAAACATATTTTATAAGCTTCTTGATTACAAACTTCTTGTTTGTTTTATTTATCAAAATATCTTTCTTAAATTTTTTTTTAAAACCTCAACAGCATATTCCGCATTGCTTTGTTAACTTGTTCAGCATTCACGCTTATCATAGTTTCTAGCAAAATCTCCAGAAAAATCTGTAAAAAATGCTAAACCATTTCATTCATTTCTAAATATTGCCATTTTATTTTCATCTGCTTTTGAGAAGGCAAAAAATATGTAGGAAAATTTGCCTTTTTTATTGTTTATTTATTGTTGTTGTTGCCTATTCCCCTTGGATTGAACGCCAATTTATCCCATGTGATATGGGAGAGAGGGGTGCAATGGTTCTGAGCTTTAAAGACCCCTGAGCCCCAAGGGTGGAAGTCTGAGTTCATATGAAGATGAAAATCACACACTCGCTTGCACAACCCTTTCTTACAGGGAGACTCTTCGTCTGCACAGTCTTTTTTACAGGGAGACTCTTTCACTCACTCGCTTGCTCGCAGAGCCCTTTTTTACAGGGAAACTCTTTCACACACTCGCTTGCACAGTCATTTTTTACAGGGTGACTC
>JAPMOQ010041167.1:749659-779670 GCA_026543055.1 Argiope trifasciata | reverse complement strand
TCCTTCACAACACTGGTCGTCTGCGCTGCTCACTTGATGATGATTACCCAGTCTTCTGGAAAATCGTACAGTTAAAGTTTAACAATAACGGCTATTCCAAAACTTGAAATTCAACTAAAATATTTTGACTTTCTTTGTTTCCAGTTGAGTAGCTGTTTCACGAAATTGTAATTAATGTTGCGACTTGTAATTAGCTGTGATTCGGGACATAGAAAGAAATTGCTGTAATTCGAATATAAATTAATGCTGCACGTAATTTCTTTATCTCTCGGTTGTCTGTATAAAACATTTCCGGACTAAATAGTTCCATCAATAATCTTTGCTCTTACCAAACGATGTATGTATTACTTGTCAGACGATTTTCATAATGGAAACTATAATCGATTTATATTAACGACAAGAAACTGTATCAGCAATTAGAAAAAAAAAGAATCCAAATGCTGTTTTTTTTCTTGTGGAGGAAATGTAGAAGATTTTCTGAATTTTTCTGAAAAAAATTTCTCGATTTTTAATTATCGAAATTTTTTAGCAAGTTTCTTTAGATTATTGGTTTGCTTTATTATTTTTATTCCTTTTTATAGCTGACAATAAATATTTATTAAAAAATATTAGTCTGATTAAAAAAAAAACTAATCTTTGGCAATTGTTTTCCTCTTTAAACTGTTGTTTCATTTGCTTTATGAGATAAATAGTATAATATGATTGCAATTTTTTAAAAAACAATGTTGCCATAAACGATGATTTATAAGCGGAAATGTTTCGGAGAACTTTTGAAGTTGTAGATTCCAAAGTAGGTATGGGAAACAATATTAAGAGCAGAATACTTTCATAGTAATTTCTTCTTTTAGATTCTTTAATGTTTGTAAGCAAAAATTTCACGGATAATCATCTTGACTAGGATAGCATCAATGAAACATAACGTAAAAAATATTAAATATGAAAACTTTTGTTTGTAATTTATAATTCCACCATAATTTAAATTAATTTTTCTACTTTTTAAACCGTAAGTAAACTCAGTGAAATGAAAGCAAAATATTTTTGCATAATTGCTTTTTCATTTAGTTAATTTTTCGAGTTATATAAAAGGGGCTTGACGAAATTTACGGGCTGGATTCTACAGTAGAAAAAAAATACCCATTAAAACTCAGTAAAAAAAAACACCTTTGAATCAGAACTTTAGACTTGTTCTACAATAAAAAATGCTACGAAATGATACTACATGTTTTGAATCCCTAAAAAAGTAAAATTAAATGGCAGCAGAACATCACATATTTTTAGAAAAATATCTAAGAATTCAATAATTTGTATTAGTAATATGCATATCTTTTAATTCTCAAATCTATCAAGTAATTTACAGTGATCTGACAACAAAGATTCACTTTTATCATCAGCTGTAGAAATCATGAAATTGGAATGTGCCAGGAGAATCATGTCTGCCCAACTTTACGAAATGCGCAACACATTGTTTGCAATATGAAAATCTTGCATTAAAATTTCAAAATGCGAATTCAAGTAGCATCGTTGATAAATTGTGTTTAAATGGTAGAAAGTGCAATTCGTTTTGTGGGCAAATAACTTTATTTATATATCGTAAGGTATACTCCTTAAAATCACGTCAAATAAAACGAACCAACTAGTTGTTTTAAAATACCATTTTCTTTACAAAAAAAAAGAATATGTGTATCAATATATCAATTACTAGCTATTACCAGTGACTCGGTTCGCGTGAAAATTTTCATGTATATGTACGAAAAACTATCAAATAATGACAAAGAAAAAACCTAGCCTAAAAACGGTACATTTAAAAGTATAAACATATATGAAAAATATATAACAAAAATACAATTTAATAACAAAAACTCACAACTAATGTAAAAACAATTTATTTATATTGTATGCCCATAATAAAACAAACAGCAAATGAAGTCCTATCAAATCCATTTTATTTATTGATCCAGATTGAGATAGCTACAACAGTATTTTACACATAGTTTTTAAACTTTTAATTTAAATACAAACACAGTTGGAAAAACCACGCGAGAACTTTCAACGCCAGTTGGCGTAACATACATATCTGACTTTCCTACGCCAGTTGGGATAACGCAATGCAGATTAGAAATTTTTCATTTCCTTTATTCTGTTTTCTTTTCATTTAAAAGTACTTCAGAATGAATTCGAAAGATCGACTCATTAACAACATTTGATTTTAAACACAAAGAAAATAAATAGAATCGTTTGAAATAATCGGACGAAATTCTGTTAACCTTTACCTCAACTCTGTTGGGAAAAAACAAACTAAAACCTTACTTATCTTTGGATGGTTTTGGCCACAGATTTTGGGCGCGAAAGTTGGTTTTTAATGAATAAAAAAATGAACCACTCAATTAACCGGAATAAAAAAAAAGCCTGTGTTCTATTCTTGATTATAATCTTTGTGCTAAACTTCATCCAATTCTGTTCAGCCGTTCTGCCGTGACTGAGTAACAAACATCCATCCATCCATCCATCCAAACATCCAAACTTTCACGTTTGTAAAATTAGTATAGATATTAGGTTGGTGCGTATGAAATGTCGGATTCTTAAGTGACTGTATAAAACTGCATATCTTTCTTCAAAAGCTGTTTATTCAATCAAAGTATGCTCCATTCGCTTCAATACACTTCTCCCAACGAGATTTTAAAGCGTAGATGCCTGTCTTAAAAAAATTTTGGTCTTTAGAATTAATAAACTCTGATATCGAGTTTTTTAGACTGTCTTCATTTTCATAGTGTTTGCCCCTTAAAAACAGCTCTAAATGCTTGAAAAAATGAAAATCGGTCGGCGAGAGATCCGGTGAATAGGGTGGATGCTGCAAAACTTCATATTCCAGTTCGTTCCAGCTTATTTCGCTCTGTCAGTGCGTGCGGTACCCACTTGTCCATCTTCTTAACCTTGCCAATCTCAGAAAGGTGTCTCAATATCGTTGTATGGTCAACTTTCATCCTGATAGCAAGTTCCCTCGTGGATACGGCTGGATCCGCTTCCACTAGAGCCTTCAGGTCATCATTCTTCACAGACGTTTTGGGTCTTCCGCGCGGCTCATTTTGCAATGAAAAATCGCCAGTTCGAAATTTTTCGAACCAAAGCTGCACTTTCCGATAGTTAACCGTATTCTCCCCAAACGCTTGGTTTATGTTGCGTACAGCTTTTGCAGCACTATTACCAAGTTTGTACTCATATAAGAAAATGACGTCGGCAGAATTCATATCGGCAATAAACTCAAAAGAAATAACAAAAGGGAAGACCTTCGAGAAAACCTATTTTGCTGAAATGAGTCTCTGGCAATGGACAATACGACTATGAATGAGGTTATGCCAAAGACAAAAGTATAACGAAAACAGGGAGACAAACTTCCGCATGTAAAGAGAATCCGACATTTCATACGCACCAACCTAATATATAATACATACTTTTCATATATTGATATGTGCATTTTCATTGCTACAAAGATACTAAGAGACCACAACATTATTCAAAGGTTATTTCGAATAATAAGAACATATACACTTTTTGAAGTATGGTGGTTTATTAGTAGTTATGATGCTTCAACTTTCAAAACACTTTATTTGGAACTTTTCAAGCATGATTCCTAAAAATATAATGATATTATTTCTACTTTTTAAAAACTCAAAAAAAGGATTTTTATTCAAATTTCAAATGTTTTTATGCAAGATTTCCTTATAAAAAAAATGAGGTCACGATTGCTACCAAATATCATATGTATTTTTTAATTTATGTGAAACAAGAGAATTATTTTTACAAAAAAAAAAACTGTACCTGAAAGAATTAAAATTTTACTAACGACTTGATCATTTTAGCAGTATCAACAGCGATATAAATGAAAATAAATCAAATGCAGCACCTTCAACGTTTTAAAAAATAATCACTTTAATTTATATTTAGATCTGTTTAATTAAATTGGATGATCAGAAATTGTGCTTTAAATAAATGTCATTTTTGCTTTAATAAAATAACTGAATAAATAATATATAATATCATCTAAAAATGAATGTGTGCTAGTAAAAAATAAAAATAGTTCATGCAAAAATTATTTAAATGTAATTGAATAAATATTAACATGATTTATTTTTTCACATTGGTTCTATGTAATTTTACATTTTTTTAAAATATCAGAACCATAATTTACAACTTAAATGCCATTATAAATCAATTACAATCTAAATTAAACACTGATTTTTCAAGTAAATAAATAAAATATAAACATTTATCAGAAAGAATGCCGTCATTTATTGCTTACTATTAAAAGAGCAAACAATATAATATCGCTATACAAAAAGTATTTATTTTTTAATTATCTTCCGTATGTTGCCAAATATTTTGCCTTATATAAATTAAAATCACTTAATAAATCTTAAATCGCACAGAGGCAAAAATTGAGAGAAATATTTGTAATATTTTCTTTCTTATTCAAATAACAATAATAATTATAAAGTTCAAATTTCATTAAGATTTTCTCAAGATTAATTTTAAAAGGTAATGAGTTTCAGATTTTAATATGCATAAAGCATGACGACTTACCGATAGACAATCAATTCTGTCTGGGTTGATCTTTATATTGTGCTTTATTATTCATCAAGTGAACTGGTCGTTATAATTTTAATTTCTATCAGTCTGCAGAAGAAAAAAGAAAGGATTTGCTATAATATGCTGTAAAAAATGAAGTAATAAAATATTTTTAAAGTAGATTTATGCCTTCATCAATGTCTAAAACATGGCTATACAAGTGCATTAAAAGCACAAAATAATTTCAGTAAAAAATAAGGATTTCCAAATTAAATTGTAAAAAGTGTACAAAATTAAAAAAATTGCTCTAAATAAATTTAAATTTAAATTTTATTTTAAGTGAATGTAAAGGTATCTTCTTTCCTATTCTAGTTACAGTGGTTTAAATTCAATATAATATAGATTTTTAGTATTTCACATTTTTTTTATCACGTGAGAACAATAGGGATTTTTGAATAACTGAAGGCAATGAATAATTGAAACGCGAAATCGAGTAGGCAATGAATAAAGCATAAATGGCACTATTTATCAACATCTTTTAATTGCATCTATTTTTAACTGCTTTTACCAGTATTGCATCATTATTATGTATGTTTCTTTGAAAATAGATGTGTTTTTAAAAGGTTGACTTGCTTTTACCAGTATTGCTTTATTATTTTGAATGATTCTTTGAGAGCAGATGTATTTTTAAAAGATTGAAGTATAATTATGAAATCTTAGCTATTATTTTCATGGCAATTAATTTTTTCGAAGGAAATTAAATAATTTAATTTTTGTAATATGTTAAAAAAAAACTTCTCCTAAGTTTCATAACACTTTTGATAAAAAAATATTTTCCTTTTTTCCTCAGTAAGGAAATATCGCTTCATTGAAAGATTTGACTTCTATTCTAAGATTGATCCCTTTTGAAACTGTTTTATCATCTCAGAAATTAGAAAATAGCAGTTTCTGTTTACAAAAATATTGTGTTAATAAAAATTCTATATAAATAATATGTTTAAGAATTTATTGGTGTTCGTTTGTGTAGTTGGTGTATGGGAGGAAAAACACAATGAACAGTTTTTTAGTAGAAAAATAACGATGACGTTTATTTACACGTAGGCAGGACAGCACAAACACTACAAGTGTTTACACCCGAGATTAACACACAGCAGTACACAACAACACCAGTAATCCACAAGTAGAAATGGCAACGTTCACAGCAAGTAAAGCGATCAGATAGAATTCAGCAGGAGAAGGGATCCTTGGTGCTTCGCTTTACGGTCTCTCCAGAAAACAGAAACACTCATCTGTCCCTTCCTGCTTTATCTACCGACTATTCCATCAATGTGGGCTGGGTTGATGAGATGTCTAGCCCTAGCAGGGGCTTATAACCGATAGTGATAGAACTTCAGAGTGCTGTGTGTTGCCATGACCGTAACACGACTACTCCAGAGGATTGTGAGTGGGTTATCGGGGCACCTAGCCTCGGCAGCGGCTTATCCTCGCTCATGGGAATATGAGAAAGGCATTACAGTCCATACGTTGACTTGGCCGTCTCCGATGAAACTGGGCAACTGGAGGAACTTCAGATATTTATGTGATTTGCTGAGCTGGATAGGAAGGTGAGGTGGCGAGTGTGAGGACTCATTGTGATTGGCTACTGCAGTGGAGAGAGTGTAGGAGTATGCAGCCATGACTGGGATGGTTTAACAATTACGAGTTTAGGATTGAGATAGAGTTGATATTAAAAAAAATTAAAGTGAAGAGGCAGAGGATGAATTAAGTAATAACAAGGTTAAAGAAGTATGTTTATAGGTCTTTTAGATTCAGTAGATAGGGGATATCTGGGTATATTGACTACTGCTTCATTATCGATAAGATCTAGGTTATTAAAGAATTTTAGAGTCAGTTTTTTAATGAATTTTTTAAGAGGGAGGTAATCTAGGCAGAGGTACATGTTTATATTGTGCATGTAGTATGTAACCCGACTACTACAGCTCGAGAGTACCGGCCTTTTACAATTCCCGTTAGGCTGGGCTAGAAACTTCAATCAGGGTATATGGACTAGGGTATACAGGATATATATGGAGGTATCTCGGTTCGTAATGGACATTGACAAACTTCTAGAAGTTTAGAGTATTATCCATTTTGCCGAAAAAATGCCAAATGGTCACGAAGTTTGGCGCCAAGCTCTGAGGACCAGTGAGGCGGTATCCTAAACAGATGACTGTAAATTAGTGTTGTGATGACATTCTTGCTAGGAAGCAAAATTGTATTTTATTTAAAATATAAATAAAATAAAAATACTTTGAAGAAATTGAAGGTGCCGTTAACGTAGCGAATGTTTGTTACTGTACTGAGCTCAATGCAAAGAATCATTCGCCTTTCCATCTAATTTTAAAATTTCTTTTTATAATATAATTTATTATCAGTTCAAATTCAAATTTAGTTTCAGAATAAACTGATGAAAGAATTGCACTTAAAGTAAAATCAGTTATCAAATATTTTAATATAATTAAATATAAAAAAATGCTGTTAAAATATTTAAGACTTATAGTTTGGTAAGTATTCTAAGTATCGTAAATAATTTTTACTGTCCGGTCTAATTTATGAACATTATAAATTCAATATTATCAAAGTTGAGCTCATTAACCTTGTCATAATGCTTGGTAATTTGCTATAAGAATTATAAATGAAAGTAGCTATGTAGGATAAATATTTTTTTCTAATACTCTTTCCTATGTCTTTTTCCTCTTTTAGTCCGGTTACTAAACTTGATATTCTATCTTGTAATGATTAAATTAGGACAGGTATGAATTCTAGTCAGAAATTGGGAATCTTTTTTTCTGTTTTTTCTTTTGCAGTTTTTATATAAAGATACGACTGTGTCCTTTTAGAATTAGTTCACAGCAACCACAGTTAAAAAAAATTATGTGGATGATCTTTCCCTCAAATCAATTTAATAAATCAATATAAAATATTCTTTTTTTTTTCAAATATTTTATCTCAGTTCGTTGCCCTATTTAAAACAAACATGAACCAGAGAAATAGTTCCAGAGTTAGTCGAATTGAAATTTAAAAATCAATAATCTTTATTAATAATAAAAGAGAATATGTATATGTGCCTATTGCGTCTTGATATTGTTCAATCTAGAATTATAAAATTTGGCATGAGCGTAAAACAGAAATGTGTACTTCAAAGTGATTTTTTTTTGAAAATTTAATAAATTTTAATTGAAAAATTAAACGAGTTTTGACTTTTTTCCACATTAACATCAGAAAATATTTGCATAAAATGATTTTTCTATGATTTTAAATTTCAGAAAATTATTTCTTCATTATATCAGTTTATTTGTACAATATTTATCTAAATTGTGATAATATTTTTTAATAAAAAACGTTTATTTGAAAAACTTTTATGCATAAATTTAATTACGGTAATGATATAAAATCGTTTTCATTTTTCCTCAAATGTTTAATATTGTGATTTTGTTTCATTGTTTAAAGATAAAGAAAGAGCATTTCTGCTTATTATATGGACATTTAGAATCAGACATAAGAAAATAAAGTACTGTAAAAAACAATATTCAAATACAATGTAAATTATACGAATTATATTTTTAACGGCACTATATTATCATGGAACTTGACTTTATTAGGATGTATACATTAAGCAAAACACGTGTAATTCTGTCAAAATAACATATTTTTAATTCCCTTCCCATTTTAATTTTAAAAAATATTTTGTTAAGGATATCCTGAGTATGAAGTTAAACATAAAATAATTCTATTAAATTTAAACATAACTATAATTGCTGTGTATCCTGAGAGTCACCAGAGGCATCTATTATTAAATAATTATATATTTTGCCTTTAATTACATTAAAATGTGGTATAATAATCTTGTTGAAAGTTAAAGACCATTTCTTTCCTGTTTATCTTTAATTACAAAGTTTGGTCATAACTTATAATGTCATGAGTCGAAGTTTTAAAAAAAATTAATACTGTCTAGTTAAGCAATCATTGTTATATTTAAAATATATCAAATTAAAATAGAATTTTCTTGGAGAATATTGTTACTAAAATTATATTCAAACACGCTGAATAAATACTCTTGAAATCGCTTTTAATTATCTAATTAATAATAATTATTATTATATGATAAACGTTGTTACCATAAATACATGGTTAAATATCGCAGATTTACAACTTTAAATTATAAGAAATAGCAGGACAAATAATATGCTTTTATTATCAAAGCGACAGCACATATGAAAAGTGTGTGTGTGTTTGATTTGGAAACCTGAAGAAATTAAAACAATGAAGATTCATATAAAGAAATTATAACATCTTTTAAACAATGCATGCATTTAAAATTTCTACTATTATCATAATGTTACGAACATATAGTTTTGCTTTCCCTCGCTAATACTGTCATCGTAAGGAAGACAGATTTACAGTAATCTGTATTGAATAGTGAGTGGGTGTGACGTCAGTGATCCCAGAGCTTGCGACCATTTGGTGAATTGGCGACGAATTCAGCGGCTTTGGCGACAAAATGGATAATACCCAAAATGAATAATATGGCGTATTTTGACGAAGCCTGTGTCGTGTGTCGTAGCTCGTTGTGTCGTCGTCGGGAACGGAGTTGTCCTGAACTGAGGAGTAGTTCCCTTGTGCGAAGTAGTGAATCGGTAGTGAAGGCAAGAAGAGACAGAAGAGTAGTTTCAGACTGTTCGGGGGAGACCTACGTGAGTGTAGACAGAATCCTTTAAAGATTCCCTCTCCTGTTGAATCCTGTCTGACCGCTTTGTGAGCTGTGGATGTTGTCACTACTGAATTTCTGCCTGTGGACTACTACTGCTATTGTGGGCTTCTGTCTACAGTGTGCTGTCCTATGTGTTCATCTCGGCTGTATATAGTTGCCTTCTGTACATAGTGCTATTGTAAATATTTGTCGTCTGTGTATTGTCCTGTCAATAAACGTCGTCTGTGTTGTGTCGTCTACTGAAGGACTGGTCATTGTATGCTCATCTCTTCTCACTCCCTACGCACCCACTATACAGGTAAACGAGCCCGACGGATTAGAATAAGGATAGGAAATCCGCAACAATATAAATGAATAAAATTCGTTCTTTCATCTACACAGAAATTTCGGGGGAAAGTATAAAATATGCAATGGAAGGGGTAGAAGAGATTACAATTGATGATAGTTCTACATTGTGTTTCACAGGTTAAGGCTAAAAAACAATCAAAATCCTGAGACGATGTTAAAAATGACTTTTTATCCTTAGTTTACAGCTATCAAAGAAATATAAAAATTAGTCATTCGCCTAATTTAATTATTAGATAAATCTTCAATCATAACAAGTTTACAGAGAAATCATACGAGGTTACTCCGCTCTGGCTATTCCTAAAGCATGCGGATTTAATTTGAATAAACGGTCCGCCATGGCAGCAGTGGTCGGAATTAAGAGTTAGTCCTCAGGACTGAAAGCAGAAAAATAAACGCATTTGTGGAGAAATTGGTACGGTTTGCCACTATTTGATGGAATGAATGGAGATTTCAGAGTTAAGGAAAAACATGAAGATTGTAAATAATGATTCAAGTACAGTACCGCTGGTAACAAGTCATCTCAAAACCCTGTAGGATATGATGTTAAAGATGGATAGTTTCATTCCAACTGTTTGGGAGTGTGCAGATGGGAAGAAAGACAGCTATTCACTACCCCAAAAGGAAGGTTAGTTTGACTGATCGGTCAATGTCAGGTTGGACAATACTTGTTCAGCAGTCAACCACAACAAATCCTGTCGATACTGCTACGTTCAGTGGTGGCGGGTTGGTCGGCTGTATACAAGAAGAAGAAGTCCTCAGGGCTATATCCGGTAACGGTATAATTCTTCCATACTATCATCGATAAGAGACAACCGACTCCCAATATTTCTGTGTCCAGTCGGAACAAGCTTCTTGAGGTGCCCCCCCCCAAGGTATTTACAGAGAAAAGAAAATTTAATTCAACACCAACATTTTCATTCTCTTTGAATTGGATTGCCCATCTGCGAATTAGGTCAAGACTCCCCCACCCTTCTTCAAAAAAGAAATTTATCATTCGTCTAAATACGATCAAAAGTTATTAAATTACCCGAATTAAAGTGTTCAGAATTTAAATATTATATATATAAAATGATGATGATGTCGTGTCCGTGTTTCCCCGGAAAGGGGTGCAGTAGTTTCTGAGAGTAAAGACCCTTGATCACCCAGAGGGCAGAAGTCTGACTTCTAGCTCAAATGTAGGTTACACACACATTCGCTTGCATAACCCTTTTTTACAGGTCATTCATACACCTTACAGACAGAATACAGAACAACCATGCTCGATCCCGGGAAGCCCAGATCAAGGGGAAGACACGTTACCCCTAAACCAGGACGGCGGTGTATGTATAAAATAAACCCTATTTATACAGAAATTTTTTAAACGAAAGACGATTTTGTGTTTTGGGGGTTCAAAGGTACAAAAATTTATTATTCTATAAATGTTTTTCCTCGCTCGGCAAAATCTACCTACAAGAAAAATCTTCTCTTAAAATGTTGAAATTCATAAAAATAGCTCTCTTCAATTTCTTAATGATCTTATATATATATATCTTTACTTTTTCTTTTATATAGTATAGATAAAGTATAGAAATAGTGAAAAAAAAGACGGGAACTCACTCGAGATTTTAACCAATCTCTACGTTTCAGACCTTACTGAGCTTGAAAAACACATTTTTGAAAAGTGTCAGTCTGTTTGTCTGTCACAAATATAAATAAAACACGTTCAGAATTTGACGGATGAAACTTGGTATACTGTCTTTATGACTAATCAAATGTTCGGCAAAATCCGCTCAGAGGATGTCCGATGCTCTGATATAAGTTAACTCGATAACTTCAAAATGAAGAGAGATGAAATTCAGATGCATAGGTTAAATATTTATTGGATAAACGCCAATCAAATTTTTAACTAAATCCAACAAACGGCTAATTCCATAACTGTTTGTACTTTCAGAAAGGTGTAAACGTTAAAACCTGAAAGCTTAAATATATCGTATTTTGTATTTGATTTTGAGGCTATATGAGTAACACTCTACCACAAATTTTGGTTTCAAATGGTAAGGAAAAAAACAAGTAAACTTTAAAACCCGAAAGCTTAAATATATCGAATTTTGTATTTGATTTTGAGACTACATGAATAACACTCTACCACAAATTTTGGTTTCAATTGGTTGGGGGAAAAAACAAGTAAACGTTAAAACCCGAAAGCTTAAATATATCGAATTTTGTATTTCATTTTGAGACTACATGAGTAACACTCAACCACAAATTTTGGTTTCAATTGGTTGGAGAAAAAACAAGTAAACGTTAAAATCCGAAAGATAAATATATCGAATTTTGTATTTGATTTTGAGACTACTACATGAGAAACACTCTACCACAAATTTTGGTTTCAATTGGTTGGAGAAAAAACAAGTAAACGTTAAAATCCGAAAGCTTAAATATATCGAATTTTGTATTTGATTTTGAGACTATATGAGTAACACTCTACCACAAATTTTGGTTTCAATTGGTTGGGGTAAAAACAAGTAAACTAGTCTAAAATACAAATTTGGTTTTGGATATTATTAACTCTATGTCAGTGTTTAATCGCCAAATAACTCACCAAACATCACACGATCGATTCAATGAATTCCGAATTCCACAGATTAATCATTCGTAGCTATTGAAAGCTAATGTCATGAAAATCATTCTACGAGAAGAGAATTCTTTAAAAAGCATGCTAGAAAGTTTTATGGAGACCATTCCCTTTCATTTTTGTACGTAGAACTAACAAATTTCTACCACCACCTCAGCTGCCTGTTAAGTTATCTGATGAGATTCTAGAAAGTCCCATTTGCTCCTTTTATTTTTAGGTGTGAAAGGAGCTGAACATCAGTATTCTTTTTTTAGATATTTAATTTCGCATTTCCTTTTCCACAACTTTTTTCTTCTCATTCTCTTTTTGTCTGTCATTCATTGTCAATTTATTTCCATCATCCTTCAGTGTTCCCGTGACAGCAATTAGGATTTTTGAAACGATTCTGAAAGTCGATTTTTTATATATAGAGTGGAATTCCATGGAATTTTGGAAAATTACAAACTTTACTTTTTAAAGAATTGAATTCTGTTATGATGTTCTCTATGTATATGTCTATGTATTCAGTATTTCTATAAACTATTCTGAAAGTCGATTTTTTATATATATAGAATGGAATTCCATGGACTTTTGGAAAATTACAAACTTCATTTTTTAAAGAATTGAATTCTGTTATGATGTTCTCTATGTATATATCTAAGTATTCAGTATTTCTATAAATTATTCTGAAAGTCGATTTTTAATTTATATATTGAATGGAATTCTGTGGAATTTTGGAAAATTACAAACTTTACTTTTTAAAGAACTGAATTTTGTTATTATGTTCTCTATGTATATATCTGTTCTGTTCTTAATTCTGTTGCGACGTTTGTTACAAGAACTAGTTTTAAACATTTTAAATAAAATTTTTATTTTATAACTTTGCCAATGCGTTATTTATAAAATTAGAATAAATTTTTTAAAGGTCAAATCAGCTTGTTTTGATTTAAAAAAATATGTCTGACATTAAATGAAAAAGCTATAAAAAATTATGCTTCAAAATGATAGCTAGAACGAAAGTTATGCACAATAGTTGATAATTTAATTTTTTTTTAAACTTGAAAACTTTTTACCCTAATTTAGTCCAAACTAACTTCATTTTAAAATGTTCTCTTATTCCCTGATCCAATGCTCACTTATTATTTAATTATTTTTACTCGCACTCAGAAAACAAACAAATATTTATTTTCTAACGCTACGCGCGAAGGGATAAAAATCCTTAATGCTTGCAGCATTCTTTTATGGATAACTAAGATTCCCTTCCCTAAATCGATACTTGACAAAGAAATCCCTAAAGGAATGTCTAGGTAAAATCATTGAAGAACCAATTTTGAACTAAGATTCCCTTGCCTAAATCGACACTTGACAAAGAAATCCCTAACAGAATATCTTAGCAAAATCACTGAAGGACAAATTTCCGTTTATTTTGCTTTTGTACCCAGATTTAGATACGCATCGTTTATCCCTTTCTCTCCGTACAAAATATGAATAGTTTCTGTTGTGAAATAAATCAAAACTTAAATTTCAAAAGTTTCTTCTTCTCGGTCACGCATGTGTTAAATTTTGATTACATATACTTCCATCGGACGGATGATTTCTATGATGCCGATGAAAATAATAAAATTATTACAATAAATAAAATCATATATTTTCTTCTGAGACATGAGTTGCAACGAAGTAAATGATTACAATGTGTGTGTGGGGGGTAATTTCAATCTATTCACGTTCTAACAATAAATATTTTATAATGTCTCAAATTTAGATTTCACTTTAATTTTGAATTTTCCGGCTTTTGGATACTGCGCTTCAATGCGCACACATATAAAGTAAAGACTTCTTCTGGTGGCATTTAAAAAACACCCTTTCAGAAGTAATATAAACGAGCGATATATTTCTTTTTTTTTTTTTCTCCTTTCTTTCTATTTTCCTTTCGGTGGCCGCGGTGGCCTGGTGGTAAGGTCTCGGCTTCGGAACCGAAGGGTTTGAGGTTGGAGGCTCGAATACACCGAAGAACCATTTTGTGAGGGGGTCTCTTGCACGTTAAATCTGTCAGGCCAAAAGTCCTCCCGCTGGTGTGGTGTGGAAAGGGGAGTGCCAATTCAGGTGTCATCCTCGTCATCTGATCGTGGTTCAAAAGGACGAGGTCCGTTCCAAAATAGCCCTCGTGTTGCTTTAAAACGGAACGTTAATATAACTAAACTAAACGTCCTTCCTTTCTGCATGGTGGTAAAGTCTCGAGACTTTGGAACAGGAAGGTTTCGGATCCGAAACCAAATTCAATTGAAAAACTGCAATGTAAGTGGCTTTGGTGCACTTTAAATCTATACTGGACCAAACATCGTCCCACTGGTGTAATGTGGAAGTTTGGAATACTTTTTCATTTATAGGTGTTTTAAGAAAAATCGATATGTGATTTAATGGATAAAATGCATATATTCGTATATTTTTACCCATGACTTCTTTGCATCTCAAGATTTTTCTTAGATTTTGGTTCATTGCATTCTATAACTTGTGTACAAAGAAAAATAGGGATTGCTGCATTACCATTTTGCGTAGAGTGTTAACCGTTTTGGTTAAATTTCATTAAAGTTTAAGAAAAATTTTCAGATTTCTCAAAATATATTTTCAAAAAATTATTTTTCTATTTGTAGCATTTATATTTGACAATACATGTAAAAATTATAAATAGTTTTTGAAAAATCCAAAAACAGCATCTGAAAAACCCAATTTTTCAAAAAAGTTCCTTCGATCGTAGTCGCATACCTTAAAATAATATTCTTAATGATTTTAAACACAAAGATATTCCATAAATACTGAAATAAAGATTTATAAAAGTCGAATCTTACCCATTTTCATCTTGAAATGATTGCATTTCCAGTGAATAAGTAACGATTTTATGGAAGAGAAAGAACCCAAAATTCCATACCTCTCACAGATTTCTTTATAAATGAACTTCAGGGGAAGAAAACACTCAAAGTGAACTCAAATTACAAGTGGGTTTGGTGTGGTGACGTTACCTTAGAAACATCCTACATTTTTCAGACTACAAGATAATTGAGTAATTTGATCTACATTTCAAGAATTGAAAACAGGTAGATAAAAGGAACAGAGTTCTTTATTGGTCTTTCTTTCTGGTGCATGGATTGTGAAGAGGAATTCTTTTCAAAGAATTCTGATCAGGCTAACTCTAAGAAGGTAATTGGAACTCCAGTTTTCTGCTTCGTAATTAATTCCAAGAACGTTAATGTAGCAATAGAATTTTGAAGACTAAAGGCAACAACTTGCTTTTTTCGTCTTCCTCCTTTTCTTCAGTGTTGACTATCCGTGTTTATATCCGTGTATCTTATCTTAAAAATCTTTCGTAATTTCTTTTCTAAGTTTCATTGTTAATTATTTACTACTTGAATAAATATACTGATTTACTACTGTTAACAGATACAGCTCTGGAAATGAAAACGCTAGTGTTCCATTCATTTTTCGAGGTCCTCTTAACAGTACCTGCCTTTAATTAGTGCATTTAAAATTAATAATTTTATAATCCCTTTTAAGAAAATTTCGTTGCAGGTAAGAAAATTTTTCGACTTGTTCATTTAATGAATATGCAGATTAGAACCTATATCATACCCTTGTATCTGTGACCATTCTGGTCACTGAACGGTTTGGTGGGCACGTTAGATGTTTAGTTTAGTTAATTTATGTCCCGTTGTAAAACAACACTGGTTCTATTTTGGGATGGACCTTGTCATTTTGAATCATGGTCAGATGGCGAAATCGACACCTGATCTGGTACTACCCAACTCTCCAGACCACACCAGTGGATGGACGTTTGGTTCGACAGATTTAGGGTGCAAGAGAACCTCTCACACGACGGTTCTTCGATGGAATTGAGTCACGAACCTGAAACCCTCGGTTCCGAAGCCGAGACCTTATCACCAGGCCATCGCAGCCCTAGGGCACGTTAGAGGAATTTGATTGAAATAACAAAATATTTACAGTAGAAAGAGACAAAAGTAAATATTTGCAGAGTTTACAAGCATATAAGAAATGATGCTCACATGAAGCCGTTTGCAAAGATTTCCAACTTAGAAAAATATTTGAAATAATAACATGCCGAGAGATAAAGTTTGTAGAAATATATTCTGTGTTCCCTTATTTTTATGACGCAGAGAATGCTGTTATAAAAGTCAGATGGAAATAATTTGGTTAATGGGAACGAAGAGGAACTCTGATTGAAATGTATGATAGGAGATTACGGTGCTTTTTCGCCTTAGTCTTTCTTAGTATGATATTTGAGGGTGAGAGCTTGGAAGGCACGAATAGGTCTCTATTATCAATTGTAATTTGATTATCCTGTGGATTTTTTTTTTTTTTTTTTTGCTGGAAAGAAAGTTGTTGGCGATTCTTTTTTCAGCCATTCTTGTTCATGGCTTGTTGATGGTTAATGAATATGCAACAAATTGAATCCCCTTATTAGTAGAATCCTGCATGTAAAGCTAGTGCAGCTTCAAAATTCCAACTAAATAGCTTAGGGTGCTGTCCAGGGGCACTAAATTGAGAGGTGCAATACAATCCATGAGCACCAAAAATAAATTAATGTGGGAAATCAAATAAAATTTGAGAAACGCTAAGAAGACCAAATGGATTGGATTAAACTGGATTAAGGCACATATCAGAGTATAATTAAACGAGAGAGCAGATGAATACTCAAAAAAGGCTACACAGAAAGACCAAATAAATTTTGTAGTCCCAAAATCATTCCAAATGTTAAAGACGAAAATTAAAAGAGGGGATTATGCATTAGTAGGATAGATGTATAATGCAGTGCAAAAGGCGCATGACATACTAATTCATACTGGATGTAAGTAATTAATTTAATAAAAAGTATAAAAATGTTCAGATCAAAATCTCTTTATTTTTCTATTTGTTAGCATTCGGAGGAATCTCTCTATGTTTTTTACTAACTGATACCCGACGCGTTGCTGCCGCAGAAAGAATAATTTTGAAAATATCGTCTGAAATTTAAAATAACTGTCTTTTTTAATTAGGATGGATAGAAAGAATATTTTCGTATCGGAAATGAATAGATTCACTGAAATTGAATTACATATAATGAAGAAGTACAAATAATATTAATTATTTTTTACTTTATTATTCAAGAGCTTTAGGGTGCACAATATTTTTTTTCATCTTCATCAGACATATATTTCTTGACTGTCCGGCTTGTAGCATCCAGCATATGACTGGTTATCCGTAAGACATGGATTTTTTTAGGTTCAATCCATAAACTTGAAGTAATTGATCTTGAGCCTTGTTGAAGGTAATCGAGAATGCAAGTCGAATGAGGAACTGCAGTCCTTTGAAATCAAAAGGAATGTTGGGGTATGGGGGGAATACCCCAACATTCCTTTTGATTCCTCCTCCCCGCGGAGTGAGCCCATCTTCTCCAATCGAAGTTCTTTTAAGGATAGTTGTCACGCATCTTGCCTCATATTGGTTTTTTGATTCTGATACTCGTGATCAGATATAATATAAAATTTGTCTATCAATTCTTGCTTTGTGTTGATAGAGAAACACTTGAATTTGCAATTTGTAAACGATCTTCTTAATTGCTCTCTGCATGCAATGCATAAGAGACAAACATTCATTTTTATTTATACAGATTACATAATTTTACTATGCTCATAATCAGGTAAGTGCAAGTAATTAGTATTCAAAGTTTTATTGTAATCGCATGAGCGACACGGCAGCGCATAAGAGACATACAGACAAACATTCATTTTTATTTATGTAGATAAACTGTTACTTCTTCTTCTTGCATGCAGTCAACCACCCCGCCACCACTGAACGTAGCAGTATCGACAGGATGTGTTGTGGTCGACTGCTGAAAGATAAACTGTTACTGACTCATTTATAAATTATATTAGTTTTATAAACGGTAAATTTTTTTTAATATCTTAAATGCTGATAAGCTTGTACATTTACTTTTGTACGTAAATTTAGCTGGTTTTTCAAATATCTAGCATAATTTCTTAAAACTTTGACTTATTTTTTATGGCAGGAGCAATGGTAGCTTGGTGGTAAAGTTTATGCTTCAAGACCCAAAGGTTCGAGTTTTAAAATCCGATTTAATCAATGATCTATTTTATATGTTAGTTTAATAGACATTAAATCTTAAGTCGATAATTAATCATCCTCCTGTTGGTTTGTCATAGAAATTCAAAGAGTGAAGTGATCGTTCAGGTATCTTCAAGTACCTATTCGATTCTAAATGACGACATCCATCTCAAAATATCTTTCATCTAAGTATAGCTTTAAAATGACGACTATACTGAATTCCATGTAAAGTGTTCTGTAATTACAGAAAATCTTAAAAAGAAGAAATTTCTATAGATTGTTTTCATTATCATGTTATTCGAAAAGTAAAAGCTGTTTCAGATTTAAAGTTATGGGCAGGATAGTTTGTGACAGACTTAGTGATTTTTTTCAGCTACGTTAACACACTGCTTAGGCTAGTTGCACACACAGCGTTTTTTTTTCTTCAGTCTGTATTTTGCCGAGACCACTCCCAGAAATCAAATGCTTGCACACACGGCGTTTAAATTCTGACTCCGCCGTAAGAGGTTGCATCATTTCATCAACAAATAAATTTACTTTAACCGTGTTATTTAAACTATGGACTGCTTAAGGGTAATTTGAAATGAATAGAGTAAAAAGTCTATCATTATCGTCTTGACGTCGAATGAAGAGGAAAAGGGGAAAAAATTGACTTATTTCGATTTATTAAATTAATTTGGGATCTTGCATCTGATTATCCGAAAGCGCTAGTGACAGCGGGCGTCTGCACAGAGTCCGATCAAAGGCGAATTGACCGAATCTTTATTTGTCCACCTAGTGCAGTGGTGGGGAAACTTTTTTTAAGACGGGTCATTTGTATTAACTAGACGATCGTAGCGGGGCCAAAGAATAATGCTTAATCGTTAAACAATTTATGTGTTCTATAAATATATACATATATTATTACATACACATTATTTTAATAGTAAAAAAGCAAAAGGTAAGAAAATTATAAGCACAAAATATAAAATGAATTTAGTGAAGTTCTTGATGTGAAGTATTATCACTTTATTTTCTGGTGTCATTACTGGTGCATGGTGCATGAGAAAAATGAAATTGAGACTGTTTTATCAAAATTTCATCATAGTCCGGTTCCACTTGCGAAGCAGAAATTCTTAAAACTGATGAAAGGTGCTCATCTGTAATTCTGTTTCTTAAAGAAGTTTTCCTAAGCTTCATTGTTGAAAAGATTTGTTCGCATATAAAAGATGAGCCGAACATTGTCATTATCTTCATTGCATGAGTAATTAGATTTGGGAAATTATCTGGACTTAAATTTTTATAAAATTCTAGTAATGGTACTGTATGAAAAATTTGTTTCAGGAGAGTATTGCAGTTCAGTTCTATTAACTCAAGTTGAAATTTTGCTTCAACTTCTTCGTAATTAACATTGAATGGGGTCTTTCGGAAAAACAGAACAATGAATTGAAAATGCGAGAGTGTCTGGAAGTTTCGAGCGAAGACGAGACAATTGTTTGGGCCGGATGGATTTGTCCAGAATACTATTGTGTTTTGAATATCGCCGCAGGTAGTTTTTATGCGGGTCGTCACATTACGAAGTAAGAATGGGTTCAAACATTCTCACGACGGCACTCTTAAACGGGCCGGATTAAACCTTTCTGCGGGCCGGACTTGGCCCGCGGGCCGTAGTTTCCCCATCACTGACCTAGTGTGTAAGATCTCGTATAATTCAATACACTACTGTTGTTATGTCGGCATCGGTGAAATAAGCGATCAGAAAAAAGCGCCGTGTGTGCAACCAGCCTTAAGGGTCAAGAGATTTCACGGATTTAGCAGGTCAAAAATCGTGGCTTAATCATGAAATACCTCGTTTTCATCCTTATTCTGCTAAATCGATGCATAACCAACCAGAAGCAAATATTCAATACATTAAAGGACCTCAAAAAAACTGTAAGACATACATCTGGGTAGCACGTTTTTAGACAAACCTGTACATTCTTTAATCCTCACAACTTTGTTATTTATGAAGCAATTGCAGACGGGACACGCAAGACGAGAAAACTCGTGAACAGTCCTTAATGTCTTGAAACAAGATACTACAGCAAAAAGTGTCAAACACCATTGTACAAGGGAATGTGTTTTGTCAAATATCACTCTCTAAAGTGTTATTCAAGTCTGTGAAATAAATAGTAGTCAAAATGTAAAAAAATCTTATTTAACAAATACACGTATAAAATATATCGAAATACTTATGTAAATGTAATACCAAATACAAATGAAAATTGTGCATACATGCGTACTATTGATTACCAAGAATGCTTTTAGAGCTTTAAAAAATGTTCGAACTCTAGCGGCATGCAGAATGTCGTAAGCAATGTGTTAAGATGATAAAGACATCACTTGAACATTCACACCCTTTAGAGTTCTTGATCATACGAGCAATTCTCATCTAATATTTCACATAAAAACAAAATGAAGGTCAGATTCAATGGAATCGGTTGGAAATCCGATACCATGAAAGCAGTTTTTCCTGTCATAAGGCATGACCTTACCAGAAGGCATAATGAAACTTCAATGGATAAAATTCAGAAACCCAAAAAATTAAGACTTGAAAAAATATATATATATAGCAAGTGCCATGATAGCATACATTGATCAAACAATACTTTTACAATGTATTCACATATTATACGTCATTCGGAATATTGAACAACATCTTATCGATATCATGTCATTTCTTATGCTAATAGGTTAATATATTGATGATGTCGTGTCCGTATTTCCATGGAAAGGGGGCGCAGTAGCTTCTGAGGGTAAAAACCCCAGAGCACCCAGAGGGCAGAAGTCTGACTTCTAGCTCAAATGAAGATGACAAACACACACATTCGCTTGCACAACCCCTTTTTACAGGGGGGCCCATTCACGCCTCACAGACAGAACACAGAGTAACAACCAAGCCCGAACCGGGACTCGAACTCGTGACGCCTAGATCACGGGGAAGACACGCTACCCCTGTACCAGGACGCCAGGCAGTTATTATATTAAAGAGCATAAGTACGTACTTATTGGAAAAGAATAAAAAGTAGTCAATTCAAGATGAAAATTTGAAAAAGCCAAAATAAAAAGTAATGGACCCAAAATTAGAATCTGTTATGTCTCTATAAAGAAATAATAAAAACAGAAGTTTTTTTTAAGTTTCGTTTTATTAACCACATCGCATACAATGACTTGTCTGAGACGCGCATTGAATTATTGAATTTTTCATTTTTAATCTGCAACTAAGTGAAAAGTGTTAAAGTATCCGACTACGTTCGAAGGAAAAATTTTGAAAAATTGGATTGTTTCAAAACTATTTGTGATTTTTAGCTGTATTATCAATTATAAATACTATAAATACAATAAAATTATTTGAAAGTATAATATATTTTGAGAAATAGGAAAATATGTAGTCAATTTTAGTGGAAAATAACGGAAACGGTTCACACTCTACACAAAATTGTAATGCAGAAATCCTATTTTTATTATCACAAGAGTTATAGAATATAATAATGAATGAAATAAACCAAAATCTAAGAAAAATATTGAGATGCAAAGAAGTTATGAGTTAAAATATTCTTATATATGCATTTTTTTTTATATAAATTTCCATCTTAATTTTTCTAAATAACCCTATGAATCAAAAAATATTTCACCAAAAATCCAACTTTTGACTCATTTCATTGCCCATATTATTTGAAACACGCTAAAATTTTTATATAAATACCTCTATTAGTTTTTGAGATATCATGTTAACGGTGGAAAATTTTTATGAAATCTAAATTTGAAGTGAAATACAAATTTTAACAGAAAAATATGTTTTGCTTTTAATTCCACTGGATGACAGGTTAGGCCCTCCTTTTCCTAGAAAAGATAAACTGTTTTGGAAAGAGGAAAGGCTGAACTACAATAAATAACAATTTAAAAAAAATTATGTGGTATATAACCAGTGTTTTCGACGTAGTCGGATATCTTAAATAATTTAAAATGAAAAAAGTCACTTGAAACGTATTATTATTAAAGGAATTAAAATAATAGTAAATATTTCAATTAGGAAGCTATTAAATTCGTCATTTAGTTAGGAAGTTAAGTAAATTCGTATGTCAAGTGGTTAAAGTACCGTTTTGAAGCAGCAGTAGGGCTACTTCGGGACGGACCTCGTAATTTTGAGCCGTGATCAGATTACAAGGATGACACCTCACCTGCATCCACCTCTCCAAGCTTCGACACCGCACCAGCAGGTGGGCATTTGACTCCGATGGGTTTATTGTGCATCAAACGGCTTACACGACGGTCTTTTGGAGGAATTGGGTCTTGAATCTGAGGCTCTCCGGTTCCGAAGCCAAGACCTTACCACTAGGGCAACGCGTCCCTTAAAAACAGAAGAAAAAGAAGAAATCGACAATCAGTTAGATGGATAAGACGTACAGAATACACCAACGGAGTTCGGAAGGAATAATAATCTGAAAATATAGTTTATTCTAAAAGAACAACTATAAGGCCAATAGCTCTTCAGTCAAGCTGACAGAATGGCGAAGTTTAAGAGAAATTCCTCAAGTGTTAGTCATCGTATAACGAAGTTCATAAAGATCTCTTGACTTAAATCAAAGGGACTAAAATATCATTGAAAAAAATCTTAATACAAGTAATGCAGTATAAATTACATTGAAGTAAATTCAAAACTACGAAAATAATTTGTAAAATCTATATATTGCTAAGCTTTTAGAAATATAGATGACAAAAATATTATTTAAAACTCATCAATAAGCTTTTATTTCAGTAAAATTTTTTAAAGAATTTATTTTTCTTAATTTTTTACATTACTTTTTGACATATTCTTAAATATTTGTAAAAAGAAATTTAAACGATTCAAAATTAACTGGTATTTTAACTGGTATTTAAAATAAATTCTTTTCAAAGTATATGACGAATATTTTCTGAACAACTATCAAAAATTTTATATCTAACTTTTTCTTGGATACTGCTGAATTGAAAATTAAGGATCCAATCTTTTTAAGATTCAGTCACACCTAGTAATTAGACTTTAAAAACACATTTCAAGGTGAAAAAAGTGTCGAGATTCTATTGTTTTTATCAAGTAACATTTGATATCGGAAATAACTAATGAGTAATTCATTTATATGTGTTTCTCACTTGGAAAAACCGAAAACTAAATCACTGGACACACTCCATTTCTCAAAATAAAAGGTAAGTAGGCAGGCAACAACACAGAACAGCACTTTTAATTTTAGATTGAAGATTTTATATAACTATCTGTTTTGAGCCGATGAAGTTTTCTTGGACTTGTATTCCTGTCTGTAAGGTCACTGCGAAAAAAAAAGTCCCAAAAACAGAAAGCGGAGTAAAAAAGGAAACGAGAGAAACAGCCGCGGATTTTTTATGCTGTCAGATAAACGTGACGTACTTGTGTTGTTTTAAAATTTGTGCTTGTTTTTCCACCTGGAAAGATGCATTGCCTCCCGGCGCCATCGACATATCTCCATCAGCAGATGTGTCAGGCATCAAGGCAGAGCTACTTAGCTGAAACAACAAACGCACCCCTGTTCCAATCGCGCTGACTCAATGCCTCGATTGCGGCACAAGGGGTTGCTTTCTGCCGGGTGAGTCACTCATTTGTCATGTTTTCGGCACGCATTCGTTCTGCCTCGACATCAAATTGTACCTTTAATTAAGAACTTTATCTCCACCGTCCCAGAAATAAGTCCAGGTGAGAAGCATTCGCACGTGAGCACTCGATATGGGAGGATAAGGCAGTCAATTTCGACACGTCGTCGTCACCGGGGAATGAAAAATGGTGCAAAACGAGGGACGACCTACTCTGGATATTTACTTCCTCGTTTAGATGTATACAAGGGTGGTGTAATCATCTAAAAATTCGACCGCGATATTTTGATGAATTTAGATATTTTAGGCTTCTTTGAACGTGAATAACACAGACGGACTGAAAGAATGTTATAAATTTATCTGAAACTGTCCACGAACTCCAATAAATGATACAATTACTCGTACTGCCTCGAAATACTGTACCGGAGGAATGTATTGCCACGAGTGGTGTGTATTGTCAAATCAAAGGAGTGCATGTTGTCCATAAATTGAAAACATAACGAGGTCGTAAGATAAAATTTGGCATTGGGCTTTTACACCAAAATTATAGAATGCTGTCAAATTTGGGATGAAATCTGTCCACGAAAAATTTATCAGCTCTTTCGTGTTGAGATGAATGATGCCAGTGGAAGTGGTCATCACAAAATTTCCTTGAATAACAATTAAATATCTGGGAAATCTTCGTTCGGCAGTTCTTTTATTTTATTACCATTATCATTTTATAAAATTGTGTTTTTACGGAGAAAATATTAGATAAGAACCATATACTGATTACATATGGGTAGTTTTCAATCTTACATCAATCAGCACCATCTCACAAAATTTTGTTTCCTAGTAGGTTATCTTCCTATGGAATAATGCATGTGCCACAGATATTTACAAGATGGTTCTATCTAACATTGTAAGCATAAAAACATAGATAAAGGTTCTAAGAGTTAGCTATAAAATTTTTTCTTTTGTATGTAAAATAGCACCTTTTCATGAAAGGCAGCCATATAAAACTTAAAAAGCAAAACCTCATCAAAATATAAAATTTGATCCACATCGTAAAATTTATATGTATAAAAGAATTGCTCGCTTAAAGTTACAAAATAAAAGTATTATCCTCCATTCCCCGTATAAAATTATGAACCACAATTAAGGTTATAAATGCTTTGTATGGTATTGGTGAATAATATTTATGAAACATTCTTTTTTAATGTGGATTTTGTATTTACTAATCCTATTGTATAATCTTTGGCGATTAATCCTGTTAATACATAAATACCTGAAAATCGAATTTACATTTCGAACGTTGACTTCTGATAGATTGAAATCAGCATTTATCAAAAAATTATAACTAAGTCTCAAAAATCATATGTTAGATTCCATTCACTTAAATTATTGTATTGACATGCATGAAGAAATACTTCTTGCATGCAGCCGTCCACCTCGCCACTACTGACCGTAGCAATATCGACAGGATTTGTTGTGGTCGACGCATGAAGAAATACTCACAGATAAACAGTCAACTGTTAAGTAGATTTGGCTAGAAGTTTAGTAAGAATCTGCATTTTAGATGCTAAGTATGCATACTAATTTTATTTTTCTAGCCTCTGCATTTCGTAATTATACTGTACACATGTATTCGATCAATCGGATAGACAGAATTTCTCTGGTTCGGTTTACCACTATTTAATGGAATGTATGGAGATCTCATAGTTAAGGAAGGACCTGAAGATTGTCAATAAGGATTTAAGTACAATATTGCTGGTACCAGGTAATCTCAAAACCCTGAAGGATCTGATGTCAAAGATTGATAATTTCATTTCAACTATTTAAGAGTGTGCAGATGGGGGAAAAGGCAGCTATTCACTACCCCGAAATGAATGTTAGTTTGACTGTTCAGTCAATGAAAGGTTGGACAATATTTATTCAGCAGTCGACCACAACAAATCCTGTCGATACTGCTGCGTTCAATGGTGGCGGGGTGGTCGGCTGTATGCACGAAGAAGAAAACAGACTTTCTCTAAATAGATTTCCTATAAACTTTAAATCATATCTTCAAATGTGGTGTAAAGTCTATGTGTATCAAATTTCATCTATCTAGATCAAAGTGTTTTTGAGTTATTGATTTCATAGGTAGACATAATTCCTAAAATGCATCTTTCGAACTCAGAGAGGAATCGAAAGTGGATATTTGTCAAAATCTAGAATTCGAATTTTTAACAATTTTAAGATTTTCTCTTTGAATAAAATTGAAAATGAAACAAGCTAATGAATTAAACATTGGCACATAGCTTATTACCAAAAGAGATACATATCATATTTTGAACTAAATGGATCAACTGGTTGGATTTCTGTCTATCCCTCAATTCATGCGTAATGTGAATGAGGTAACTCAACCGTTATGGGTATTCTGTTTTTGACAGTTCGGATAATAAGACAATATGCTTTGTGCATCTAAATGCAATGAAGAATCTGAAAATTGAATTTAAATGCTTTTCTTCTCATTAAATAGGTCTAAAACTTAATGCAAACTATATTAATAACAAAAGCAGCATTTTGTTCATTTAAATCACTGCGTTTACAAATTAACATGGTCGCATACTTCCAAATACTTAGACCAGCAAACGGTCGGCCCTTAAACAAATTGCTGTTAAAATTTGGCACAGGTCTACATTTTTAATAATAAATTTGCATGTTTCGTTACTTCTATTAAGTTCTTTGTGATTCTGAATTATCATGTTCATATGGATATGAATAAACGAACTGACAGACTTTACATTCAAAATTTGATAGAAATCTGAAAATTTGGCGAAAAGCTACATGCTGATTTTATTCTTGCGCACTGTACTTTTTTGCTTGTATTATGTTCACGAACGGATATAATTTCAAAAATGTGACAAATTAAATGCGTTTTAAAATGTGGGAATTCCCCAACATCTCAGATTCAAATACATTCTGATATTCTATATCTGATATTTCGCATATAAGAAAGGAAAAAACGTGACAAAATAAATGAATGAAATTTGATTTAAAAAAAAAAGCTTGAATCGTGATCTAGATATCGCCTGGTAGGGAAGGAGGAATAATAAATCTTCAAGGTGAAGTTTTAGGGACACTATGGGGACAAAGTCAGTATATTTGTATCCCTTTTAAAAGTAGTGTATCCCGATGTGGTGGAAAACTCCTGCTACACCCCGTTTGTCCTATAGATTTATTAAATGACTGATGACGAAGAGGGTGTCGGGGAGTCATCATACTCCCTGTCTGTTGATGGGAAAGATAAAAAATGATCTCTGAATCTTCTTCAGAAAGTGGCGAAAATCAATGGCAAGGAAAGCCAACCCTAAATTTTCCCGCATGTCCTTTTAATAAATGTGCTAAACGTATGGCATATTATTTGTTTTATATACAGTGTGCGTCAGAGGAACTAACTTATTTGAAAGGTCAATAAAAACAAAAGTACTTCAGTTATTGCTTTGATTCTTCTTATATTTGAGAATAAAATATCCCAATTTTTTTCATGGAGTTTTGAAAAGGACATCGGTTAAATGGAGACCTTCATGGCACATACATTGAGTAAGTCGATTTTGAAGTTTGTGTCCTCTCAATCAATCGGTATGTTAGCAATGGCGTCGCGGATGTTGATGTTGTGGTAAGCTATTGTCCGTGGTAGATCGACATAAACCAGGAATTTTAAAGTGAACCTGGTCACTGAAAAAAACGACCACGTCTTTAGGCAGGTTGTCAAGCAGCATTTTGACGGGTAACGAAATCGCGTTCAGTTAATTCTTACATAACAGTCAATTTATAGGGATGAAATTGAAGGTCTAGATGGAGAATTCTTCTAAGAGTGGTGTCAGAAATTCCCAGAGCAGCTGCGTGTTTGCGAGCCGAACGCAGAACTGACTGCCTCCATCGTTCGACATTTTCCAGAGTTTTGGTGATCCACAGATGTCCTTTTCTGGGTTTAGCGACACTTCCGAAGTGAGTTAACCCGCGAGAAAATCGAATCACGACCAGAAGTCTATGAGGAGGAATTTCAAAGCGAGCCCGGAAGGCAATAGTGAGCGGCCGTTAGAAAAGAAGCTCACGATGGCGAAGGCTCGCTGTTCTCTATACCAGAGCATGATGGCAACTGACTATAGTGGGAAACAAACTTATTGACTTCTCCCTCCAGTAGCGCTACTTATCACCCTTCTACCCACCCAACTCGCCGCTAGGGAGTTTTTTCAAATAAGTAAGTTTCTCTGGCGCCCTCTTTATTATATATTAAATTATTGATTTACGCATGATAAATTATTAAATATACTTACTGTGCCGCTGGTGTACAATAATTAGTAATACAATAATTTCAAACTAACACGTTCACTTACATTCGAATGTACAGATCGATACACATCAACATGTCGGCATATTTGGTGCGTATCTATAATTTAAATTTTAAAAGTGTGTGTCAAATTTTAATCATCTAGCTTTTCCACTTTTGCAATCATGGTATTTACTTGCATTCGGACATACAAATTTTCTGTGAATGAATTTCGTTCAAAATTTGATAAACTACATAGTTGGTACAAAGATTACATTCTGAATTTTATTCATCAATGTTCATTCTTAAAGTTTTCAAATTATTGTGTCTGTAGACAGACAGTCATGATTCCAAATATATATTTTTTGAATTCAGGAAGTTCAGAAATGTAAAGAATTGTCAAAATGTTGAGGTTTAATTTTACTTGCATACTTCACATACAAGATAGTAAAAATTCTTTCACTCTGAGTTGGTTCGCATAGATTACAAAGTATTCCTTAAAAGTAGCTTTTTAAATTTATGATACTGTGTAAATAATAATCATTATATATATTCTTCTAGTATTACTGCAGCTCAATAAACATACATGAAATCAGTCACCAATTCCATTTTAAAAGCAGAGTTTAAGAAAACATGATTTAAAATTCATTTCAGATAAAATTTCTCAGTTAAATATTTTTCATTTATTGGGAACAAGATTGAAGTGGAAAAAAAAGTATCATAACTCTCAGTAAGATATTATTTTCATAAAGCTCCTTCTTCACACACAGTACCATTATAACTACATTATTTTTAAAGCCACATTATATAATTTATATTTGTGTAAATACTATCTGTTAATTTGATAATTTTTCCATTTTGAAATCAACTAATAGAGATCAATTTTGGGGTGGATTCCATAATTTTGAAAAATGGTTATACAATGGTAGTGTCTCAAAAAAGATTGTTTTCTTTTACAACATCAATGGAATTTCTTCTAACAGTATCAGCCTTAAAAATAATAAGCATTTACATTAAAATGAAATAAAAGTTACTGCTCATGTAGAAATTCGGAAAAAGGCCAATATGTTATCAGGACAAAATATATAATTAAGCACTTTTTTTGCTCGTAATATATTTTAATGATTAGAAATTTCCTGATTGTCAGAGAAATGGTTGGTATATAATAATTAAATTCAGATGCAATCCAATGCCATACCGCTAACCATTTCAGTTCCAAAAAGAAGATAAGAGATTGTGGAACCTATGGAGTTTCCCCATAAATCCCCTCCTCCCATATCACTGATCCGACAAAATATACTTACAATGTAAGTATATTTTGTATTACAATGTAATACTTACATTGTAATACAATTTTGGATTACAATGTAATACTTACATTGTAATACATACATTGTAATACAATTTTGTATTTAATGTAAGTATATTTAGATTGTACAACAATATAAATATACTTACATTAAATATACTTATACTTAGATTACATTAAAAATACAAAATATACTTAGATTGTAATACAATTTTGTATTACAATCTAAGTATATTTTGTATTACAATGTAATACTTACATAGCAACATTGTAATACATACATTGTAAAACAATTTTGTATTACAATGTAAGTATATTTTGTATTACAATATAATACTTACATTGTAACATTGTAATACATACATTGAAAAACAATGTAAGTATATTTTGTATTACAATGTAATACTTACATTGTGAC
>JAPMOQ010041167.1:732480-749649 GCA_026543055.1 Argiope trifasciata | reverse complement strand
TTGTGACATTGTAATACATACATTGAAATACAATGTAAGTATATTTCCTATTACAATGTAATGCTTACATTGTAACATTGTAATACATACATTGACATACAATGTAAGTATATTTTGTATTACAATGTAAGTATATCCAACAAAATATACTTACAATGTATTTTGTTAATTATTTTTGTTTAATTTGAAAAAAAGTGATGCTTCAACTTTTCTCATAAACTTTCTTTTGTATTTTTGTTAATATTTCTTAAACATCATAACATATTCTTTAATCTTTTTTGTTAGTTTCTATAATCAATCCCTTATTAAATACATACAATATTATTTCCAGTTCATACAGAATGTAGATGTAAAATATATATTTAAGACTAGCCGCCTTTGGCGACCAGCTGGTTCGCCATGAGTAATGCGCTCTAAAATTTCCAATTAAATCATATATTTTTTAGCCAAAATTTAAGAAATAGTTTAAGTTAAAAGATTCAGTTATTAGTAGTCAAAGAGTCGGTAACTTTATTCGGAAAATCTTTTTGAGTTTAATGCTCTAATAATTTATCGATTATGCTTCCAAAATATTAAATATGTTTTTTTAAAGAAAGCGAGAAAGGGAAAAAAAAGTATAAAATTAATGATACAGATATTGCAAAAGATTATAGAAATATGCCATTAGGTCGGGAGTTCAATGCATATCCTGTCTAAATTCAATCAGGTTTACTGTAAATAAAGATAATTTATGGAATTAATGATATAAATATTGCAAACGATTTCTTAGAATCCTTTGCCTTGCATTTATTTTTATAGAAGATATCACATTTTATATTTATGTTATTTTATCCAGTCACCTGCTGAAAGCTGTATTTCTTTAGATTTGATTTGCGATAATAGTTGTTGTTTTTTTATTTGAACTTCCGGTATTGTTTTATTTTATTTTATTCAGTCACGTGCTAAAAAAACATGGTTAAAATATTTCTTTAAAAATTCATTAAAAATAGAAGCTTGAGTTATACATTAAAAACCCTGATACCATTAGACAGCTAATTTTTTAATCTTTAAATTGATGTTAAAATCATGTTTGTCCGATAATATTTTTGGAAGTTATAGCGGAAAAACGTCGAAATTTTTCTTAAATTTTAATTAATTCAAATTCTAATTAAAAATTCGAAAAAAGGGCTCCGAGGTGCACATTCCCGACCTCCAAGGTATACATGTACCAAATTTGGTAGCTGTAGGTCCAACGGTCTGGCCTGTAGAGCGCCAACACACACACACACACACGCACACATTGAGCTTTATTATAAGTATAGATGAACCTATTTTTGGTAACTTTATATTTATTTAAAGCTTTAACACTAAGTATTTAACAAGAAATAAAGAGAACTATTCTATTTATTTAAAATTATACAAAGATTTTATCTACATACACAAAGAAGATTTAAAAATATCTTTTCAACAACATATTTGCATCATATTTGAAGCTGAAATAGGAATAATTCTATTGAAAATCATATCCAAATATCATTAGATAGTATCTTAGAAAAATAGAACTATTTCACCAGTGTTTTAAGAATTTTTTAAAAAAAAATTAGTTTGCAACAAAATAACACATTTCATAACAAGAATAAATATTTATTATAAAATATTTTAATTACATTATTTACAAAAATGTAAACTATAATAGATCATCTTCATACTCTTCCTGCACTAATTCTTTTACTACTAAGCCCAAATCTTTTAATACATTTTTAGGAGTCAAGACATCTGTGCTGCCTAAAATTATCTGCAGATAAAAATAAATAAATAAATAATGTGAAATATAACATTTCAACTATATTTTTAAAAAAACACAGTTTAGATAGCACATAAGTTCTTCCTCTGGTATGCACACTATGGCATAAAATCATAGTACAGCCAATCATGAAATATACGTACATGAATGATAAGTGATAATGAGATGAAAGGCATTACATTTTTCTACTGAAAATCAATAAAGTAAATATAACAGAGAAGATCTATGATCGTGTACTTCCAAATGATAAAAAATATTTTTAGTCTTATGTAGAAAGCCTTCATCTTTTGTTAGCTAACAGAAAGCATATAAATTTTAAAAGCATTTCTAATTAGTAAGATCCCCCTCCACTAACAAATTCCAATAATTCCAAAAGGTCTCGATACAGTTAAGTCAATATGGCTGCATATACAAGTGCATAGTACATTCTGTATGCCAACTTGACTTTAATGAGAAATTGAAAAAATATTCCTTCAGCGTGAATGAAACTATTTTTGGCAAATAAACTTTTTAAAAGGCCATCTTTTTACTAAAAGAATATTAAAATATTTTTAATTCAGAAATTGGGACTGGTTTCAGGAAAGTGATTTATTAAAAAGCTTATTAAGTTATCAATTTCTTACATCACATTAAAACAAGAATATCATAGTCTAGAATCTAAATCTGAATAATAGCAACATCAATGCATAGACACAATACTAATAGTCATAATACTAACTATAATATGAACTAAAACAGAAAAAAATGTTGATATATTAGATCCAAGCACAGATTTTAAATGATTAATGTTGATAGTTTATGTTCATTCATAAAATATCCTATAATTGTCCCAAAGCTTCAATATTTGAAAGAAACAAATTTCTAAAAAATCAATAAATGATTTTTTTTAAAGTTATGTGATTTAAAATTAAAACAGATTTAAATAGTTTCAATTTTGTAAAGTTTTATATTTTAAGTATATATATATATATATATATACACACACACACACACACTGAAGTGACAAAAGCCATGGGATGACTGTTAATATCGTGTCGGTCCTCTTTTGCCCGGTGAAGTGCAACAACTCGACGTGTCATGGAGTCCACAAGTCGTTGGAAGTCCTCTGCATTAATATTGAGCCATGCTGTCTGTATAGACGTCCATAATTGTGAAATTGTGGATGGTGCAGGAGTTTGGGCACGAACGGACCTTTCCATGATGTCCCATAAATGCTCGATGAGATTCATATCGGGTGATCTAGGTGGCCAGATCATGCGCTGTAATTGTCCGGAATGTTCTTCAAACCAATCGCGAACAGTTCTGGCCCGGTGACATGGCGCATTGTCATCCATAAAAATCCCACCGTTGTGTGGGTACGTGAAGTCCATGAATGGCTGCAAGTGATCTGAAAGCAGCTGAACATAACCATTTCCAATCAATGATCGGTTCAGTTGCACCAGAGGACAGAGTCCATGCCATGTAAAAACAGCCCACACCATTATGCAGCCACCACCAGCTTGAACAGTGCCTTGCTGACAGTTTGGGTCCATGGCTTCGTGGGGTCTGCGCCACACTCGAACTCTACCATCAGCTCGTAACAACTGAATTCGTGACTCATCTGACCACGCCACGGTTTTCCACTGGTCTAGGGACCAGTCGATATGCTCACGAGCCCAGGAGAGTCGCTGCAGGCGATGTCGTGCTGTCAATAAAGGCACTCGAGTCGGTCTTCTGCTGTCATAGCCCAAGGAAGACAAATTTCACCGCACAGTCCTATCGGACACGTCCCTTTTACGTCCCACATTGATTCCTGCAGTTATTTGACGAAGTGTTGCGTGTCTATTAACATTGACCATTCTACACAGACGTCGGCGGTCTCGGTTGTTAAGTGCAGGTGGTCGCCCACTGCGCTGCCCATGATGGGATGTGATGCCTGAAATTTCATACTCTCGGCACACTCTTGATACTGTGGATCTCGGAATGTTGAATTCACTAACGATATCCGCAATAGGAATGACCCATGCGTCTAGCTCCAACTAACATTCCACGTTCAAAGTCTGTTAATTCTCGTCGTGCCGCCATAAATCACGAAAAAACACTGTTACATGAATAACTTGACATGAATAACTTGGACACAAATGAAAGCTCTGGAAAACGAACTGCGCATTTATACTTTTTCGCTGCGATACTACTACCATCTGTATATTTGCATATTGCTATCCCATGACTTTTGTCACTTCAGTGTATGTATATATATATATATATATTTATATATGAAGCCTCTAATCTTATATCATAAAAAAATAAAGATTATCATCACATAAGCATACTGTTGGAAGTAATAGGATGGTGTATGAGTCTGCCAACTTGTCTCTATTTTCCCATAAAGTAACCTTTATAAAGAGGATTAATATAAAAATAAGCCTATTGGAATTAATTTCAAATAAAATTTGTTAAGCACATCATTACCACAAGAAGAATGTAGTAGTAAATTTATACATATTTGAATTCACTGACAGAACTTTCTTATTTATATTTACCTAAACTACTTTATTCCAATTAATCGTAACATTTTTTGTTCCTATGAAAAACTTGCAACTTTAAATATAATTAAAGCTAACAAATTCAATTACATACATTTTTATTTTTTTTCATAAAATGCAAGTGAAAATATATAAAGTATATAAAAGTTAAAGAAAATCAAGCATAATTTAAAACAAATATTTTTTAAAAACTTTTTGAAATGAATTTTGGTTGAATATTATTTATATGCATGCAGACATACATCTAAATAAAAAAAAATATACACTCGTAAGTTATACCTGTACACCCTTTTTCTGTGCAGCAATTTCTTGAATAAGCTTAATTTCAGATGGAGTAATACCTCCAAGGACAATGAGGAACACAATAGGGTTATCTCGAGGCTGAGGTTTAGTAACATTCATGAACAAACTGAAGATAAAAAATAAATTTCCAGCTTTTTATTTAAGAAAAAAGTCTACTAAAATCTTTATATATTAAATTGTTACAAAGAAAAATATTATTTTATTTAATTTCTCCTTCCAATTAAACTTAAGACAAATTAAACATTTTAATCAAAAATACTTAAAAAATAAATTTTAATAAATTCATATATGAAGTAATTTAATTCTTTTACATAAAAAAAAGTTAAGAGCATTTTATCTTGAAACACCAAAATTGAAACAAGAGATTTTACCAAGAGCCAATTAAAGGCTATTTAAAGAATTCATATTTGAGTTTAGAATAGTGGTTGTATTATTAAACAAGATTTCTAAATTTAATTATTTCAATCAGTCAAAAACAAATAAATGCAAAACTTTTTAAAAAATCCTGCAAGATTAATCAATAATTCAATGCACTTTTTATGAGGTATTAACACCAAATTTCATTTAAGCCTTAAGATACCAAAAAAAGAGTAATTAATAAAATATGAATAAAAATTATTATAAATTAAAATATAGTTATATCAAAAATAAATATGACAGTTGATACTAACTTATCAAACCATTGAAACATTTTTAAAATTTAATTACCTCACTTTCAAGCTTTAGTTTTACAAAAAATTACATTAGTATAACTTTAAATATAACAAACAATAACATCCTTTTTCACATAATTAAAAAAAAGTTTAATTCTATTTGACATTACTTTTAAAAAAAAGCATCCTATTTCATATAACTATAGAAAAAACAATCATGTAAACATGTTTATGTTGTTAATGTTTATGCAAAATAATAACACAAGATAAATTTTATAAAGTAAACATTACCTAAAACCTGTTTTAATATAATCTCTAAGACCAGCAGAATGGAATTCAATATCAGGAATGTCATTGATTGATGGATCAAAAATGTCAGTCAATAACTGTTTCAATAAAGGATTATAAGAAGCAGGATAGGCAGGATTTGTTGATTTGAAAAGTGTTCTAGGAAAAAATAAATTACATTATTATTTTTAATTCTCTTTTAAGGATTTTTAATGAGAAATTATTCAAGACATTTCAAAATCTATTTGTTTTAAAGATAAATAATACAGACTTATTGCTAACATATGAACGGAAAGAAAAAATGCCAAAAATAATTTTTATATAGCAAGTTTATGATTTTTTAAATTTCCTGAATAAAGAATAAGTAATAAGTAAAGAATAAGTATAGAAAAGGATGAATCCAATTACTTCAAACTATTCAAGATTATAACATCATCATAGAATAGTTTCCCATTTTCAAAGGTTTTTTTTTTTAACTGTATTCATATTTTTCAAATGCAAACTGATAAAATAAAATCAATTTCAGATGAGAAAACCAAATGATATACGAGAGAAATACCAATCTAATATATTTTATTTGTGAGTTTACAATCACACTGAGACTTGAGGTTCATATAAACATTAAAAAAATTAATTTATATATAAAAATTAGCCCTCAAAACTTAAATAATACATAAAAGAACAACTTACGGATATCTTTTGAATTTTTTTCGCAATAGGCCAACCCTTTTGAAAACATCAAACAATGTTCGAACAGAATTTAAAACATATTCATCATCTTCCAAATGTTCCTCATCAACTAAAGGTAGCCAAAAATCTCATTACTTTTCATTTAATTATATATAAATTTATATCTAAATAAAGATAAAATCTAAAGTAAATGAAACCAACTTAATATAAATTCACATATAAAATATTACAAATCAATAAAAAGAATACAAGTATACTTGCCAAACAATGATAACAATTCATCTACATTTTTATCTTGAAAAAATTCTTCCATTAAGGTAGCCTAAAAAGAAAAGTTAAAATTTAATTCCTCAATATGCTAATGCAAATAATAAAATAAGAGGAAATAAAATAATTTACAATCTATTTCAATTAGCACTAACCTGCATAGCAGATTCATTTGGAATAGAGCTTTCACCAGACAACATATAAAAGAAAGCTAAAAATATAAGAATTTCTTCCATTTTGTAATTCCTATGAAAAAATTTTAAAAATTAAGAAATGCAAGGGTTTTTTTGTAATTGTTTTTCAAATAAAAAGTTGAAAAAAATGAGAATATATATATATATATATATATATATATACACAAAGTGTGATAATTTTCTCTCATATACAAGATTTTCTTGTATTTTCTTTTCAGCAAGAAATGACAATATTACAAAAAAGATGAACTGGCAAGAAATTAAACTTATGAAATCACAATCGATTTCTTTTATGTACCAGATTAGAAAATAAATCTATTTAACTTGACACACAAAGAATGTATAATCATTAAAAAATAGCAACAAAAATATTACATATTTTTTATTTAAGTACATAAAGTAGCAATCATAACTTTATATAATACAATTATTTTTGTATGTTGCCCGAAAAAAATTATTTTTAAATAATCTTTATAAAAGTTTATGCTTCATTTTGAAAAATGTTGTCCAAGAGAACTTTTATCATAACTGATTATTCTTATACATTACAGTAAACCCTTTGTGATTAAAAATGGATTATTTTCTAAATTAAAAATCTATTGATTATGTAATATTTTAAATATAAATTAGATATGATCTATTGTTCCACCAGTGTTGTATAAATCAAAATTCATATAAATTTATGTTATACAATTTTTGAATTCTTATATTCAACCCCTTAAAATGTTTTGGAATTCTGAAACTTAATTTGGAAAGAATCAATGCACAAAAATGTATGTTACTGAAAAGCTATCCTCTTTAAGTCTTAGCATTGCATCAAATTTATTTATTCAATTATGTTTCTAAGTTATACAGGAAAAACAAACTTATCATACTCTCATTTCACTTTCTTTGGAAGGAGCAGGGGGAAGGGGCTACAGAAATTTTTTAATCATGCATTTAATTTCAACATGCAAAGGAACATGTGTGACAAATTTTGTTTGTTTCAGTCAAGGGTTATAAAAATATATGTTGATTATCATTTATAATATTAATTTTATTTTTAATCTCTTAAAAGGTTGATTCGTGTATTCTTTGTCTTATTGTATTTCTAAGCCTATAAACTAACAATAAGCCATTAATAGATATAATGTTTTGATAGTAAAAAATTAAGAGGGAAAATATGAGCATTTCAAGTATTTCATGGTCAATGATTCAAAATGGTATTATATTACCTAAGCAAAAGGTGTTATATAAATTCATTAAAAAAAAAGTAGATAAATTGCTACATAAATTACTCACATTTCTTCTTTTTCAGAAATCATTTGCATTATGTAATTTAACACTTCTTCTGGAGATGTTGTTAAATATTCCAATAAAGCCTTCTCTAAAGCTGATAAATTATCAACAGAATTTGAAGAAGAATACTCTAGAGCTTGAACAATAGCAAGTACTTGTTGAAACAGGCCATTGTAATTGAGAACTGATTTCGGCTTTGACCTAACAAAAAAAGGCAAAGATCTAAAAAAAGTAAAATGTTTGAAATAATGATAATTCTGAGCATTGTAAAACAAACTATTTTAATATTTATTTTTAAATGCATCAATCTGAGCTAAAAAAATAACACATATATTTAAGCAATGAAAAACCTTTTCTTGTGCAAAACAGAAATGTTTAAACAATTATCAGTTTTTAAAGGTCAGTAATCAATTTATGGTTATCTGGATATATTATTAGGAATAAACAATTAATTTTAAATACTTAGTAATACTTTGCAATATTTAGCAATAACTAATTGGAATTGAGGTGATATATTTTATCAACTAAGATAGGGAGTTCTTTATTTGAAAAGTGAAATTAAAACAGAGCCAAATCAGCAGATAAAATGAAGCTCTTAACATTGAGTGACAGAGGAAATAATCAAGATAATTAAAGTAACAACAAAGGAAGAGATAGAAAAAAAATTTCAAGATGCAGATAAATTCCATTTACAACAAATTAATATAAAATATTACTTGCTTACATGAAATTTATTTCAATTGCATACATAATTCTAAGTCCCCCCCCCTTTTTTTTTCTTTTTTAAGATGGAAATTAGGGAAGGATTTTATCTATTTTTACAACAAACATAATCCTGAAATAAAATATTATATCCCAGCTAAAGTCATAATTATAAATAAACAAAATAAATATGATAATAAATAAATAAAATTTTCATAGTCAACATGTTAAAGAATAGATGATATATACAAAAGTCAAGAAGGAAATGAAATTAAAAAAATGTTTTTAGAATTAATTTAATTTTTATTTTCAGATGGCAGCAAGTAACACAATGAATATTTCTCTCTTCTTGATGTTCTACTCTTCCATTGCAATTGTATTGAATTGAATTATATTGAATAATTTAGAGCATCACATATGAACAATGATTTATTTTACCATAGAAGCACAAGGATCTATCTGTACATCTTACATTGTTTTTTTTTTAAACTCTATTAAAGGAATATAAATTGCAACAATTTTGTATGTAAAACATGCATTAATACAAGTTCAATGTGATAAAAATAAAATAATCTTTAAAACATTTTCAGATCTTAAAATCTTCTAATGAAAAGGCAAGTACATAATATTGATTTTCTATTATAAATATTTTACCAACTAAAGACTCTTCACTTTATATCAATAGCAAAATAATTAAATAAATATCAGATTTTTAAAAGTAATTTTTAAAGAGTTACTTGTGTTTTTAAACTTTCTTAAATTTAAAATACATACATAGCTCTTACTTAAACGCCAAAATTCTCTGTTTTAAAGTTTCTGGCGTTAATCGGGATGTAAGGTCTAATTTAATCCCTTCTCTTGCAGCACACTCAGCAATACAGCGATTAACATCAATCAAAACTTCCTGGAAACAATAAATATTCTCACTGATTTCAAAAATTGATTTCTGCATGATAATAATCTCAATCAAAAATCAACATAATCAAAGAATAGAATACAATAACTATTGATGTGTTACAAATTTTCAATACAGCAAGAAATTAAATGAGGGACAACTGGTTTTTAAAAAATTGTCAGATTATACCACAATCAAACTAAGAATATGAAAACTGTACTTTTAAAAGAATCAATTTCCAACCTAAAATTTTTTTACTTTTCTTTTGCATATTATGTATCCTAATTTATTTTATATCTTAATTAAATTAGCCTATACTACATAATTTAGAAATTTTCTTGTACTTCCTGATCAAATTAACACATTTTTATTATATTACTTCCAAAATGTGCTCAAAAGTGCAACTCAAGATTCAAAAGCAAGATTAAAAATCCTTATTTTGAATATATTCTTTAATAAATACAATATACCTTGTAGAAGATGGGACATATGTGTGATAGTTGGGAGTCATCTACTGCTATCATAAACTGTATGTTTTATCTACTTCTAATGAAAAGATCTGAAGAAGTAGAAAACTAATCAATCAAAAATTAAATAAATCATTAAAATATTTTATTTCAAGATTATTGAAATAAAATATAATAATATTTGGCTATAAAAATAGAAAATCATATATTTCAAAAATCACACTTCTATTCAATAATGTATGGTTCATCTGAAATATTGTCTTACTATTGTTCATTAAAAAACTATGTATAAGAGTCTTTCTTTTTTTAAAATTCTGATAGGTCATAAAAAAATAACGACAAGAATAGAAAAGAAAATGAGCTTGTTACCAAAGGTTTGATAGAAACATGATTATTTTTATTCATAATAACTATGAAGATTCAAGGATATTTGCAGCCAAGGTTTCTGATCTCCACTTCAAAGAATGTTACCACAAAAAAGAGAGGTCGGTTTTAACCCTTTTCTTTAGTCAGAAATTCTCAGAAAATTTTCTTTAAAGGAAAAAATAAAGTGAAGAAACATCTAACAATTCTTCAAACTAACAATATCATCCAACTCGTTGTCAGGGATTCCAGCAACTCCATTTATTCTTAGCCACATGATCAACTAAATGAATAAGATTTTTCATTTGTAACAGACTGTCATACCTTTATTTTTTCAACAAGAATGTAGCATAGCAGTGTGATTTTCATCTCTTTATTGATTTGAAGAATAGGTTAGATAACCAAACTTGTAAGGCGTTTCAACAAAGCATTACAAAGATTCATTTTATTTCACTAATTGAAAAGGTTTTTAAAGAAAGAATTGTGAAACTAATACACAGATTGAAAATTCTGAATCTTCATAACAATTATGCCGAAAAGTAACCATGTTTAAATCTATAGTTTTATATTAAATTCATTTTTTCTCTATATTTTATGACCTATTGGTGCTTAAGAAAATAATATATATAAAAAAGACAGTCCTCAAATTATTTGGCTATATATCAGAATGATAATTTCATTACATATTTGTGTTTAGTGATCTTAAAAAGTATTATATGGGAATATGGCTAATGAAAATTGTTTAATATTAAAGTAGTAATAAAATATGATAACTATAAAAGTTAATTCTATCGTATAACAGATGACTGAAATAGACACTTTCATTTTATGAGAAATACAAAAACTTTTAAATTACAAAATAGAACATTTAATTTAAAATTTTGCCAATATGAAGCTGTATTTTTTAAATAATAAACCATCAAATTTTAAAATAGTAGATATATAATAAATGTACTTTTTAAAAATTTTTAATTAAAAAAAAATAGACGGATGAGAATGAAATAAACTTTTCCCATTATAAATTGAAATTCACAATATTATAAAAGAGTTAAGGACGCAAGTTTACTTACTCTGGGTTTCTTGTTAAGAATGGCATTTAAAGCATTATCTTCAAAAGAATTATTTCTATGAGCGAGACATCCAGGAGCCAATAAAGGTCTGCCAAACACTGATGCACTAATATGAAGAACATATTTATAATGAATCAAAATACTCACAAAAACATTCAAAGCCAATTCAAATGACATATTTCTAAATTTTAAATTATAAACACCAATAAACCTTAATATTAGAAATTTATACAGAAATAAATGGACTAAAAGAGATAGACAAATTCATGTAATTTAATCAGTACAATACAATAAATAATTTTCATTACAAAATTCATTTACAATATCATGTAATGACTGATAAAATTATAAGGCATTTTAAAATAATATGATAACTGATAACATATATATTTAGCAAGTACTAATTGTTGGCCTAGTATTTTTTGAAAAACCAATGAAGCACTTTTGTTAGAATCATTGCACTAATTCTGACAAGTATTATATTAGCTATCAACATTTATATCTGTCATTAAAAATTACCTGTCACTACCTGTCAAACATTACTTCAATGCAAATTCTTTCTGAGGGGAGGGGGAGATATATAATCCCTCAGCCTTAACTATTGCATTGATTTTACTAATTTTTTTTTCCATATGAGAGCTCATGTTCCCTCCAGATACATAATACAGGATCATCCCCTTCTCTTATAACATCTGATAATAACATAGCAAAGTAAATGATTGAGCTCCCAACTCAACCAATTTTGCCAATTTTCCTGATCAAGTAATTTTTTTCATTTTGTAAGTACTGGAAACTAATAAGAAAGCTTTATCATTATTACAAATTCACAGTTTTAAACAGATTTTTTTTGATAAAATGCCTCTCATTATTAATTAATAAAAAATTGTTAATAATATTAATATGATCACAGAAGATGAATACAGCAAATAAGATAATTTTAGTTATTTCATTCAACTTTGCAGAATTATAACTTATCATAAAAAACACTATATTATTTTAAATTATATTTACAAATAACAATAGATCATTCTAATCAATTGGCCATTTTCAAAAGGATAAAATTAACTGGAACTGGCGATTTACAAAACTATTTGATTGCTAAAATAGAAAATTCTGGCCATGTTTTATTTTGCAATATCTCTAGAAATGGAGAAGAGGGTTAGGGGAGGAGATCATTAGTGTTGCATGTAAGGAGTCATAAATACTGATACAAAACAAGTAATTTTAAAATCAATAAAATGATTATGTTAGGGGAAATCTACATTGAGGAAAGCATTTTATATCAATTTATGTCAAAAATAGAGGACATAGAAATGCAGAGAATCATTGATGACATATCTAAATGTATAACTTTCACATGAAATAAAAAATTTTGAAATAAGAACAGTGATTGAGTTGGGACTTTCTGTCATGGTTTTTTTCCACTTTTCTTTCTTATTTCAAATTCTTAATGAGGTAATTATTTTGTAATTTCTCCCAAAAATAGAGGACGTGTTCAGGCCGGCAAAACTTCATGGCATATTCAAAAATTAAGAACTTTCATACGAAACAAAAACTGGGAAAATCAGGCCAATGTTAAAGCTAGGCAACTAATTCTTTGTTAATCACATTTGCAAAAAAAAAAAAAAAAAAAAAAAAAAAAAACCAGACGAATGGGGCAGTCAAGAAATTTGAGTTTGCTAAAGACAGAAAAACAAAAGACATTAAAGCACTTAAATAATAACATTTTTTAAAAAAGAATAAATATTACTTATACTTCTCTTTTATATATCATTCAATTTTAATGAATTTGTTCAATGTTAGTAAGAAAATAAATATTCTTTCCATCATTCTTAATTATATAAGATATCTTTTTCAAATTTCAAACAATGTATCCAAAAATTATTTTTTCTGCAGCAGCAAAGTACCAGGTACACGCTAGTGCATTATAATTAAATATTATGAATATTGAAATAAAAGTCACCTCAACATTAATTTTTAACAGTTATTTATATTTAAAATGATTTAAATTATCTATTTGATTCTTCAATAGGTGTATAGTCACACAAATTAAGCATAAATAGCAGTAACAAAGTGATAATCCACAGATGCTTTTTTAACTCAAAGGCAGTTATCACAAAAATAATTCAAAGTCCTGTGAGATGCAAATTCTGCAATTTAGATATTACTTTAAAAAAAAATGACTAAAAAAAATAATTGAAAAAAATTTGATATTATATACAGACACACACACAATCAGTTGAAATACTTCAAATAAAGTTTTTGAAAAATATAGCATTTAAAATAGCACAGTATTTCAAATAATTAGTACCTTTCTTAAAAATACAAACTTACTTTTTACAAGCAGCTAAATAATTCATTGGTACAGCAACATCAAATGTATGTCCAGGAAAATGAGGTAATGCTAAAAGTATTTTATCCAACATGGTTTCAAAGGATTGACTTAAAGGTCCAGCAAGGTCCAAAAGACGATCAATAATAACAACTGATGCTTTACTAGAATATGACTGAAACAAACAAATATGTTTTGTAAAAAAATTTAAAAAATATAAGAATTATGTAACTTGCAACACATGATTAAGTTTTTGATGTTTTCAATTAAACTCTGCCAAATCTAAAAGAAATGTAAGTAACAAAATGAATACAACCAAATTTTTATATTTGACAAATATTATGAGACAGCATACCTTTTTTTGTTGATGGGATGTATTTTCAAGTTCAGAACATAGAATGTGGCTTAGAGGACCCAAAGAAAAAAAATCTCCTTTAACTTGAAATGTATCCAGAAGTGACAACAAACAATAAGCTAATTGCTACAAAAAAAAGTTTTTTCTTAGGCTTATATTTGAAACAAAAACAAAACAACAAAAAGTAGAAAGCATGCTTTAATTTACTTTGTATTCAATATCAGAAAACACATACATACTTATAAAACTTTTCACAATTAAAAAAGTGCAAATTTAATTTAGTGTTTATTAATCAATTAAATAAACCTTTGTTCCTTTATAATTCTTTAAAAATCATGAAATGTAAATACAAAGATAAGAAACATATAGCAATATACTATGGTAACCAATTTTAAATTTTTTATACATAACAGAATGCATTCTAGAAATTATATAATTACCAAAAACATTAATATTAAAAATGCAAAATACTATAATATTAAATTTTGGAAAGATGTTAAAAGATAAACCTAAACAATCTTTTAATGAGTATTTATTTCATTTAGATTTATGGAGTAACACTATGTTAATAACTCTAGAATTTAACAAACACAAACGAAGAATATATTATCTTAAAATATTATTTTAAGAACACTGCTTTAATTATTAACAAATCATCTAATTTTAATATATTATTTTAAGAATACTGCTTTATTTATTTAGCATTTTAAATAAATTTAAAAGAAGCAATATAAAAAGTAGACCCATAAAACTGCATAATTTAAAAAATCATGCAAATCTGACTCCTCTTGATTTCTGTATTTTTGTCTCATTACAGTAAATTTAAGATTTGTATATTTTACAATCATAAGAAAATGTAGGTTCAGGCTTCATTTTCAATCATATAAAGACACTGTAAATAAGGATGAATTCTAAACTGCTTCAAAATAATATTGTGCTGAAGCATCAGGAAATGTGACCTCCCTAAGGTCTTTTTAGACCTCTTGAATCTATTTTTCATTATCTAGAGAAATAATTTTTCATGTTATTCATTACCATGATGTTTTTATCTTCTTATGAATTTATGCCCAAATTTTCTTCACTATCTTGTTTCTTTATATCTTCATAACTGTTTATAATCATTTCTGCATTGCTAATATCAGAATCATCTTCCAACAATTCACATTCCTCAAACTGCTGCATTATAGTTTTATCAATCTGGATTGCATGACTGTATTGGTGTCTCTGGAAGGTTCTGGATGAGTATTATTTCTTTCTTTTTTAAGCAACAATTTATTTTAGACAAAGAAAGCTAATTGCAATGTGGCCAGGCCATTTTGTCATTAGGCTAAAACATGTCTTTCGAAATTGCTTTTGTTTTGTTTTTATTTACTTTTGAGATAATACACAGGATTGGAAAGTTTGTTTTTATTTTGTAATATTTAAGAATCGTTTACAGCATATTCACAAAAAAGTTTTTTTATTGCCTTTTTACATATTTCTTTTATATATATACATATACAGTCGATTCCGGTTAATCAGACCACATTGGGACGCGATCATTTTGGTCCTAATAACCGGCTGGTCCAATTACACGAACATGCCCTATGTTAAAAGACGAGACGTGCTATACGTAACATATTAAAATGTCATTACGACCTTTATTGTGCGGCACACGCGTATGGCGAACATACAAACAAGAACTACTATTGCCTGTGAACTTTATTCACTGAAAAATAAATTTACAAACAAATTCTTCGAAATGATTTACACGATACTCAGCATGCGAAGCACAATAAAAAAAAGTTCTTATCGAATTCAAGTCAACGTTTGAAGAACTTACTACTGAGCTGCCCGTTCTAAGAAACAAAGAGCTTGCTCACCTCCCACTGCTTCTTTTCCCATTTGGACTTCCTGCTGTACACAGGCGACTTGTGGCTTCTTTTTCATCTTTCCTGCCACGTTCTTTGGTCCGTTTAAACGGAATTTTGGTTCAAATAAGCGAATAATATTAGGCTTATGTACATAGGATTTGTTTTGGTCTTTAAGATTCGGTCCGATTAAGCGGCTGGTCCGATTACCCGGTGGTCCAATTAACCAGATTCGACTGTATATTGTTTAGAATTTGATGTTATTAGGCAGAAATTTTTATTTAACATTTTTAATGTAATTTACTGAAATCTATGCTTAAGATTAAACTGTATAAAACAGAGTTAACATGTTTTTGAGTTAAATATATCATTTAACAGTGGCATTAAAGTTTAACCAATGGAATGGACATTTAAATTATGAATATAAATTTTTTATATTATTATTTATATTTTTTATATTTTTGCCTGTAGTTTTATATTATTTAATTATTTTCTAATACATAAAACATTTTTATAATATTAAAACAACAAAAAAATTCATTACACATGTAACATTCTTAGCAGACAAATATTTCAGTTTATTGTTTTTGAATGAAAAAACTTACTATAACAGAAGATTGCATCTCAGAAGATACACTTCTAATGGATAAATCTTCTGTTTTCTATGAAATAAGAAATAAAAAAATCATGAATAACAAATTAACTTTTTAATAAATAAAAATTTTCAAATTTGCTTTCAAGAAAATGTTTTAATTGATTCCTAAGGCAGAGGGAAAATCTCATTTACATACCTTTAAATGCATTTCTGTTGAGCAACACTTGAAAACAGAAAATAATTTAGAGAATGCTGGCATTAAGAATAAATTTTGAGATATATAGGCTGGGAAGATGGGTAAATGGGATACTGTAGCGGAGAAATGCTAGAAGAAATGAAGAACCATTTAATAATAAGAATTATTACTTAAATTAATACTTAATTATTGCTTTTAACTATATTATATCACTGAAAAATATATCACTTTTTCATTATACAAGGTTCCCATCCTAACAAAAAACTTAAACTTACTTAATTAATATATGTTAAGATAAATTCTCCAAATTTAGTCAACAAAAAAGAATTTTATTTTATAATATACCACAAAAAAGAATTTTAT
>JAPMOQ010041167.1:706577-722376 GCA_026543055.1 Argiope trifasciata | reverse complement strand
ATATATATATATATATATATATATATATATATATATATAATATGGGATTATTTTGTTGCATGTAATTAAAATACAACTGTATGATTTTAATATGATAAGATTCAAAATTTAATAATTATATCTTTGAAATAAGAATATATATTTCTTCCAATTTTCATGTATGACCAATCAATAAGTAGTAATAATTTAATAGCTCTAATTTTGGTATCTACACTACTTTTTTCTTAATCTCAACTTAAGTAAAACAACAACATATAACCAGATATATAAACAAAGTATTTAATTTTGTTATTAAATGCAGTTACATGTATTTTATATGTGTACTTTTTCTATTTTTTCTAGTCTTGTATGTCTGTTTATGTATTTTTATGTGCATTTCCCAGATTTACAAAATACTATAATGGATTCCTCATTGTTTCTTTTTTTATGAGGCATAATCCTTGTGCACTGTTTGTAGCAAATATCAATTTGATTCATATTTTAGATATTCATTAGTGTATTATGTTAAATAGCTCATACATATCAGCCTAGATGCTTTTCTATAAACTTTATAAAATTTCATTTTCTCAGTCCATCCTGAAGTTAAAGATGTTTTAATCTTAGTAGGATAGTTAAGGGAATAATATTTTCTATTTCTATAGAGTCATTTGTTATTTGTCATAATCATTCTATGCAAATCTTTGAGTATTGCTCTATATTGTTGAGCCAATATTTCTATTCGATTAGGTTTGGACTAATAGTTCAAAAGATTTTTCATAGAATCAGATATTATTTAGTACAATTACATATATAAAGAACTTTAGAAAATAGTATAGTATTTTGGAATTCAATCTGAAACTTTAGGTTTAGTTCTTAATGGCAGTAGTAGTTTATTGTAGTATTTAATATTTTAAAATTAAAAATGCTTTTAAGATATATTTTTTAAAAAAGCCATTAATTTCCAGTTTAGCTGAAGATTTTTTTAAGTTGTAATGTTGTTTTTGTCATGCAGTTATGAGCTGATTCCTGAAAAATCAGGAATTTCATTTGTAATTGTCATAAAAATTTGCAATGTATGGTTTTAATGTTTAAGAAAATGTTATGACTATATGATGATAAAGTCACTATTTTGCTATACATCTTAGTTTTTGGTAATTAAATATTTTTTGTATTGAAAATGCCAACTAGTTCAATTTTGTTTTTGTGCACTTTTCTTTTAGATACTTTTTGTTACAGACTCTTATGATGTCCATGTCATAAAATTTTTAATAATAATTTTATGTATTATTATAAAATGTTTAATAAAACTTTGTGTTCCTTTCCCTTTTTGTCTCGCAGTATTGTAAAAAAAATAATGTTTGACAACTGATTTAATAAAAGGTTATGTTGATCAACTTGTTTCTTATTTTACTATATAAATTAATTAAGCAGAACTGAAGTTTTATTATTAAACAATACATACAATTAATGGTATATTACCTTTTGTTTCTGAATACAATGTTTTCATGTTCTTTTTGTTAATTGTTCAAGTGAATAGTTATTTAAAGACTGATTTGATATTTTAACATTTTTACTGTAAATTCAATTAAAAATATTTATATTTCTGATCATCAAAATTTGAAGTAAAATAAAACAAAGCTGAAGTTCATTGTTACATATTTCCTCAAAAACTTTATTTTTGTCTATCAAATGCTCAATTAATGAATGTGATGTTGTATGTATAAAGCTATTCTTTAGAAAAATTATATTTTTAATTAAAATTTTCTTAATAAGGACTTTTTTTTTCAAAAATATTCTTTTTAACTTCTTTCTTACTTTAAAATCTTCATATTAAAAATAGAATACTTATAAATAATAACAACAAAATGAAACTTTTAAAAAATCTTTGATTATTTGAACTTGCTGTACAAAACCTAGTCCTTGAAATTGTATCCAGATATTGCTTTTGATAGTAAATAATTTATTTTTTATATTAAGACTAGCACTCTTTCATGAATCTGTAAATTAATATCTAATTAAATAACTGTTTCAATGATGATAAAATTGCAAGTTCTATCTTGAAGTTTATATATCTATTTTCTGGTAATTTTTAGTTGCATGAGGAAGTGAAGTCTTTTAATGTGCTGCTACTCATTATCTTAAGATTAAAAGCTATGCATTAATTAATGCTTAAGTAATGATTTTATACCTTTTTTTAACTCAAAGAGATTTTGGATCAAATGCCAGCTTCAAAATCTTGAGTTTCAAAATGAATAGGTCATTACATAAGCAGATATGTTCTAATATTGTAAATAACAATTAAAAAATTTAATTTATCTTATTTTTAATACTTCAAATATATATTTTGGTGTGTACATGAAATTTCATATGTAGATGCATTTATTTATCTAGATTTTTAAAAAAATTATGGGAAAATATTATGGACAAGTTAGGTAAATTGAAGCCAGTCATTTTTATAATACAACCTTAGGTTTAAAACAAATCACTAAAATGGATCTTTATTGTTGAAATATTTTTAGTTTTCACTTTCTTTATAACCTGTTCTTAATGCTTAAGAGATTTGAAAGTGAATGTCAAGATTTTGTATATACTGCACTCATAAAGTTTGGGTGGAATCCATTCTCAACTATATATTTGCCTGGAGTATAAATTGTTGAGATCCAAGGTGAATAGTCAAACAAGCACATTTCTTTTATAATCAAATGGAAGCCTTTTTTCTTTATTATTATTCTCATGAATTTTGACTGCAAAAATTTGTTAATGTATTTTAATAATATCAAAATCTTTTTGAAGAATGGAGTATGCATTTCAGTAGAAATTGGATTTGGTTGAATTGATGGTTAAAAGTCTTATCAAAATTGAGGAAGTGAGATTCTGCCAGTGCTATCCCATATTTGAAAGGAAATTCTCTTTCAATAAAAAAATTGAGGTAGATTGCAAAATGTTTGTTTCAGATAAATTGAAAGAAAGTAGTTTTTAAATTGCAAAAGGAAAATTATATGCAAAAAATACCTCTCCTGAATATGATGAAAACATAAATATTAGCAAAGGTTGCAATCTCAAAATTTTGAAAAGGAAAAAAAAAAGGAGATGTGTTTCAAATGAACGAAAGAATTTAAATAAAAAGGTGTGAAAACTCAAGAAATGTTTTTACACTGGAAATCACAAATTAATCAAAAAGGTGTAAATAGAAGTCTTCATTTCGTAGCAGGATCAAAGTATAGCTTTTAACATGGCATCTTAAGTTAGGCATGCACTTAAAATATTTTAATGGCATATTGTTTCTGATTTATTTGCTTAAATGTAAGTAAAAGTTTGCTGATTAATGTCTTACATTTCCCCCTTCATTCTGCTAAGTATCAATCGAAAGTATGATAAAGAGTTTTATAGGATTAACTTTTTTTTTTTTGGTCTAATCTAAAGTATGAAATGAGAGCAAATTATACTTTGAATAAAATTACCCATATTCCAGATAACATTAAGAGAATTTAAATTATTATCTTGAAATTTATATTAAATCATAATTTTTGGTTAACTGGAAGGGGAAGATAATAAGTGTTTTTATTTAAACATGTAAAATTAGTAAGCAAGATAATAGCGGTATATTTGAGCATTGATTGTTAAAAAATTTTACTCAAATTAATCATTTTTATATGTAAAATATGTAATTTTATGTTCCTGACATTGTCTATAAAAGTTTTTTTTTACTATACTTGGATCTCTTTATCCTTTAACTTTTTTTTCTCAATTTTAATTCAATGTAGAAGATATATATCTGACTTCCAATGAAATATTCAATAAGCAATCAATTTAAAATATTAATTTTAATTGATTATCTATTTGATGAAATCTTGCTGAGATTCTTTATCTCCTGAAAGTCCAGTATCAATACAACTTTTTGTAAATGTGTTAAAGGGAAAACTGAATTATTTTTATTAATTAGTTTGATTTATTAGATTTAATATTTAAGCCAAAACAAATATATAAAGTAAATCCTGTAAATATTTTATTTTGTTAGTCTTGTAAATCCTTTGGCATTATTATTATTATTGAAAGCGAGTATCAGAAATTTTCCAACATAAAATAGTTGATGAGGAATGAATAATATTTATAATTGACTTGTTAATTTTCCTTTTAGAACTTTTGTGTGCTATCCACTATTTCTGCACAAACTAAAATACATATCAATTTTGAGGTACTCTTTACCATTAGGTATCTCCCCTCGATATTTGGATTCTAACTTCTTGGTATATTTGAACATAAATGGACCATTCTAAATCCTGATACCCATATAATTTGCCTTGTGTAATATTTTTTATAACCATATGTTTTTTCTATAACTAAAAAAATGGAAAATGCTTTTTATTACCTATAGATTGTAAGGAATTGAGTTACACATTTATTTATCAATGACCAGGAATTACAATTTGCAAAATAATTTTCAATGTATCTCTTTTTCTTGTTATTTATAAGTATTCCTTAAAAATTGTCCAGTCTTCAGTTTTTGATCTGGTTTCAAAAACTATGAACAACACAGTCTTTATGGATTTCTTTTCAAAGAAAATCTCTTATTTTAGAAAAACAAGCGGCTAATAATCTCTTATGAGAGATAATAATTAAACAAAGGTAATTATTGAATTATTTCTATAGGATTATATTCTGTAAAAAACTTGTAAATGTCACAAAAAACTGTAATAAGCATTAAATGTTTTTTAACATACGAGAACATAATGTTATGGTTTGAAGTTTTTGAAGCCTCAAAACGCACAGTCACCAAATTGGCGATTTGTCGCTTTTGAGGCATTCTGCTTTTTGTGTAGAAGTCAGTGTTAAATTCTGTTTGAAATGACATATAGGAGTTTGCATTTTGTAAAATGTTACATTTTGTATAAGCATACGAAGTTAGAAAACATAACCATTCTCCAAAGTGCACACAATTTTGGCCACCACTGTATATATATAGATAGAGACCAGTAGAGAAGACTCCTGATTATTCCAAACATGTTTAAGCTGGTTAATGATTTAAATTAATTAAAACAAATGACTTAATAATGTTCTCACATGATAACTTGAAATTGCCATAGTAGATTTCATTTTCTTTTCCAAAATATTTATTTACTTCTTTGTAAAATTGTGTCTGATACAACGACGAAGTATTTAAAACGAATGTTTTCGTGTCAATAAATAATAGAATTCATTTTTATTTTGTTTTATTTTATTCGTTTATTGCTCAAAATAAAATTCTTCCCAAAATATATTCGCTATTTTATTTTGAGGTGAATGACTTACAGACTCACAATAATAATGAAAAAAAGAAACGCCTGATATAAAACTCATTATTTTATGGTTTCCTGTAAAAGATCCCTAAATGGAAATTAGGGAAGCAAATTCTCTCATAAAGCTGAATTCATTCATAAAAGTTTGTTTCTGGTAGGCAGTAAAACTCATGAATGAAACCATATAGGCGAGAAGGTATCTGTCCGTAAATCAAAGTTGACGTCATTTACCATACGTCTTCCGTGGTAAATTGGTAAGTAGGTAAAAAAGGGATTTTCTTATTAGAAAAGAACAATTTTTTTCATATTTCCGAAGTGTCTTTTACCTTGTATTCCTTTATTATATTCTACCGTCCATTCAGGAAATGATTTCAATATAATAGAAAGGATTGAATGTGAATGAATATATTTGTTTCAATGCCATCTACAAGATGTCCACATTTGTGCAGAACAGAAATCGGTCTTTCACATGTTTTGTCTGATTTATCATTCTGTAAAAGAAAGGTACAGTTTTTTGCTTGAAACTTTTTCTGTAATTTCAACTCTGTACATTTCATGTATGAAGAGTATTTGATTCGTTCAACTATTTCAGTTAACGCTGATTTCTTTTTTTAAAAAATCATTACAAATGTGTGCCCCAAATGTCAGAAATTATACATTTGTTTTATTTGTTTCACAACCATTTTCTATGGTTGTTCTGAAATTGAAAAAAGCAAATCAACATCAAGGCATAATTTTATTTGTACAATGATAGTGTAATTACACATTTAGCCTAATTTTAACAATGATTTTTTTTCGATATATCGCGTCACTTATCTTCTATTTCCACATTTTCTTGAATATGCACATTTTACATTTCTATTCTATAATATTAAAAATAAGCTTATGTGTTTGATAACGAAATAGCAATAGATTTGATAGTCAGAAGTTTGTATATAGTCTCTACACAATTCCAGCTTTCAATCAAATGTTGAACAAACTGGATTTATTTTCAGTTCGTAAGTTTGTATGCTTGAGGAAACACTTACAATGCAACCTGTAAGATTGATAGCATTTAATGTGTGAGGAAAACAGTAAATAAAAAATAATAATGTTTAGACCAGGACTGTAAGACTATATAAATGTGATAATTTAATTAGAAAGAGTAGTCTTCCCATAACTTTAACGTGTACTCTCTATTAAAGGTGATATCCCAGAGAATGCTTTGCATGGTATTCACGTACAGGTGTTACGAAATATTAACATGCCGTCTATCTTCTTTAATATAACTAATTAATTTATTGCAATACATCGCAACTTTTTGTATTCAATCTCTGTTAATAAATATTTGATTATGAAGATCGCACATCGAGTGTCGAAGGCATGAAACACTTTTTAAAAGAAATGTAACTCTCCCTAGTAAAAATCAATGCATTATCTAGGAAATACATCTTTCATTGCCCAGTTTGAGTTCGAAATTTCACGTGTTTCTACAATTTTGGTGTTAGGACCACAAGCCATATCACGTTCCGACTGTGAATTATCATCTGTTCATACTGACGGATAATTCTAGAAACATTTTTTTAACTCAAAAAGATCTCAAAGGTAAATAAAATCAAAGAAATTCGAGGGCAATGTTTTTGGTGACTCTTTCTCTTTGTATATACTTCGTGTATGAGAATGTTAAAAAGTATGTTGGCTCTGTTGTGAAAGCGGGTTCATTGTTCATATAAAAAGGCAACGATTCATTGAAACGGACAAGGACGTTCTGCGGCCTATTGATCACGATTCTAGAAAGGGCATCGAACATACCAATGGAAGGAAGAGTAACCTAGAAGAAGGACTTGTATATGATCATTGGAGAAGGGTGAAATTAATGAAGGTACGGCGAAAGGTCGTTTTATTTAGAGGATATTTTTAAAAATATAATGAAGAAAGCGTACTCTTTTGTATTTTTGGATAAATATATCTTTTATTTCTCTTGCTAATTTTTGAAACTTTATGATTCTTAAGCAGTGTGCTTTCTTATTAGCGGGACTATTAATTGAATATATTTTATTTATTTGTTTCTTTTGAAAACTGATTTAACTGAATGAAAGCAAAAGGTAAATGACGAATTATAAGTCCATTGATAAGATACAGAGGTTCAATTAAAAGTTTAATAGCATTTCATTCTGATAATGTGCTTTTCTGACAAGAAAGACGCAACCAGTGGATGGTATTCAATTAGAAAGCTGCCTAGGTCCGCTGAGGTTAAGAGAGTCACAAACAAATCGAGTAAAAAGCTTTATTTTCTGATTTCCAAATTTTATAACAAATACAAATTCTATGAATGATGAAATCGTACGATAAAGACTTTAACTAATCGCTGAATAGGCATTCTTTTGCTTAATTTTCTGCTTTATTTTCATGTGTAAAGCAGAGAATGTTTCAGAGTTAAAAGGTATTTTTACAAATCCCCTAATCAGATTTCTTGTCAAAGTATCCTAGTTGTAAAGAGAGATTAGTAGTAATTCTTAATGTATGCTAGATGCATTACTCCAGATTTTGGTGACAAACTTTGTGATCATTAAGAAACAAACACACCAACAAAATAGAGTATTTTAGAAAATTTAGGAATGTCTCTATTATTCTATCTCTATTATGACCCGAAATCTAGAGATTCTTCTGGTAAATTTCATATTCTATCGGGAGACTATAAAAGACAAAATCTCATACGAGGATTTATTCTCTGGTTGAAATGTTAATATCCGAGCTAGCTTCCTGATTCTATACTGTGAATGTGATGTTTATTAATTAGTGATTTTCTATCCCCTTGTATTTGTGGATTTTAATGTGCTGCTCTTTCTATATACCTCTGTTTTGTTTTTGTTACCTGTGTTTCCTGTTTCCTTGAACTTTAAAGCTTCAATTAAATTGTAGAAAGTGATGAGCTTCTTTCACTTTACGCCCAATTGTCACTCGCTGAAATTTCTGTAATAAATTTGCATATCTTCTTTATTAACTTGAATAAATAAAATATTGCTAGTCAAAAAATAGATTCCTAGAATTTGAATTCACTAGAATGAAAGTATTAATTTTAAAATGAAAAATTGTGAAATCCGTAGAGCGAAAAAGAGAGATCCATTCATTCTCTGTGATGAAATAAAGCCGATTTCAAAATGCTCTAGAGCAGATGACTTTATTAAAATAATAAAATCAAAAATTTGTTTTTTACAAGAGAAAAGTGAAAGGAATATTCATATTGAAATACGTTTTAAAAAAAATAAATATTGATATTCAATTCATAGATATTGTTATTCATTCTTATTGATATTCAAATTAATCTTATTTAAAAATAATTAGATTCACATTTTAATTAAATTTTTAAATCACTAATTATTTATTATCCTGTGTGAATTAGATATTATCATGTATTATTTATTATCAGTAATTATATATTATCATGTATCCTCATGTCGGTTTGAGGTTTTTAAAGCTCAAAATGCGTATTCAACAAATTGGCGATTTATCGCTTCTGAGTCATCCATTTTTCACTTTTAGGGTTGTTAGAAAATAGAACAGGTTGTCACATTTGGCGATTTATCGCCAACTTAAGTTACAACTTGATTACCGAATTATTCATTCTCTGATTTCTTAAGAATTGTCTTAATTCATTCAAGCCATTAACCAGTTTAAAACAATTAAGAGACTATTAGATTACGCATGCGTCAATATTTTCATTTTTTTTTCTTCCCCAAACTCGGTTTAGCTCCCAGACTTTGTTAGCGAGCTAGAAAAATTGAAAGTGAAAGTTTAAACAAATTATCATCATATTCTTATATAGATGGGGAAGGATAGAGGCCGATAGAGAAGTCATGTGATTGTTTCATACCGGCTGAAACTGGTTAATGACTTAATGAAGACAAAAAGTGACGGTACTTTTTCATTATACCGGCGCAAATCTCGCCAAGCAAACTTTTTGGCAACAGCACACAGTCTCCATTTTGGCGCAGGCGACAAAATGGCCGCGACTTTCTTTCAAAATGTAGCGGCAAAAGGCTACTGGCGGTGATATTCCTTTTGGCGTTGATTGCATCATTATTGGCGACTTTTCGCCTGCGTCGGTATAATGGAAAAGCACCAAAATGACTTTAAAATATTAATGTTCTCTCATATAATTTGAACGTTAAAATCGTAGATTTCCTTTTTTTATTATCTGTTACTCAAATAATAATTATTTAATCTTTTATTAAATAATAAATTCATTTTTTGACACTCGAAAGGAATATTTGTACTGAACGTTTATAAAAATAGAATTTAAATACCCTTGTTGATATTCAAATTAATCTTATTTAAAAGTAATTATATTCCTCTTTTAATTAAAGTTTTTAATCAGAACTAATTTATTAATTACCATATAATTTTCAATCATCTTAAAATATGCTTAATAACGTTACAATTGTACAAAAAAAATCCTTAAATGATGTTTGTTAGTGGCATTACTTAATTTGATTGTTTGATTTGCCATTTTGGCGTTCAATTCAAGGAGCACATTAGAGTAGACTACAAAGAAAATTGTTTTAAAATAGGAAATATACGATGTAAAAATAATGCCTAATTTATTTTCATGATTTAATTAATAAAATTACAAAAGTATCTATTGTTATTCATTGCTTTTCCTAGTTTACTATTGGATAAAATCTACTGAAAATCTAACGAGTGGTTGCATTTGGTTCTTGTCTTTGCCGCTTTATACTAGGATCCACAATCAAAAAGCAATCTATGCCTTGTGCTGTAAATAATCGATAATATTTTTCTGATAATGCTCTGAAGCTGTCTTCATCTTGTTGTTCTTGAAGTTGACAAATCCATATTGTAATTGATTTCATCATTTCTGGACTGTTTTCTAAAAATGCCCTGAGAATGGTTTCAATTCCTGACGGTGTACTTTGAACATGGAGATGTAAAGATTGTAATTTTTTGCAGGATTCGGCAAACGGAATAAGAGAACTTTCAAACTCAGAGACAAAAGGCATCCACAGAACATTCAAAACTTCTAAATGATCCTGATATTTGCAATTTTCTAAGCATGTGAACAAACTTCTAATGTCGCCATTTGAAGATAGTAACTTTCCAAAACGAAAATCCAATGTCTGTAGCGGTATTTCTCTTACAAAGATTTTTTCCATTTCTATGTTTAAGTTATTATGAATAGTGACATACATTTTCACTTTCATATCTGGACATACTTTTTTCAAATATTTCCAAGTTCTAGGTAGAATCATTCTAGATCTTGATTGTCTATTATTTTCGTAGTAAATAGTAAGAGAGGATATACTGGGTTTATTTTTATCAAACTGGTAGTCACTATAACAAAGCTTTTCGTATAAGCATTTTATGATATCTTCAAAAGTTTGTGCGTAATCTACTTCAAGTGACTCTATATTTGCAATTCTACTGCACACTTCCAACAAATTTGATTTGTATTTATTGCTTACCGTGGAATTCTCATTTATAAATCCTCGGAGTGTGAGGTTTCTAATCGTGTTACTATCAGAATGGAGTGTTGTTTTCAAAATTTTTAAGCCCTCATCTTTGCTGAAACGGCATCCTTGAAAAACAACCGTTTTGAGATTCTTTTGTGATTTGAAAAAACTTATAATAGATTTGAATAAGTCTTTGCGGATGGTATTATCCAGATTGTGAAAGTAAAATCCTATATTAATGAATTTAACTGAAGAAAGCTGAGAAGAGTTCGTTAGGGCTTTCAGAAACAATTTAAGCTGTTTCCAAATTACTCTTTTAAGGTGGGTCCGGGTTCTTTTGCAAATAATTTCGACATGTCGGAAAATGGAAGCGTTCTGACATGCAAATCTTACTTCTGGATATATTTCCGAAGAGTGATATTGTTCAGGTAAATAAAACTTCATTGTTTTCCATAAAAAGGGTGAGTTGAAATCTTTTGACCATCGAGAGCACACTTGGGACATGCGACTTTGGTCAGTCCTACTGAGAAATGAATAGATATTTTCTACTGCAAGAGATGGTAACTCAGCCCAGTTTCCTTTATTCTCTAAATGCTGTTCATTGTCTTCATTTGAATCAAATGTAGTCACCGAACTGAAATCTTCATGCTGAAATTTATTGCAGGTTATTCCAATACCGTCCCCTGATGAATACAAATTATCAGAGATATTAGACGTCATACTTTCACCGGATTCGAATACGACGTTCCCGTTATCATCTTCAAAATCAGCAAGACTGCGTACTTCTAGAGAGCTCATGATAGCTTTCGGATAAGCACGGTATTCAAGTATAGCTTATTACTTAATTTATGATTTAATTTAGATTTGTTTAATAAATCATTTATCTTATTTTCTCATGAAAATGATTTAGATAATTTAACAGAGATAATTTGAAACATTTATCCTAATTCAATGTTGCCAAAGAACATATTGTTTAAAAAAATTGTTGATTGAAAACATTATATCTCGTGTTTAGCTAAGCTGCTACTATGTAGGAAAGGGGGAAAAAATCTTTAGGATGAAATTATACTCGGCCAGTTATAAGACGATCAGTAGGCAGCGTATGCTAAAAAGGATGAAAAATTATGTTCGGTCCATGGTAAGTACTTGCCCCTACAAGAAAACAAACACGTAGGTGTATTTTTTTTCTTTGCTGCTCTTGCTTTTGTAGAATTTTGTGGATTTTTTTCTTGGTATATATATATATAAAAGATCACTTATAGATCAATCCCAACATTTTTTACTCTTTGTTCTTTCTAATGCAAGGTTATGTGTTTTCATTTTATTTACCACTAGCCGCCTTTGGCGACCAGCTTGTTCGCCATGAGTAATGGGTTCTAAAATTTTCAATTAAATCCCATGTTCATTAGCCTTGAAGTAACTCTGGGCATTGATTGGCCTGAAATTAGTATTTTCTTTAAGATGATGGACTGAAAGTTCTAAAAGAACGCGTTTTCCTAATAATATTCTTTAATTTTATAAATCAGTCAGTTTTAATGATTGATTTAGAAGACTGATTGATGTAGCAACTTTTATTTAAAATATTAATAAAAAATATTTTGTAAAATATGGCTCACAGAGCAAAGTATGGAGAAATCTGAAACTCATTATTCATCCATGCATTGTTTGACTCAAACTACATAAAATGTAATTATTTAGTTCATTTAGATCAAATTAATAGTATTAAACAATATATATGCCTATTAATAATATTTTACAAACTGGCCGTTCGAAAAGAATTTGAAAGCTTATCCTGTATAAATAAAGATACTTTCTTCAATTAATGATTTAAATATTGCAAACGATCATAGAATCCCTTGCCTTGCATTTTTTAAAGAAAATATCACATTTTATATTTATTTTATTTTATCCAGTCACGTGCTAAAAGTTGCATTTCTTCAGATTTAATTTGCAATGATAGTTTATTTTTTTTTTAATTTGAACTTCCGTCAAAATGATGGCAACACGGTGATAAAACCTAATTTTTTCCCTTTGACGTACTCTTGCCGATTTTATAGAAACCTTAGCTTTGCATTTATTTTTTTAGAAACTATCACATTTTATAAGGAAAAAAAATGATTGAATTAATGATACAGATATTGCAAACGATAATAGAAATATGCCATTAAGTCGGGATCCCAATGCATATCCTGTCTAAATTTGATCAGGTTTACCGTAAAGAAGATTTATTGAATTAATTATTTAGATATTGGAAACGATCATAGAATCCTTTGCTTTGCATTTATTTTTTTTAGAATATATCATTTTTTATATTTATAATATTTTATCCAGTCCCGTGCTGAAAGTTGTATTTCTTTAGATTTGATTTGCGATGATAGTTTTTTTTTAATTCGAACTTCCGGCATTCTTTTATTTTATTCAGTCACGTGATAAAAACATGGTTAAAATATTTCTTTAAAAATTCGTTAAAAATAGAAGATTACATTATAAATTAAAAAATTGATACCTTTAGAAAGCTAATTTTTTAATCTTTAAATTGATATAAAAATCATGTTTGTGCAGTAATATCTTCGGAAGTTATAGCGGAAAAATGTCGAATTAATTCAAATTCTAATTAAAAATTCGAAAAAAGGGCTCCGAGGTGCACATTCCCGACCTCCAAGATAATCATGCATCAAATTTGGTAGCTGTAGGTCCAATGGTCTGGGCTATAGAGCGCCAACACACACACACAAGCACACACACATCCATTGATCTTTATTATAATAGCTTATATAGCTTATATAATATATAATAGCTTTATTATAATAGCTTATAATTTTTTATAGCTTTCAAATTTAAGTATGTTGATATTGTTTTTAATCCTATTTCTTCGTATAAATAGCCATTTTAATAAGATAAGCAATGAAAAGGAAAAGTTCAGGGTTTCCAAACTGCAGTTTATAGACAAGCATGAAATGTCTGAATCTATCTTAAGAATTTGTGGCAAACATAAATCAATCTCTTTCTGAACATGCGTTTGTCTTACTGGTAGTCTTATAACTAGCTGAGTATTAACCCAGCTTTATGTATATAAAGGCGAATCTTTATCTATTTGTCTTTTATTCAAAATTGCAGTTTTTGTCTGGTCTGAAGTAAATAAATCATTAATTAAAAACTAAGTTTTAGATGCTTTTTCTTTATATAGCCCGAAAATGCGTCAGTGAAACGATGACATCGCCATGAAATTTTTAAAAAATCAGCCTTTTTAGTAGCGTTTATTTTATTCCTATTTTTTTTTCTTGTTTTTAATAAGTTTTTAGATTTAATTTGATACACAATCATCAACGCTGTTTTATTTTTGAGATAGAATCAAAAATAATTTCAATATTTCATGAAATCATTTAAAACAAACGGCAACATCGTTCGACTCCAGGTTCGTCATCTTGAACGTGATTGGCTGTTCCGGTCATGTGATTCATTGACGTATTGCCCCTCTTAATATGTAATCATACATCCATTAAAAAGCGAGTGCTGTTTGACATTGAAATGTTTTTGTTTGCAATCATTTAACATCAACAGTCCAGGGCATTTATGCTGCCAGGACCACACGAACCATGAAACTGGGGATAGCCTTGCTACTCAGTAAACGATATTGAAATGCTCTTGTGCTAATAAAATTAAAATTCAAAACTGATATTGGAATAAATATTTAACTATAGATTAAAATAAGAAATTTGATTGAAATCATTAAATATGGATTTGATTGAAATGGAAAGTAAGAATATTTTTACCAACATGAATGCACAACATACATTCATTTCCCAATAAGATGTGAAATTTACTTACACAACTGAGAATAATTTTTTGTCCATCTTTTACATGAATTGCCATTGAAATGCTTTTTTAATTATAGAAATAGTTGTGTATTAGATTTATTATCAACATATTTAAACTTAATAAAAACATACGTACAAAATATTTCATGTTAATTAAGTAGGACTTTATAAATGTATCTTAAATGTTTAATTATCTGAAAAAAATGGAATGGAAGATTTTGTAAGAAGTCATTTTATTAATAAAGACAAGTATTAGTTATAATTGACATCTAATCCAACTTCTGCTAACTAACATGGATAGTTTACATGAACAGAAATATGTGATGAGCCATGTAAGCTTCAAAATTTTTGAGTAGTTTAAAGCTTGTAATTCTTCCATCCATTTTAAGCATTAATTCAAACAATTACATTCGTAAATGTTTGAAAGATACTAGTTTTTAAATGTCCACTATAATTCCATAACTGAAAATATTACATTATTAAGGCTTTTGTTATTGTATTTTATGCATTAATAAAATATAAATACGTACGCACAATAACAAAACGTTTCAATTTAATAACATACATTCACATTTCTGTTACGCTTAAAAATAATCGAAAGCACATTCAAAATATTTCAAAAAAGAAACTGTAATCACATTTCAGATTAATTTCAAATAACAATGCTATCAGATCTTTTAAATTAATAAAACACCTTCACATACATGCTTATAAATAATCGAAAGAACCTTCAAAATATTTTCAATCCCAGTAGCAATCATACTTAAAATTAATCGAAAATATATTCAAAACAATCTTTCCGTTGAAATGAGTAAACGTCTGTCATAGTCAAAAATGTCAGAATAACCAACCAGGGTCAAGATTACCAACCTGGAGTCGAAGAATATAGTTGCTTGTCATTTAAATGCTTACTTTTGCTAATGTTAAAATTAATATTTTTTTTTTTAAATCTTTCTTTGTATATTAATCCGAAATCGAATTTTCACTTTGTTTTCTTTTATATTTCCGTTTCAATTTTCATATGATATAATTTGTAGTGATCTGAATGTAGTTGTTGAACCATCATTTAATATCAACAAAATATTATAAATAAAATTTCTCTAATTATCAAAATGTTTGCAAAATGCTGTAATTACCAAAATGTAAGATTGATATGTAACCAGGCAGTTTTGTTTGTGTGACAAAATACCGCTCATAGTTGTAAGAAAAGAACTTTAATTAAACTAATATTTACAAAAAAAAGAAAGAAAGAAAAGAAAAAAGAAAGAAAAGAAAAAAA
>JAPMOQ010041167.1:647275-706567 GCA_026543055.1 Argiope trifasciata | reverse complement strand
TTTCAAGGCCCGGCGCCAACGACAATTCGAAAGTTGTATTTTTTTTTTTTAAATTCGAACAAAAAACATCAAACTCTTGCTACAACAGAAAACCGCGAAGGTTACCTTCTGCTATCTTAGTCATTAAAACATAGTCTTAGAATATATATATAAAATAATAACAACAGCAAACGATAAAAATGTATTCCTATTTTTATCGTTTTTTTTTAATCTTTCAATAAGCAAACGATAAAATGGTATTCAAATTTTGATTGTATTTTTATCTTTCAATAAAGTCCACTCCCATCCAACAGATTTTTTAATTATTTGATATTATCATATTGAATGTTTTGATAAATGTAGGTAAGTATTTTTTTATTCTTTGTTCTGCATCTCCTAGCAACAACTGCTCTTCGCGGTTATTATCCGTTAGATTAATAAAAAGCAATTTTATTGATGATGGCTAATTTTCATAAGTTGTTATAAGCGACCTTCTTCAAATATTCATAAAAAATAGCAGTGTATTCAATTAATTTATGAATTGAAATTTTCCTCACATATTTTAATTTATTTCAGACTTAATTTTACCATTCTTTCTATTTTTATTTTGAAAATATATTATGAAACGTTTTGCTGCAAAATGAACATACTATTGTAAAATTTCCCATTTTCAATGAGCACAGAATATATTTTTAAAATAATTATTAAACTATGTTTCGACTAGTACTTATCCATATGTTATGTAGTTCCGCATATTAAAAAAAATTAGATTTATTTCAAAACCATTTTTTGCATTTAACCATTGCCAAAAAGAAATGGGTTGTATTATATTCAGTTAAAAGCCTTTAATTACACTAAGCATGAAATCTTTATTCAGTGAAATTAAGGTAACTGACTATGTTTGAAAGAAAATTTTTGAAAATTTGGATTTTTAAAAACTATTTAAAACGATGGTTTTTAGATGTATTGTCAATTATAATACAAAGTACTATGAATGCAAAAACATCATTTTAAAATATATTTTGAGAAGTAGGAAAATACGTAGTAAATCTTAATGAAACGTAACCAAAACGATTAACATTCTACACAAAATGGTAATGCATTAATCCTCTATTTCTTTGTACACAAGTTATAGAATATAATGATGAATGAAATGAACCAACATCTAAGAAAAATCTTGAGATGCAAGGAAATTATGGGTAAAAATATGCGTATATATGCATTTTTTCCATCAATTCTCGACTTAGTTGTTCTAGAAACGTCTATAAATGAAAGAGTATTTCACCAAAAATAAAACTTTTGGTTTATTTCATTACCCACATTATTTAAAACCCAAGCTGAAATTTTTATATCAATCCCTCCATTAGTTTTTGAGATATCATGTTAACGGTGGATAATTTTTATGATAATTTAAGTTTTGAGAAAACTGAAGGCAAATTTTAGCTTAAAAATATGTTTTGCTTGAAATTCCCCTGGATGATAGCTGAGGCTTTTCTTTTCCTAGAAAAGATTAACTATTTTGGAAAGAGGAAAGTCTTAACTGTAAGAAATAACAATTTAAAAAATTCGCCTATGAAGTGGATAACGAACGTTTTTAACGTAGTCCGATACCACAATAAGTGCAGAGTTGCAGACACAAATTATTTATTCTACATACTTAAGTAATTACGTATCTACCATCCAATTAATTGAACTTAAACCATCACTAGATAATTTAGTTTTATTAGAAAGAAAAAGTCTCCACATTGTACTGCAAATTTGTATCTATACCAATAATACGGATGACGATTAATGTGTTACAGGCGAGACAGTTTGAGACCTAGACTACCAAATTTAGCACATAATTATTTTGGTGGGTAGAAATGTAATCTCTGAGTGAATTTTTAAAATTTTTAGTTAATTAAAATTTAAACGGAATTTTAGCATTCTGCAGCGATAACTTTTCGCAAAAATATTTCTAACAAAAATAATTTTACTCTGCATTAAAATCTTAAAAAAATATTAAACTAGTAATTATCGGAATTTTTGCAATTGTTGACTTACTTCCAACATTTACATTGCTGCCTGAAGTTCAAACTGTTTTCCTTGTTTCATCATCTATTCGATGGCATGCTTTTCTTTGATCATTGAAATTTAAAGAAAAAAAAAATCGCTTGAGTAAAAAAAAAAAAAAAAAAAAAAAAAAAATTGTTTACGAGATGTATAACCAGTGGGAGTGGTCTCTCCAAAATTTTCTCGCATCCTCTCTAGCAAAAATGTTATCCCAGTGAGCTCCTTATACGGTATTGACTTACAATAGTTACAAAGTATTAACCTTTAAGATGAATTTAGCATTTCTATTGAATCGTGGTATCCTTAAGGAGTTTTTTGACGTGATATATGGTCAAAAGTATCCGAAAATAGAATAATTTGGGTTCCCAACCGATTAAAACAAAAATCTGACTTAAAACTACACTTATAGTCACAAACTCATATACCAAATTTGATATAGTGAAGTCATTATATTTTTGACTTATTAGGCTTACATGTTTCTGAAACTACTAAAACCTCTTTTGAGTTTAGCTAAAAATGTGATAGGTGTCTGCATTATAAATATTAAATTTATGTGCCGAATTTTATTCATCTTGCTCTTTTCATTTTGTGGTTATTCGAACAGCTGGACAGATAGACTTGCTCTAAACGGATTTTGCGAAATTCTACAGATATGGATTTAAACCTTTATCCATCTAAGTTTTTTTGAGTTATCTTTGCCACAGATAGGCAGATATTTTCCAAAAATGTGTTTATCGGATTGAGAGAGGTCTAAAACTTGAAGATTCGTCGAAATCTCTACTTCAAATTTTTTTAATGATCAACATTATTTTCTCAATACTTCTTGTAAGAGAAAGTAATAAGTGAAATTACGCTAGCACGAAATTTATTGAATAGATGAGAGGGACATTTACGTATTTAATAACGCCATGATGTTATCGGACTGTTCTTCGTAAGAAAGATTCACGTTTACTATAAACATAATTTAATTGAGACAATTAAAATAACACGTTTTTAATGTCAGACAATTTGGAATCATTGCGTAGTAAAAAAGAATTATATGAAATTAAATATAACCAATACTCTCTGAGAAATAAATGGTAGTCTGAGATAACTAGTTATTATCACCATTTCAAAGTCCAGTAACGAATTAAATATGTGGCCGCTTTTGTAACATTAACAGCGAGAAACAGCGCCCTCTGATGCTTGGAGGTGATGACTCATATCAGGCGATGGCATGTGCTGAGTGATTCGATCAGTTCTATTATTTGTATATTGTAACTAATTTTTTATCTGCTGGGTTCGTTTAAGTGTAGTAGAGTGTATAGTGTGAGATAAATGCAATGAACAATCCTTTTGTAGAGAACAACGACGACGTTTATTTCCCTGAGACAGCACAAAGACAACAAATATTTACAGCACAAAGACGACAAATATTCACAGTCGGGACGAACACACAGTGGCCCACAATAACAGCAGTTGCCCTCAAGTAGAAACATGGTAGTAACAATGTCCACAGTACACAAAGCTGTCAGATAGAACTCAACAGTTGAGGGCATCCTTGGAGTGTCGCTCTACGATCTCTCCAGACGGCTGAAACTTCTCACTGTCTCTCGCTTAGCTGTATCACTACCACACGATTGGCTACAATACTCGACGCTGCTTCCTCAGTAGACGACAAGTCACACATCTCAGTTTTCTGCACTAACTTGACCCCGCCGCTTCGTTATCCTCTTGAAGACTTTATTTAACGTCGATTGCGACTTCTAATGCTGGCAACTTGAGACTGCCGTCCTTTTATAGTTCACAGGAGACGGGGCTAGAAACTTCTAGATCAATCAGGAGTATTTCGGCTCCTAATGGACGGAACGACAAAATTATCGAAGTTTCGAGTATCATTCATTTTGCCGCCAAATGATCGCCAAGCTATGGGATCACTAATATGTCACCCAGCAGCATCCAATACAAAGTACTGTAAATCATTCTTTGCAGTGATATAACCAACCATGTTGGGAAGGATTCGTAATGGATTCGTAACAATATCTTTAAATCATTACACCTTTTATATGCGTAATGTCTATGTATAACGAAACATGAAAATAAATAACTGTTGCACTTATTCTTACTCTACTGAATCTCTTAAAGACACCACATATCAAGTTCATTATTAATTTTAGCTGATTCTTCCTAAAATATTATTTCACAAAATGATTTTTACACGATCTTAAAATTTAGCAAACTATCCATTTCAGTTTTTATTTTTATACAATTTTATTTCTTATAATTTTAATAGACTTTTAAATTTAATTTGATATATAATCATCAACATTATATTTATTATCTTGATAAATTTAGAAAACTTTCCCTGAAATTCATATTTTTCATTCTATTAAAATTATAAGGGGAAATTTCAAATAAATGATATATGCATATTCAGAATTTAACAATGAGAAAAATAAATATTTCTGGAGAACGTGCTGGCAAACAAACCAATTTTCCACATATTTTATTTCTTAAACAACATCCAATGTTAAAAATGATTCTTCGAATGATGCACTCAACTTTGAGAAGCATGTTTGTATAAAAAATTTGATTGTTTTTCAGTTTTACAGAAATGATTTTAAAGTACTCGGAAATAATAGGCATACCATTTTCACGCAAAATAAACATTCTGATGAGAATGATCAAATAAAAAGGTGATTTATTAAACCTTTTTGATATATTTGCAATAAAAGCGTTATTTTTTAAAATTTACGCAATGTATCATTTGACAGAAATTTTTCAATACATTCGATGAAAATATTGAATATAATAAAAATATTCAGTAAAAAAAATAATAACTCTTTTAAAATAAGCAACAATTTCTAAAAATCATGGTTACAAAGAATCGAATACATGGAAATTTCGCTTATAAGCTTGGATGCTGTAGCAATCATGTTGGTTAATATACAATGAAAATTAATGTTGTAGTATTAACATTCTCTACTTTGATGGAAAAAAGTATCTTAGCAACTCTAATATCAAAAACAACTAGCGCCGGATCTAGCAATTCGATGATCTTTATTATAAATGTGTGTGTGTGTTTACAAGCCTTCATTTGATTTGTTTCATTTCTGCAAAGATAAAATTTTATAACCGATTTTTTTATCTACTGCTTTTTATTTTTTATCTAATATTTTAAAATTTTATACTTTGGAAATTTTTATTTACTATATACTGTTTCAATATTTTTACAATTTGATACATGAAGCGATTAATCTCATTAAATTATTTATGCTTACGAATATTTCTTGACTTACTTTAGTTACATTAACGTCCCGTTTTAAAGCAGCTTTAGAGCTACTTCGGGGCGTACCTCGTAATTTTGAGCCGTGGTCAGATGACGAGGACGATACCTGAGCTGACACACCCCTTTTCCAAATTTCCATGCCACATCAACGAGAGGACGTTTTGTCCCGACGGATTTAAAGTGCACCAGACCATCTTATACAATGGTTCTTCGGTAGAATCGGGTCTCGAACCTGAAACCTTACGGCTCCAAACCGAGATCTTACCAATAAATGTGTTGCAGGCCGTAACGGCCTGCAACACATTTGGTGGTAAGATAGATTTATATTGTTATAGCAATAGAATTACAAGTGGAATAGAATAGATTTCTAAGTGGCACGATATTTTGTATTAGTTGAAGAAAAGTAACTAATTGACGATTTTATATTATTATAGCAATGAATTATAATGGATGCTATTTGTAATAATCATTCTAAATCCAAGCTAAGGTGATCTCAAAATCCGAGTGATCAGTACAACCTAAATGCTTTAACAATAACAGAATTCTAAAAGAAGAGCAGAAAAAAATAAACCACATAACATCATTCGTATTATTTATTTGTTTGAATTAAAAACAGAGAAATTGATAAAGTGTACAGGATTAAAAAAATCTTCATACATGTAAAAATGAAAAAAAAAATATATTTTTTTTTTTTGTTATCATTATAAAAAATTATTTTGTTTTCGTTATCAAGTAATCATTGCGTAAAATCTTTATATTAATTACGTTCGGTGCGATATTTTGCAGGGTATAGAGTTGATTTTCTTCAGTGTAGAAGGGCTTGCAGAGTTTCGTGAATCAACAGTGTTTTCTTGGGTGGTGGTTCTGGATTTCTTCATCATCATTGCCCTCACGTTGTGTGCTGCAACTCTTATAATGCATTGAAATCTCAAGATGTCGTTTCAATGCGTAATGAATCAGTTGTGTAATAAATAAGTCACATACATCGCTGAATAATAAAATGTAAAACATTCCTTTTTTTTACACATAATTAAATTCAGCAATGAAAACTATTTTTACTGCGGGTGACATGATTGTGCTATTTTGTTCACATTTTGTAAAGTTATACATTCGGATATTTTGGTAATATATACGATATCAAGGCAGCATTTTGGGATGTTTCTGTTAATTGTTTGGGAATTAAAGCATTACAGTTAGTAAATTGTTTATCTGAAAACGCTGAGAACTTATGCTGATTGTAGCAGGTTCATTAAAACAAAATTATCGAATATTTTTTTAAATTCTTATATTCATTAATTTTTTGTTCTTTATATAGTTGTTGTTGACGCTGATTATACCCCTTGGATCGAACCCCAATTTAAACCAAGATAAGAGATGGAGTAGAGAAGGGTACACCAGCTTCTGAGGGGAAGGACACTTGAATACCCGAAGGCAGAAGTCTGGCTTTAGCTCATGTGAAAATGACACACACACTTGTTTGCACAACCCCTTTTTACGAGGAGGGAGGGGGGTATCTTTCACACACCTCATAGACAGAACGTAGGGAAAGAGCAATTATGCCCGGACTAGGATTCGAATCCGGGACACCCAGATCACGGGGAAGATGCGCTTCCATTGGTTAGAACGCCGATTTATGTTAGTGTAATTGCTTGAAAGGAAGTTTTTCCATATTAAATTAATAGGAGATACTCAATTGAAAACAAATTCTATTTAATAATCAAATGCGTTAAGATATTTCTCTGATGAGAGTGTATCACAAATGTAAATCATTGCATCCATGCATTAAAATTACTACCATTGTTCCGAAATTGTTTGGTATATTCATCAATAAATATACTTGCGCATCGTTAACCGTATACCACTTGTAAACAATAGATAACAAAGAGCTTATTGCCAAGCGCTTTCAAACGCTATTTCTCTTCTCTATATATGTGTTAAAACATGTTGAGTATTCAGATCTGAAATCTTCATATTATTACAAAACGGTACTTTTCAATAATGATTTTTCAAAAATGACATTTGAAATAACAATGAAACGAATTAAATTACGAGAATATTCGAAATTTTCAGTCTGTTTAAACATAGTTTTTTTTCTCTTTTTTCTTCATTATATTTTTAGCATTTTACAACTTTTTAGAAAAGTGCATTAAATTAATAAGAAATGCTGAAATGGAAACAGATTCTTTTCAGTAATTAGCCGTGTCGCGATATTTGATTTTAACCAACAAAAAAGTATTTCACAAGCACAATCATTACGTTTGTAGGTTCAAGTTTCCAGGAAAATATTTTCCTAGTAAATAATAATTATTATTATGTCTAGTTTATGCATATCCGGAAAATTCGAAATTAATCTTGTGTAATTACAAAGATGAGTCATTGGTAGAGTTGAGCCAATTTTCAATTTATTAAAAAATCGACTTTTCAATCCCATTTTTTTGAAAAAATTCGATCTGTTGAAATCATGAATAATAGTTCACAATACAATAAAACAATCTACGGTTTCGATTTTGTTTTGCTTACCTGTTAATGCTTATTTTTGTTGCTCTTCATTCATACTGGCCCTCATACAGAATTTTTCTTAATAATTCTATAAAAACTGCCATATTCTAATTTATAGAAATACTTGTTTTAAATGTAATATTATAAATTGTAACAAGTAATTGCTTTGGCATTGACATTCTTTATTAAAGGGATTTTAACAAAATTATTTTCCAGATATTTTATTCAAAATAAAACAAATATTTTTATTTTATAAATTGAAACTTCCTTTTGCTTGGAATATTTATAATCAGTAAATATGATAAGAGATGATATTTATAACTTATAATAGCTATAAATAAATAATAATATAGCGATATATTGAAAATTAACGATATGTGTTGGACGATATATCTCGATAACGAAGTTTCGTCATAGCTTAGCCCTAGTTATTAGGCTTTATTATCAGATTCAATAAAGATTGTTCAGAAACGTAATCCGGAATAAGGATCAAATGAATTAATTTAATCGAAACTATCCACATTTGCTATTTGCTTTAAGACATTGGCCTTTCTTTTCTTCTTAAACCCCATTGGAGGGGGTGACACCTCCTCGTAATTGAGGATGAGAGGCCTCCGGTATGCTGGTTGGATCTTGCCACACTAAAATGGGGGATCTGACTTCGATGACTGGACATACTTCCTTCGTTTTTTTTTTTTTTTTTTTTTTTTTTTTTTTGTTGGCACAAGGGCCGTTCTTGGCCATACTGCGCCATTCTTATGGTAAAAGTTAAAACACTTTTAATGTTTGAAGCTTCGTATAAAACTATATTTTCATGCAAAAATTAATGTAAAAAAGCTAAAACAGACGAAGACAAAAAAGTTACATCTTTGGATTAAAAAAACAAACAAGATGGAAATGGTTTAAGTTAAATGTATGGCAAAAGGCGTATAGCAAGTAAAAATTTAAAGATGTTTGGATGATAATTCTTTCCCAGCAGTTCTGGGAGAGTTACACTTGACGAGTGAAAAAAATGGTGACGATGGGAATCAAAAGCTGAGCATTCGATCAAAATATGACTAGCTGTCAATTCGGTGTGGCAGGAAGAACACACGGGTGCTCTTTCTCCGAAAAGAAGTCACTTGTGGGTAATTAGAGTATGTCCAATGCATAGACATGACATACTTCCTTTGGAGAGTATTCTACCGTGGCCAGTGATGGTCCTTAGGACTCCACTACAGTTCCCGCCAGTGTTGCTGAAGTGACGGTATGGCCATTCAGTATTTATTTCCAAGTGTCTTCGGGTGGGATGGAGAGTCAGTAAAATGACTTCTCTTCTGCTTCAAATCTTTGGCATTTTTAATCTGTGGCTGGCAGATTTGGCTGATAGAATTCCACATATTATGTCATACAATGAATGAAAAATGATTTGAGGCTAATTACTATGCTTTTTCTCCCATTTTAGAAGGATATAAGGTCTCGCCATCGGAGCTGGAGGGCTTAAAGTTCGAGACCAGATTCCACCGAAGAACCATTTTGTAAATGGATTTAGTGCACGTTAAATCCATCGAGACGAAACACTCTTCCACTGGTATGGAAGTTTGTAGAGAAGCGTATCAGCTGAGGTATTGTCCTCGTCATCTGACCGACCTTCAAAATTATGTGGTCCGTCTCGAAATAACCCTAGTGTTATTTTAAAACTAGACGTTAGTAAAACTAAAATGTACTAAACTAAACAAACCCACTTTAGAAAACAAAAAAATTAAAAAGATGCTTTTCTTCATAATTTTCATGACGTAATTGCCAAAGAGAGAGAAAATAAAAGGGAGGGAGGGGATGGAACACAAAACTAGTGATTTTCATTGTTTTAGAACTCCTCTCCGGATACAAAAAAAAATCATTTTTAAAATTTTATTTGTGTACGAAAGCATGGTAACTGGAAAATGCAATGGGTAAATGAATGAAATTGGTTTTCCCCTGGCATTGGTAGATCTTCATCGAAATCCCTCAAGTTTAGTTTAGTTTCATTAAAGTCACGTTTTTAAAACAACACAAGGGGTATTTTAGGACGGACCTCGTAACTTTAAGGACAGGCGGACAAGTGACGAGAACATCTGAGTTTATAACCCACTCTAAAAAATTCCCCGACAAATTTCGCGTGCACCAGGCCAGTTTAAGCATCGGTTCTTTAGTGGAATCAGGTCTTGAACTTGAAACCGTCCTATTCCAAAACCGAGATTTTAAAACCAGACTACTGGAGCTCCTAGAAGGCCGTTACAAGAAAATGACAAAGTATCTACTTATGTTTAAAAGGCAATTTTTCCTCAAAATTCATAATTTTTTTATTGTTTTATTTTAAGACGAATTTATTTGGGTTTCCAAATTTGTGTTTGATTTTTAATTCTATGATAAATAGAAACTGAGATATGCAATTTTTTTATAAACCACTGTAGCTGAAAACGAAACCGAAAATACCAACCAGAAGGTGAATGTTATTCAACATTCTTTCATATCCGTGCCTCACAGAATTATAATTTATTTTATAAGTTCTATAAACAAGCAATTCTTATTAGAATATGTTTTGCGCAGTTTCTACACCTAAAGAATTGGCAATTACTTATGCTTTTGAACATTTTTTATGTTTACAAAGCACTTTTCGTACAAGAACAATGAAAGCATTAAATAGTTTTTTTTGATTTCGTAAAATATTTCAAATAAAAAACATGGTATCTTAAAAATTTATTATTACCTTGAAACTTTACATATATTTTACCTTAAATTTTAAAAAGCAACGAAATAGGGATATAACTTTGAAGTGAAGTTTATTTGAATAGCCTAATCTAATTTTCAACATCGAATTTTGTGAAAGTTTCGATACAGAAATATTCAATAAGTTATAAATTTTTGAAAATGCACATATTTCTTAGATTCTAGTTCAATATCTTCCTCCATAGCTGTAAATGAGTTATGTACAAAAATGATTGTAATATATGCAATAGAGTTTTTTGTAGTTTTGCTTTTTGTTGTAATTTTCTTTCTCTTTCTCTCTTTTTTTTCCTCAAATTGACGCATTTTACAGAATCTCAGTGGACACAAAATTTTTTGGTCAATATTTTTCATTATTTACATTCACATTGATCTAGAAAAGGAACTGAAATATGAAAATTGTTTCCATAGATAGACAGATACCTTTTAACGAGGCAAGTAATGGCAAATTTCCGATCGGCTGAAAATAAATGTTATTTTTCAAGTTTCCCAGTAAATAAATTAGTAAAAAAATAATAATACTATGAATTATAAATTATTAGGAAGTATAAATTGTATAATACGGGGGATGATCCAAAAAAGCATACAAGGAATAACACTTTATTAGCAATAGACCCAGGATACAACCCGTCTTGGTGATTGATAATCAGATTCCTGGCTGATTGGTTCCTGATCAAGTTCTTGACACCTTTTTGAACATCACCGTCTAGTATGAACCTTGTTTCAGATAAGTGTTTCTTCAATTCCGGGAAAAAGATATACTCCTTGGGGTTCAAATCGGAGCTGTATGAGGGGTAACTCCAGACCTCCTACTTAAACTCTTGCAGCAATCATACTGCCTGCTTCAAAAGAACGATACCATTTCGTCACCTGTTTTCTACTCATTGCTTCGCCCAGAAGTTTTATTATATTCACCTTTAGCCCTCAAAACTGCTAGTATCCGCCGTGGCATTGATTCCACAAGGTGCTGATAGGCAGTCTGAGGTATCTGGTACCAAGCGCTCACCAACTGGTCCTGCAATTCCCTCACATTTCGAGAGGGTAGCGTGGCAGCACGAATTTGGTTTTGCAAGAAGGACCACAAATTCTCTATTGGATTAATGTCAGGTGAGTTTGGGGGCCAAGACATGACTTGAAAGTCACTGGAATGTTCCTCGAACCAATCCATGACGATTCGACTTTTATGACATGGTGCATTATCCTGTTGGTACACGCCATCCCCCGCAGGAACCACTGTTTCCATGAATGGGTGAACCTGGTCTGCAACCATGTTCACGTACCTTCCAGACGTCAAGGATTGTTCTATGGGGATTATGGATCCTAATGTGCTCCATGAAAACATTGCCCACACCATAATACCCCCACCACCGACTTGTCTCCGTCCAACTGTGCATCCGGGAGCAAGGGATTCAATGGGAAATCGGCGTATTCTCACACGCCCGTCGAGGTGATGAACCAGAAAACGTGATTCGTCGGACCATGCAACCTTCTTCCATTCCTCTGGTGTCCAATCCCGATGTTTCTTGGTGACGCATTTGGCGATGACGTTCCGTTAGTGCAGGAACATGCTTCGGCCTCCGGCAGCGTAGGCCCATACGCAGCAATGTAAGCTGCACAGTGTGTTGAGAAACACTGCATGGGTCACCACTGTTGTAGCTGGTGGTGATTTCGGCTGTTGTAGCCCTTCGGTCACAGCGAACAATGCATAGCAATCTCCGCTCTCCTCTGGAATCAATGCGCCATGGACGACGCACTTTTGGCCGGCGACTTGCCGTTTTACCATCCCTGCACCACCTTTGATATGTGCTCACAACAACTGCACGTGAACACCCCACTAAACGCGCCGTTTCTGATATTGATGTTCCAAGTTGCCGAGCCATAACGATTTGACCTTTATCAAAGTCTGATAAATCCGCTGCTTTTCCCATTATGTGGCTAATCGCACTATGTTTAGAAAGACACTGCATACTCATTTTATATACTCCAATATCAACCATGCACGCGCAGTAGTTCTGCTCCTGGGAGAGCCCATTCTCAGAGATGGAGGGTGGTCATGATGTAATGGCTCTTCGGTGTATATACTAAGTGATGTATCTTTAGATCATATGGTCTGCTGTGTTAACACACACACTCTTTCTAAGCAAATACATATTCATTTGATATCAGCCTTGGAGTAATTCCGGATATTGATTGGCCTGAAATGGTATATTTTTTTTAAGATGGTGGACGAAAAGATCTAAAAAAAGAATAAAAATAATAATATTCCTTTTTATATAAATCAGTCAATTTTAATGATTGCTTAGAACGCTGATTGATGTAACAACTTTGCTTAAAATATTAGTAAAAATATTTTGTTAAATATAACTCACAGAACAAAGTGTGAAAAAATCTAACAGTCATTCATCAATGCATTTTTTATTTCAAGTTACATAAAATGTAATTATTATTATTATTATTGTAATTATTTAGACCAAGTTTACAGTAGATAACACTATGCATTCCAATTATTGCTTTACAAGTTAGCCATTTGGCACGAATTCGAATGCGTATCCTGAATAAATTCAAACATGTTTACCATAAACAAAATGCTGATTTACTAAATAAATGATATAGATATTGCAAACGATCATAGAAAGCTTTGCCTTGTATTTATTTTTAGAAAACATAACATTCAATATTTATTTAATTTCATCCAATCACGTGTTGAAAGTTACATATTTTTCTATTTAATTTGCAGTCATAGTTAATTTATTATTTAATTTGAACTTCTGTCAGTATGATGGCAACAGTTTAATAAAAGTATTTTTCCCCTTTGCTAGTTTATTATTTATCGTTTGTTTTAAAATTTTATTGTTTTGTTTGAAATATATTATTGAAAAATATGTTTAAAAAATTTCTTTTAAAAATTCGTCAAAAATAAAAATTTAAGTTAAATGTTGAAATGCTTGTATTATTAGAAAGCTAATTTTTTAATCTTTAACTTGATGTAAAAATCAGCTTTGTGCAATTATATTTTCGGGAGTTATAGCAGAAAACATCGAAATTTTGCTTAATTTTTAATGAATTCAAATTCTAATTAAAAATTAGAAAACAGGGCTCCAAGGTGCACATTCCCGACCTCCAAAGTATACATGTACCAAATTTGGTAGCTGTAGGTCCAATGGTCTGGCCTGTAGAGCGCCAACACACATACACACATTGAGCTTTATTATAAGTATAGATATAGTTGTCTTTACCTTCTCTGGCAAGTAAATTTTTAGAGAGTATGCGAGTAAGTTTTGGAGAGACAACTCCCGCCGGATTTGAAAAGAAATTATTCATCTTGTCACTTCCTACTTTATTAGACAAGGAAATAAACTGACATGCGGATGATCTGACATCTTCTAATGCTAATAATACAAACCGAAAGTGTTCGTTCCAAATGACGAAACCCATCTTTTCCTGAGACATCACCGAATAGTATGATTAGTGTGTGAATGGCACGTTCTTTAAGGTGCTAATTGAGGAAGGCTTCGCTATGGAAGACGGCACGAGTTGAATGATCACTCGATAAAAGGGATCATCAGAGCATTTTATGGCGCTAAGTAATCTAGGATGCTCTTTTGCGCTGATTTATGAAGTTTTCCTTGTTTGTTCTGTTTTGTATTCTAAGCGAGATAAACGGTGGGAAACAGAATGGACCCTTGCAGAACACCCTTTTTGTTCTGACACAAAAATGGCCAATAAAAGCAGAACTGAACGTTTTGGAAACTGCTTAACTGTGGTGTGAGTATTTTTATTGGATTCATAATGCAGAAAGTGGGAAATATAGGTTATGTGTAAGAAAAGAGCATTCATTCACTTTTGTTTTTCTCATTGCATGTGGGTTTTACGCCCTAGATTCTACACTTTAAATGAAATTCGTTTAAAAATGAAGCATTATGAGCTTTCTTTTTTTTTCACAAAATGTAAAAGAAAATCCTTGCAACAGAGTCACAATAAAGATATATCTGAGGTGTTTGGTGAAAATTATCTAACATTTGTGATATTTTATTGAAAATATGTAAATTATGGAAACGAGTTTATACTCTGAAAATATAAGTTGTTTATTTTTAAACTATGAATAAATAGTGATGGCTCAATTGTTATGATTGCATTTTTCTCTTCTGCAGTAATTTCATTTAAAATTATTTCTTTAGTTATTATTACCCGGCTTTGATTATTCGGTGGCTGAACTTTGACATTAGACTTATGTGTTCAGTTACCGAACAGGAGAAAAATTTCCAAATTTGGAGTACGTGAGAGAAAAGTTAAGATTATGGCAAATACTATATTGACTTTTCCTAATTTATCTCATGCAATCGTTATATATACCATGATGTTTACCTTTCGGATCCATTCTTGTAGTGCCATTAACACTTCATTTTTGCATATTTTATACTAATTACATATTCTAAATGCTCTTATTCAGAAATTTTAATGCCAAATTCTGCAATTTAAGTAATAAAACACGTCTGTTATGTAGTGGAAACTTTTTTTACTCTTTTTTTTTAAATACATGCCTCTTGAATTTTGAAAGATATTGGAATATGTTCATTATAGTGAAATTAAACGGGTATTTAAATTAAAACTATCACTAATTCGGAGAACAACGTTATATATTCAAAACATTTATCAGTTGAAAATTTGAGATAAAAGTATTCCAAAATTAGAGTAAGCTTTGAATTTGTCACCATTCCTATAGTGAAGTGTAGGCAACTCTATTGAAAAAGCTCTTTGATAGCTGATAGTTTAGAATTAACAAAAATTTAGAGTTACAGATATAAAAATGTGTTTTTGCTGTTGAACGATATATCAAAATTAATAAATGTCTGGTGATCGTATTTCAAAAATTTAAGAATTTCGCAGAAGTGTGATTTAACACCATTGAATTTCTTTTCATGGGGTTATTTGAAGCCAAAGGTCTATGTCAACAAGCCCGGAAGCACATGTGCATTGAAAGAGGAAATTCCGCCCTGCATCAATGAAATTCAGTCACATTTATGCAAAATTGCCATGGAAAATTTCTACGAAAAAGTGCATATGTGTCAGAAAAGGCCATGGATGCTGTTTGTCCAATGTGTTATTTATTCCATGCATAACTCTATCCTGTGTAGTTTACGATTCAATAAAAATATAACAATTTAAAGAAAAAAATCTGTGTGTCTTTATTCGATTCAAATCTTGCGTTTGCGTGTTGCTCTATCGTGTAACGCATCATTTTTACTAACTTTAAATTATCAGCTGTCAAAGGATTTTTTATAAGGTTGCCAACAATTTACTATTCTAATGGTAGCAAATTAAAATCTTGCATTAATTTTGGGCCATCATTTGTATTTAAAAGGAGCAGAAGCGGTATCCCCAAAACTTTAACGTAACTATCTAATAAAAGTGTTTATACCACCTCTCCCAAACCTGTGGAACTTGGGCAAGACCGTAGAAGCCACGAGTCCTCAGATTTTTATTTTCATACATAAAAGTAATGTGCCTCTTAATATGATTAAGGAAACTAGTACTTTTGTATTAGTTACCAGCTATAAAAGATTTAGAACAGTAATTTTGAGGGTGAATCTAACGTTTTCATCGAATCAAGTGGATTTATAGTGGAATCTTTGTGGATTAATTGATGACATCTTGTTAAAACACAAGTAGTAGAAAATCAATTTTTCACGCCTTTTATCTGATCATTGGATGAATCAAGATTTGATATAGAACTACAACTGTAGCCACATAATCACGTACCAAATTTTGTTGTTAAAGTATTTTGTTTCTGAGGTATAACATTTATATGCAAATGACCAGTAGAAGATTTATTTCTTGGTGAATTTGGTTTTAAATTTAACAAAGATTTACTCCATAGAAGCTAATTAGGATCTAGATTGTAGATGCTTTACATTTTGCTGTTATCATGTTCGCTTGTAAATATTCTGTCATGAAAGTAAAATTTCGAGCAAAATTTGATAGATATTTGATGATAGAGGCCATATATCACATTTCATTGATCTAGCACAAAGCATTTTTCAATTATTGTGTTCAAACACAGATAGACATAACACAAAGAATGTTTTTTTTAAATTTTTTTCTTTAATATTTAGAAAAATCTCAGACATGGAGAGCAGTCAAAATATCGGGTTTTTCGATTATTATAAAACTTTCTATCTTTATATTTTATATATGAAACAATAAAAAAGTGAATAAATTATTCTATATAGCATTTAATAGCCTTTCGTTAATTAATCATAGAAAAAAATTTCGATCTCAGCTACTTTATCACCAGGATACCAAAAAGATTATCTTTTGAATTTTGCTTATAACTGAATTAATATAACTGAAAACTGGAATGAAATAGATAATTGCAATTTGATATATGGTATATACACTAATAAATAGAGTCGGAAAAGTAACACAAGCTTCGAATTTGCCACCATCCGTGCAGTAAAATATTCGCAACTCTATTAAAAAACCATTTGGCAGTAGTAAATTATTGAATTAGTAAAAATTTATGATTAGTAAAAGCGAAGCGTTACACGATAGAACAACGTATTAGCGTAATATTTGGATTAAATAAAATTTTAAAAAACACGTGTTTTTTTTTAAATTACATTTTTTATCGTAAAGCACACATAATCGGGTTATATATGGAATAAATCAGAGGGCAAGTGTTCCCCATAGCTTTGCTCGCACATATACATTCTTTTGTCGAAATTTTCCATGGTCATTTTGCATAAATTTAACTGTATTTCGTTGATATAGCATTGAATCCGTGCGTGGATTTTTTGGCGTAGAATTTTGATTTCAAATAACCGTATAAAAAGAAATCCAATGGTTTTAAGTTATACGATTTTAAGGTGAAAATTCTCAAATTTTTTAGCAGTGGCCGTCAGACTTTCATTATTTTTAAAATATTGTTGAACAATGAAAATATGTTCTATAGTTATGCAATCTTAAGCTATGAACTGTCAAATGATTTTATTAATGCGGTGTCAACACTTTACTGTGTGAACTTTACTTCAATACAATAGGGGTGCATATTTACTGTTCGAATGGCGGCAAATTCAAACTTTGTGTCAATTATGTGCACCCTTTACCCAACGTATACACTGTAAATTTTTTTCATATGTAAACAAGAAAACGAACATATAAAAAGCTAAATATTTGAATTTAGCTTTTCAAATATTTATAGCTATTTATAGCTTTTTAATCACGAAAAGCTAAATTCATGATTTTTATATGCAAATCGTAAATTAGTATCAAATTTTGGACAATATCAAGAAAAAGAAAGATAAGATATTTATAAAAATATAGCTGATTTTCTTCATTATAAAACACTTCATGTTGAATTAGAACAATTTGTCCACTATTTTAATAAAACATGTCTTATTACATTAAGAGTTATGCCATTGAAAATCTAAATCAGCTTTCAATCTCAAATATTAGTTCTTACAAGGTACAAATTAGCAAAAGTGTTTTTTAAGCTTAATATAATTAGCAAGTTATTTAAAATGTCGAAATCAAGTAATTAACTTAATCCGTGACAATGAAATTTAATCCTCTTTATTGTAGTTTGTAACACGGTAAATCCTAATCTAAACTCCACCTTTAAAATAACGGAGCAGTCAAGAAATGCAACTAATCTTGAATTAATAAATACACCTAGTTTTGTAATTAGGTTTTTTTTAACAGTTTCGTGCTTTTACAAGTTAGTAGTCCGTGTCTGACCACTCAAGTGAGAATCCTTATTCTAATGAATAAATAATAAGAAACAAAACCAGGGTTGAAATCGAAGCTTAAAACGTTAGAGAATTTTTTATTTTATATCGAATGATAAAGCATCAGCAGAAATCTATTTTACATAAAAATTTCGAAATGTAATGAAATAGAGATAAAGACTTTTTGGACTGTGGAAAAACATCTATTAACTTTAAAGTTCTCTTTTTCTGCTTCTGAGAAATTCTTCTTAAGACTGACTTTATGAGCCATGACGCCTTTTTCCATTCATTACTTTTATAGTTTTAAATTAGTTTCCAATTACTTTATTTTATTGAAACGACGGGGAGAAATTGAACGTTGTCGCTTTTAAAATGAAAATAAACCGAAACCCAAAACACTAATTTTCTCAGTTAGTTTCAAATCCATGAGTCAAACGCAACTTCCTGCTTTCAACTTTGTTCTTGACTCATGAAATAAATCATTGAAATCTTTCAAGTAATGAATACATTGGAGAAATCAGTTGCTGAGTCATAATGTTTCTTAGGAAAATATAATCTTATCAAATGGAATGATAGTATACAAAATGATCCTACTAAGTACAATCTGCTTTCTTCTGTACTGTTCGTTTCAGTATCCTGAGATAACCATATCCTGAGATTTTCGACTATTCTACTAAACATAGTGGTCTAGATAGATAAGGAGTGAGAACGGGGAAGGATTTGCACATTTTCGACATTCACTTTATTATTAAACTAGCCGCCTTTGGCGACCAGCTGGTTCGCCATGAGTAATGTGTTCTAAAATTTTCAATTAAGTCACATATTCATTAGCCTTGAAGTAGTTCTGGGCATTGATTGGCCTGAAATTAAATATGTTTTTTCCGTGATGCTGCCAAAATATTAAATATGTTTTTTTAAAGAAAGCAAAAAAGGAAAAAAATTATTGAATAAATGATTTAAATGTTGCAAATGATTATAGAAATCTTGGCTTTGCATTTATTTTTTTTTGGAAACTATCACATTTTATAATGGAAAAAAATTATTGAATTAATGATACAGATATTGCAAACGATTATAGAAATATGCCATTAAGTCGGGATTTCAATGCATATCCTGTCTAAATTCAATCAGGTTTACCATAAATAAAGAAGATTTGTTGAATAAATGATTTAAATATTGCAAACGATCATAGAATCCTTTGCCTTGCATTTATTTTTTTAGAAAGTATCACATTTTATGTTTTTTTATTTTATCAAGTCACGTGTTAAAAGTTGCATTTCTTTAGATTTGATTTACGATGATAGTTTTTTTATTATTTGAACTTCCGTGTCATTGTTTTCTTTTCTTTTATCCAGTCATGTGCTCAAAAAAACATGGTCAAAATATTTCTTTAAAAATTCGTTAAAAACAGAAGCTTAATTAATACATTAAAACACTGATACCATTAGAAAGCTAATTTTTTTAATCTTTAAATTGATGTAAAAATCATGTTTGTGCGATAATATTTTTGGAAGTTATAGTGGAAAAACGTCGAAATTTCGCTTAAATTTTAATTCAAATTTTAATTAAAAATTCGAAAAAAGGGCTCCAAGGTGCACATTCCCAACCTCCAAGGTATACATGTACCAAATTTGGTAGCTGTAGGTCCAACGGTCTGACCTGTAGAGCGTCAACACACACACACACACACATTGAGCTTTATTATAAGTATAGAAGATGTAAACATAAGCACCTCTTATCTCGCCTCTCCCTCCTATTTTGTGGAATTGAACCCATCCTAACATATGCGCAAAAGCATTGGTGGATTTAGAATCGATTGGGGAACAATATATTATTTTACTCAAAAACTTATCTAATTTAAGAGTTATAAGAAGTGAAATTTTTCCTTTGCTTAACTCAGATATTCGTTTGAGTATTGATATTACTTGAATATAGCAATTAACTTTGAGCATTGCTTCAATATAACAAGGGATCGTGCAAATTTGGAGCAGACAATTTTAAACTGATTCAGAAACAGCTTGAAAAAACACTATAAGGTGAATGTTTTAAAGTTTCATCGATTTTACGATTGCTATTATTTAAGCTCAAACTATATAAAATATTTTATTTTACACTGTTGTTTTGAAACACTTTCATTTTGTAAGCTTTCTATTCCACTGATAATTTTAGAAATTATTGTCCAATTTTTTTTTTTTTTTTTTTACTTTCTCGTATACTAAGTACAGAGAAAGTATTGTAAAATAAAAATTAGAGCTCGAGATTTTGACGAATCACATGAATTTTAGACCTATATAAACTCGAAAAACACTTTTCTAAAAACGTTTGACTGTTTCTTTATCTGCCTATCTGTAACAAAGGCAACTCAAAAAGTTTTGAGATAGACAGATAAAATTCAGCATAGATTTGTCCTAAATTTCTGGATTTCCATCACATTTTGATCAAAATGACTTAGTGAAAGTATATTTGTCTTGTTGGTTGTATATAAATTACCATAATAACGGCAAAACAAAGTGGTCTAGATAGATAAAATACAGATTTAAAAAGTATATTGTTGATACCTAAGAAATTTTGAACGAAATCTCAAAAAAAGCGTTGATCAACTGTCAATCAATAATTTCAGACACAAGTAAATGGGATAGCTAAAAAATGCAATAAATTAAATACATCAAATTTAGAATGTCATTTTCGGACCACAAACGTACGATTGTATAAAAGATTTCTCAAAACACAAATTTAATTTTTTGATATTATTAATCTCATGCCAGGAATTAATCGCCAAAACTAACCAAGAATGATACGATAGATTCAGTAAAAATACTGAATTCACGCCAGATGTTATTTTTAACTGCTGTACGCTAACAGCAACATACAATGCGTTCTCTGCAATAGAATTTTTATTATAGAGTATGCTCGAAATTTTTGGAGAGACAATTTCAATTGGTTTAATTGATGCAATCATTCGAAAATAGATGATATGAATATAAATTCCTAAAGGATTCTTAAGGAATTAACTATATTTCAATGTCTGTTATCATACTACTAGACACCAGTTTTAAATATAAAATTTTAATTGGTCATAAAGTTGAAATTTCAATTGATCATAAGTTGATCCAGAGTGAGTTTAACATTTCGACTTTCACATATATTTACACAATATAGATATTCGCGTGTTTGTGTGTATGCATATGAGCGTATGTGTGTGTTTTAGCTTCGCATCTTCATGAAGAAAATTGAAAATATTTTTTAGACATTTTTTTCTCTCGTCTAATAATTACATTGAAAAATAAAAGCGTACTTTGGTCTGTTTGAGTCCAAACTGGAATACATATCTACAGGTTTGGAGCGAATATTACATATTAAGCAGTATTTATCTGATATGATAATTATGTTCAAAAATAGTGAAAAGTGAGGCTTTAAATTTGTTTTTCTAATGAAATATAAAGTAAAATTTTAATTGGTAAAAATTGTTTAAAGAAAGTAGAAAATCTGTCGGGATGAATCACGCCTAATATATCATCTTCATCGACATTTCGATCAGTCGAATAATTGGTGGAAAGTAATAGATTCATTTATGAAAATCAAAAGCAGACAGAATTTTGACCAAATTGTACAAGGTTTTTCATTCACGTAGATGAACTTCTCGTAATGTTATTATATTTGGGATTTTTTAAAGCAACATATAAGGCTTATCAATGTATTAGTTAGATGGATGGCAACGCTGGATGTTGTCTTAATTCCACGATTAAAATTATCATTTCGTGGATGCCACTTTTAGTATTTTTGTTGAATTAAAAGAAAGCTGAAAAACATTAAGTCTTCATAGAAAAGATTGAGACACATTTTGAGGATTGGGAAACAGCACAATTTATTTCAGTCAGAGAAATTGACTTTTAAGAAGATATAATAAATAAAGATATAGAATTAATAAATTCATGCTTCTTATGAAGACATTTCCTATTTATATACGTTAAAAAAACTATAAAAATCTGTAACTATCGATTTTAGACTTCGCAATTCGACAATTTTATTCTAAAAATGTCTTGCTTCAGTTCCAATGATCATGTACTTAAAGCTAAAGTAAATTTAAAAGATATGTTTAAAGTTTAGTCACTAAAATTCTATATGTTTGTGTGTGTAGTCTACTTCATTTGTTGAAAGAATATAAAAAAATCGGCAGAATATTCCATTGCCTCCAGTGCTTATATTACTTTATTTAAAGTATATCTGATTCGTGACACTGTCTGTTGTTGAAACAATACACCTCAGGTAGGAAAACCTGTAAACAGGTAATTCATATTAAAATCGCTTCAAACTGTCAAAACACGTTTTTATTTGTTAGCATAATGGTTTGCCAAATATGTTTCAATGCTTTGTAGAACCATCAGCGAAACAAAATAGAAAATAAAGAGCATATTCTGAATGTACTGTCTAAACCGAATAATCGCAAACAGCATGGCCACCGACAAGCAAAAGCGTGAAATCGCACTCCCAAAGAGCATTTTGTTTTACCAAAAAAGAACATAATTGACCCTCTACAGATGCTGTCTGCACAGAAAAGGGGATTTCCATGATACAATAAACAATAATAAATCAAGACGATTTCTAAAACTAAAAATTTATTCTAGAAACCCCATATCACAAGCGTTGCGCAAATTGTACATTTGAAAAATAGGTCACGAAATAAGGGAACGTTGAATTTCTTTGAATACTGAAGATTCTTCTTGGAACCAAAGAGAACAAAACGCCCGTTAAGATAACTTGACACTCTGTGTGACAGGATCACTAATTATACACTTTCGTCCGCTGATACACTTTCTGAAATCTGATTACGTGTGGTGAATATCGTCTGCCGAGAAAAATGGACAAAGAATACAAAATGTCTTTTCAGAATAGTGTTATTTTTTTCAAAAACCGGTTATCACCGAATATTGTGCAAAACCGTGACGAAACAGTCTGAAATTGGGTCTTGTTGTCATGCGCTTGTCCGTTTCTGGTATTACTTCACATGCGGAAAAGAAGATGCATATCTAAACAATAAATTAAAATGAGTCATTTAATTTTACATAATTTAAGAGGTTTTTAAATGAAGTGAAATGAAGATAAAAAGGCGTCACATAGTCGAATAACAATATGTAATCCATTTTGACATTGCATGCACAAAAGAAATAAAAGATTCGACTTGAAGATCTGAAAAGTGGTTATGTCAACCCTCTCTTTATAAAAGGCAGAATTCAGATCATTCTTTCGTTTTCTAAAAGAGTGTGTAAGCCTAAATGATCTCACCATCTATTTTAGAACAGATATTTTGCTCTCTTCATATGTATTTGAGTATTCACTTCGGTTGCCATCTTCATGAAAAGAAAGGATATGAATTTTTTGGATATCATGTGACAACATAAATTTAAAAGTGCATTTCCTTTGGTTAAGAATTTGATTACAATGCTGTGAAACTTCATCTCTTAACATATTAAAGACGGGAGTCGTAGAACTGCGATTTATCTCGCGTTACTTAGCATACTTTCGTCAAGATCCCCCGCCTTTAATGTGTTAATATTCAAAACCCATCATAAAGTAGTATCAGTGCTTGAGAGGTAACCATAATATCAACAGAATTTAAAAAATATTTTGCCTTTTTGAGAAATATATTTGGATGCAATTGAGCACATTTTATGAAAAAATACTTTTAAATTGGCAAATTCTATCACTTTCTAGTAAAACTATTATTCTGACTATTATTATTATTATTATGTACATTAAAATATCGAATGAAATTCATTATAATTAAAAAGTTAGCCTCTCTTATTTTCGACAAACATCCGCTTACTTGGAATTATCTCGAACATTTGCTTGAAAATGCCAGTATTCGTTATTTCTTGCAAACATGTCCTCGTTGATGCCGTCCAACGATTATCTAACAGAATTGTTTCACGTATGACTGTAACAAGACTATCATCTAAGCATCTGCATCAATTAGTAGAGTCGCGTTTGTCATTAATGTTTGGACTTTGTTTGCATTTCTATGCACTTTCTTAGGAAAAAAAAAAGATTATTTGACTTTTGGATATTGTAAGGTAAAGGCGAAAAACAATTGAAGCGCGGGAACTTTTCTCTGGCGCATTTAATAATTAGTTATTAAAATCATGGAAATGAAATATTCAGAGGGTCTACAACAGGATATGATTTTTTTTTCGGCATAATTCTAACGGTACTAAGATAATAACCGGTATAAACATCTATTTACTTGTACAAACTGTAAAGTGAAATCAATTAATAAAAAAATTAAATTATATTAGACTTTCTTTTATAACACTGATGAATATAAATAATTCTATTTTAAATTGGACAAAATATTTTCTTAACTCGATTTGAAATTTAATTAAAAAAATTAAATATCTAATTTTTCTAAATTTTTCGAATTTATGAAATAGAATTATAACTGAAAAAAAAAGGAAAATAGAAAATAAAATATTGTTTCTCTTAGGAAAAGAATAATTTTTTTATTATTATGTATAACAATTGAATAAAATGCAGTAGATTCATAAAGTTAAATGGGAAAATACATACATTATACTCATCGTGTCTCACTCCTATTTCCTAAGGGCCGCGGTGGCCTGGTGGTAAGGTCTCGGTTACGGAACCGGAGGGTCTCAGGTTCGAGACTCGATTCCACCGAAGAACCGTCGTGTGAGGGGGTCTCTTACACTTTAAATCTGTCAGGCCAAACGTCCTCCCGCTGGTGTGGCGTGGTGTGAAGAGGGGGATGCCACTTCAGGTGTCGTCCTCGTCATCTGACCGTGGTTCAAAATGACGAGGTCCGTCCCAAAATAGCCCTCGTGTTGCTTTAAAACGGGACGTTAATATAACTAAACTAAACTAAACTACTCCTATTTCCTAAGATTGCCGTATGTAGATATCAGAGCTTCAACTCTGTAGTTGGCCAGACATTGATTGGTGTGATGATTTTATCGTATATATCTGTGAATATTTTCATAAAAAAATAGAAGAGGATTAGATAACAGAATAGGTAAATTTTAAGCCGCAAAGAAAACAAATGCTGTTTCAAAACATTAAAGAGTAGAAGAATTTACACGGCATTATCTGTGAAGTAATAATTGTCGGTGAAATTAATACAATGTTAATAAAAAAATCATGAGGTTGGAATGAAAAATACATTATTTGCGAGCTTCTTTTTCTTCGTAACCTCAATATTGCCTTAAACTATTGGTGATAATTAAAAAAGTAATCGTGCTCTGAAAAGCCAGCAGAATGATCTCCTCAAAACATTTTCGCCTACACTCTAATGAAGGTGTTATTTCAGAAAATCTCTTCTATGGAATTGGCGTACAATAGCTACAAAATATTAACCTTTGATTTGAATTTAGCATTTTTTTTTTTCAGAATCTATCGTAACAGCTTTGGCGAGTTACTTGGCGATTAATTCGTGACATGTGATTAATAGTTTCAAAAAATCGAATTTGTGTTTTAGCCGCGTTTTTCTGAAAACCAAAATTTCACGCAAAACTGCACTTGTAGTCAAAAATAAATCACATATCAGATTTGAAATATTAAGTCATTGCGAAATATTTGAGTTATCGCCTTTACATGTTTTTTCCAGATAACACCTTACATTGTAGTGGTATGCAATAGCTACAAAATATTAATATTGGTCGAAAATTTATTTTTAGTGAATTTATCGTGTCTGGTGATTAATCCATGACATGCGTTAGATATATTCGAATACCGTATTTGTGGTAAACCCTCTCACTCAAATTCGATATCATATTTAAGTCATTACATTTTTGAATAATCGCAATTGCTTTTTCTGAAATTACAGATCATCAGACAGCCAAATCGTTGGATTTGGCTCAAAATTTGATGGTTGCGTACACTATAGATCAGTGCTCCGCAACCTTTTCTCACCTACGACGCACCTTATTTCTTTCTAGAATTCCGCGGCACACCAAAATCAAATTAATTGATACACAAATTTTAAATAATTGTTTGTTTTTTATTTGAAAAGTACACATACATAAAACTATAGCATATTTATTTCTACGCAATCATAATAATTATTAATGTGATACCTGCGCTTATTTCAATGAACACAAAAGTTTTATATTCGGCTCAATATTTGACCCCACGACCCGAAGTTCTTGGTCAAGATCTTTTAAATATGACCGCATAATAATTATTCTATAGTATATTTAGAAAAATAGACATTATTATGAAAAACAATTGTCATTGTGTATTAAATACATGATGAAAAATTGTAAAATGTCAAGTACAATGTATTTGACCGCTGCACATCTGTATCTGGCTCATGACATAACAGTGTGCCGCGGCACACCGGTTGCGGAGCACTGCTATAGATGTTAAATCTGTGTATCTGATTTTATCTATTTAGCTCTCTTCATTTTGTAGTTATCGTGTTAAATGATATTTGAATAACCGGACAGACAGGTTTCTTCAGAATTGATTTTACTTAAAATTTGAGAGACACCTACAGATTTGTTGTAAGGACCGTATGCCAAATTTCAAAGGTCTAGCTCAAAGTATTTTTGAACTATCTTTGTCACAGATAGGCGGATGTTTTCCAAAAATTTATTTTTCCAACGCAGGGAGTTTTAAAACGTGGAGATTCATCAAAATCCCGAATTCGAATTTTTCGACGGTTACTATTATTTTCCCTATATTACTTATACGAGAAAGTAGAAAAGTGCGTGAAACGAGAGACAATGAAATCAGAAGATTAACGGTTCATGATGCGCTTAAAACTTGGCTAATGGCAGTTGGGGCACGATAAATATGTCATGACTGCAAAGTCCACCAAGTTCCCATAACAAATTATACCTCTGGGGGTACTGAATCACGGATGAGTCTGTCTCTGATTGGATCTAAATTCTGACTTGCGGTTGGATGAATGAGTTCGACCGCCCCCTAAAAAGGATTGTGTCGTGTGTGTTCGAGCAAAGTCGTACTTTCACCTTAACGGTGCTCGTTAACAACGAAAAACACACACTTCTGCCTTCATTCGAAAGAACTCTGCTCATTCGGGCTTGGCATGACCAAGTGTCATTAGACCCACCACCGCCACCACCAAAATTCTTTCAGGCTTTTTGAATTCTCAATTTGATACCATGCCGTATCATCGAAGTAAATTCTCTCTATGTGAGTTTGTGTATTTTGCTACGGGTCACCTAATAAAGAAATTAACAAGTAAACAATTAATTTAAAATCATTGGAAAAATGCCATTCTATTTATTTATTCATTTTTAATTAAGAGAACATTTAGTTAATGTCATTAAAAAACGGGAGTAGGAAGTTGGATACTGGATCATTAGTCTTAAATCTGAAAAAATTTCGGAAAAAGTAACTATTTCTTAAAAATTTCTCAAAATTCTGCTAAAATCAGTTAATTACGTTAAGGGGACAAAAAGACTAGTTTACCGTAAATGATATTTCATTCAAATTTCTCAAGAGATAAAGCATGTTGGGTATTTTATTAAAACAAAAACTGTTTATTCTCTTGACAATGCATTGGTTTCTGAGAAATCATTAAAAACTATGAAAATGTTAAATTACGTTAGAGGTTAGATGTAATTTCAGAAGAACGACATTTTTTTTTTTTTCAACAGAGCGCTGATCAATCGTTGAAAACAATGCTATGAGTAAATAAGCACGGAAGCATCACATAAAACAATAAAAAAAATATTTCAACATTGAGTTTCAAAATTCAGGATATGATATGCATTAAATCACATAACTATAACATGTGGGCTTAATTTCGTGGCTGTAAGTGCAATAGATTCGTCTAGACATCCCATACGCATGCAAAACTTTTTTTTTTGTAAAAATCGATTTATTGCCAAACGATTTCATAATAATATCCTCCAAGTTATTATAAACTAAACAGATTTTAAGATGCGAATGTTTATTGAAAATCATATTATTTTAAATAGAAATCTGTGCAATTCAGTCAGTATATAGAAAAAAAAACATTCAAAATACTCTATAGAACAAATTGATAGACCTAGAGTCACAAAATCTGCAAGCAGTATTTTTGCTTCTTGGGTAAGAATAGCTCTATAAGAACGATATTTTAAAAATTTTAATCAGATATACTTTAATTGTTAAACTTTGTAAAAAATCTGGAATTCATTGAATAATTTAAGATGAGATTCTAAAGAAAAAATGAAAAAAAAAAAATTACCGAAGTCTTTGATATTTTAATTGCTTGGTTTGAAAAAAATTCCTTTGTAGGATTCCAGTTTTTTGCTACTGTTATTAATTATTATTTAATGATATCAATTCATTGTAACAACTAAATTAACTTAGCAGAAGTTATCTTCCTGAAACAATCTTCCATGTTCTTTCATAAATATGTTATTTCGCTCATCACCCTCATAAAACTATAGATGTTGAAGTTCTTGAAGAACATGAATACTCAGATTTTTATTCTCAGAGTCCCATATATGAGAATTGAAAGCCAACAAGTGCAAACTGTTAAAGATATGCCATTAGTGAGTAATAGTTACGAAATGGATTATTGGCATGCAATCTTTGGTGATTTTTTTGATGATTAAGCAGATTAATTAACATTAATTGTGATTGTGATTAACATTGTGATTAATAGGCATGTTACAGAAAACCAAATTTGCACTTCGAATGGCTTTTTTTTCGATTCAAAATGTTTGTTCCGAAAACCATATATTCCGAATGTCCATATAATTTGGTATCATCTGATATTTTTAATTATTGTCAAATTACAATAAAGCTTAAAATTATTAAAGCATTAAGAAAACTACAGAGTCCAGAAAATTAAAATTCAAACCTCGAGTTTTTATGAGGATATCAACGGAAATAAAGAAATCTCAAATTTTTCTTACTTTCCAGCGTACTTAAGAAACGGAGAGAAGATGCTATAATTTTAATAAAAAATTCGGCCAATAAGAATTTTGACGAATTTCCATATTTTAGATATTCCCAATCTAGTGATAGATTTTTATTATAGAAGTAGTGCATCTTCCCCATGATCCCCAGAGTTCGATTCCTGGTTCGGACATGGTTGTTTTTCAATTGTGTTCTATCTGTGAGATGTGTGAATGAGCCCCGCTGTAAAAAGGGGCTGTGCAGGCGAATGTGTGTATGTCATCTTTATTTGAGCTAGAAGTCAGACTACTGCTTTCGGGTGTTCAGGGGTCTTTACCCTCAGAAACTACTGCATCCACTTTCCGTGTTAACACGAACAAGACATCAGCAGCAGCAGAGTCGACCATCTGGAGGGTTTGGCGAGTGCTATGCACCCGGGCCCCGGACTGAGGGGGGGGCACCGTGATTAAGAGTTAAAACAGTTGTATGGACAATAATAATGCTACAAGCGTACAAGCTTATTTCCATGTGACTGGCTGAGCATCGACTGTTGCCTGTATTAGGCAAATATCACAATGATATCTATAAAAAGGTGGGAAAAGCTCATTTATGAATGAGGAAATCCCCATCAGACATGTTAAGACAGAGCGGCGTGCCCAGTGCCCAGAAGTCGAGGCTGAGGCTTGGTTCAAATGGACTTGTAAATCATCAGCTAACTACTTTTGTTTATATCTAATGTAACATTTTTTACAATCCTTTACATTGCCAGTTACTAAATATAATAAATGCTGAATCCCCTTTCAACAAATTAATATTAAAATAAAGGATTATCTTCGGTCAAGAGTATGGGTACAATGCTTAAATGCTCTTGCTATACTAAGCATTGAAAACGAAATTGGAAAAGTTGTAATTTTCCTGAAGTAATTAATAGCGAAAATAAAATCAGGCATTATTAAATACATATGCATACAATGCTCTTTTTTTTTTTTTTTACTTTCTAAAAATTTAGGTCCCTATATAGTTTCTTGCACTCTAACCCCTATGTAGAGAAGGCCAGCTCTGATCATTAAACATTCCCGGGATTGAAAATATATAAAATTATGTCTTATTGTTTATGAACAGAAACTGATCAAGATTGAAAGTTGCTATAAGATATTTTCAAGAGATTTATATATCTGAACCAAATATGCTAAAAGGAAGTTCATCTGTCCTTTATCGTCACAAGAATAATCTCAAATTGCAATGAAATAAAAGGAATAAATTTTGTATATGGCTTTATCTTCAGAATTTTGGATTTGTATTAAATTTTAAGTTCAAATTATCAATAGGTTTGACTGAGGGCCCTTACGTGTGAAGATAAAAATGTAATAAGTTATTTGGATGAATTTTATGATTTTAATATCAAAATTATATCAACTTTCGGACAGCATCTACTGACTAAAATATATTTTAAGTTATCTCTATTATATTGCTGAGCTAGACACAAAATTCTCGACATCTTGTAACATTACACATAAAAATCGAAGCGGGAAAATTTACAGAGGTTTTGAAAAAGTTTTAAAATGATAGCACTCATTCAAAGATTGTGAACTAAAACAATCTTAAGCAATATATTGACTTTTCCCTCAAAGATTTGTTGAATATAGCTGATTTTTTAAACTGAATAGTCCAATTATGGTTAGAGACTTCTGAGCTGTAAACATCATTTGCTTTACATAAGGATTTCCCTAATTTATTATGACGTTTTATGTTGTGATTAGCAAGAGCTACTTTCATCCAACATACATGATGTGAATTTCTGATTTTAATGCCTCTCTTTACTCTTGAAATTAAATTTGAATTACGATTGACTCAAGCAGTTATAACTGTTGTCTGATTTAATTGTTTTTCCTTTCTTTTCGCAGTTGAATTTCACTTTAAGCTAATGAGTTTTCTCAAGGTATTGTATTAAATCATACTTGATGATTTTCTATGGTCTGCTTCACATTGATCGAGCGTGGAGAGATTCTTATCATTTGCTTTTGAAATGACTTTTTTTGTTTACAATATTTTAAAAATTATATATACAAATATAGAGAGCACTCGTTTTTCTTAAATAATTCCATCTTTTTTTGCTGTGAAAAGTAAATAAATATGCTAATGAAAAAATACGTGCAAAGTACATTCCGGTATTGGCTGCTGTTAATGTTATTTTTCAATATACCAAACCAGTCATCAGGGAGAACTCTTTTATGCTTGGTAAGTTTGATGATATACTTGATTTTATGAAAAGTATGCTAAATATTTGCGTTTGGGGTATTTAAACAATCAAAAGGAACAGAGCATGTTCCGCTTCCATAAACAGCAAAATTATTCTCCATCTTATTCACATACTCATGTTTTGTACTTTCTTTTATGTGTAATGAGGTAGAAAGCATGTATTTTAGAACTCTTCCAATTGACCAATGTCTTAACAATCTTGTTATCCAGGCCTGATACCAAATTTAATTTATTTAGTTTGTCACAATGGTGAATAATTGTGTTTCCAATTCCGTTAATGGATTTTTTTTCGCTATATAGATATGTTTCATGCAGATTTACAATTGACCATAAAATAATTGACCGTATTTCGTTTAACAACCTCATTGCGCTTTTGTAATGCGCTTGGATATTGTTCCAAAATCTGTTAGAAATCTACAGTTTTATTGTAAAGATCATATAATAAATATCCGCAGGTGGCTTGTTCAAAGGATAGTGCGTCTTCATAATCTGGGCTTCCAGAGCTCTCGTTCTGGTTCAGACATGGTTGTTCTTCACCCTATGTTATCTCTGTGAGGTTTGAGTAAGAGCCTACATGAAAAAAAATGTTAACCAAAAAGTGCAAATCGTCACGTAATTTCCATGACGTTATGTTTTGATCACGTGATCGGAAGTCGTCGGGTAGGCGGTGACATCCGGGATGTTTGATATTTAACAAGATATTCTATCTTTTATGCCTTCTCTGAATAGAATGCTCTCATAGTTTTAACTCGGTTAATAGAATCCTCGAATAGTTAATTCTCTCGACTTAAACTCTATTAATTTAATATTAGAAGGCATGTGTTATCTGCTCGGAGTATATTATTTTTCCTGCTTGTTAAATTGTCTTTATGAATGATAAATTGAATTGATGATGGACAGTTTTTGAAATAAAAAGTGATTTCTTCCGAAGGCATTATTACTTTTGTTGTCACTTAATACACTGTGCAACTCTGCAGCCACCTAATTGTGGCAAACAAAAAGAGGGTTGCGCAAAGCGAGTGTGTGAGTATCATCTTCATATGAGCTAAAAATCAGTCTTATGCCCTCCGGTACTGAGGGGTTTTGCCCTAGAAGCTATTGCGCATTCGGCTTAAATCGCTGACAGTTCGTCAGCCGGCTTGCAAAGTGCTGTAGGAAACAGCAGAAACCTTTTTTTGCCCTTTTTTAGGTTATATTGATAGATAAAATACTCGAAATGGGTTTTCTTTCGATTTTAAGCATGTCTAAAACGTGAAGTTTTTTTTAAAAAATCAAAATTTGGAGATTTAGTAGCTAAGTGATTATAAATTGCAATATTTTGTAAGCTTTGTTCATGTAAAAAAAACGACATGACATATTATTATGCTAAAGAAAAATAATAGCTATTTTTTTAATCAGAAATCAATATTGAATTTTTGATGGAGATGGAAAACTTCGTAACTCTGTAGATGGTACAAAACGGAATGATTTTCAATCTTAGTTACTAAAACTCTAATAGTCATCAAATTAAATAAATTTATATAATAAATTAATCAATCAGAAGTTAATTCGGGTTCTCTAATTATAAATTTTGAAAAAAAAGTTTAAAGAAGAAAAAGTATTGAACAGTCTTTCAAATTGGAGAAGGTAATTTGCAACATAATTAATAATGGTTTGTAAATTTCTATGCATATCGTGGCACAAAATAAAAAAAAAATGTGATGAATTTTAAAACATGAATTATTATTATATTAATTTAGTTTTTCAAATTTTTTATTTCTTCAGCCATTTTATTCTTTTACCATTTTGATTCTTTTAAAGGTTAAGGTCACATTCTGTATTATTCAACCATTGTAGTGTATTTCTTAATCCTGTTCCTCTTACATTTTGATAACATATTAAGGCTCATAAATCACAAAATTTAATAACTATTTTGAAAACATGCCATCAAAACTGGAATTGTAAAATTCAAAAGAAAGGAAAATCATAAAAATTTTACGATCCACTCAGTTTTTTCCCATTTAAAAGAAACAATCTGTTCTCGCCTCAGCTGCTCGACCTTTTCCACGAACAAATCGAAATTTCAAATTTTGTTTGAATCCCATCATCCATCAGAACAAAAGTAAGTCAGAAACGTTCCAGATCTTACTCTGTAACTGAAAAGAACGGTTTTATAGCTTACAGGAAGATTTAGGCGCAGATGTTCTGCTGCGAAACAGAACGAAAGAAAAAGAGATTCTCCAATCTGGCAACACAGCAGACTGGGTGTATTCTGTCCTGATTCTTAAATGGCACAGATCCATCGAAACCAATAACTACCTGCAACGGTACAATAACTTACTGAACCTTCTTCCAGACGTCAACTATTATAGCCGAAACCCCCTTTTATTTTTACTTCGATCTAGAAATCCAGCTTTGGTAAGGTCAGAAACGACAACAAGTCATTACCGATCTAGGTTCACTCGTAGTTTACGTGTAATGCCAAGCGATATCACGCCCTCGCATCTGCGATGGGACGATGATGGATTAATGCTCAGATCTAACAAAAGAATTAAATTTTGTGCACCGGTTTCTGAAAAATTCTCGAAACGTCTTCCTTGCGAATCATATTTCTCCCTTTTCCAAGACCAACAGGTTAAGTGCACGGTTTTAGATCCAGTTCTTTCAAGGTCTTGGAGTTTTGTTTATTTTCTGCTTGGTGAGCTCATTTTTGAAAGCTGAGGCAGCAAAATTACTTTATTTAGGGTTGCCAGATGCCTTGCATTAACCCGGATTATTTTTGCTGTTGTTCAGTTGTTAATAGAGCTAAAAAGATATTACTGATTCCATTTTATATTTTAAGAAGTTCTGATATGACTCATGTTATAACTTCTGAATATGTTTTACTCTTATTTATTATCCTATATTAGGATCATGAAGAGAATTATGTTTCGAAAGATGCTTAAAAAAATTTCACAGCTCATACAGATTTTAAAAAATGATTAAACTTCATATAAATGAAAAATTTTCGATATTTTAATAATTATTTATTTTAAGAACTGTAATTCCTTGTGTTTTAATATTTTATGCAATTTGATGAAGTAATAATGCAGTATTATTGGCATGAGACACACTGAAAATAAAAATGATAATTCCATTTTTTGAAAATTGGCCATATAGATTTTCAAATCGATAGAAGAACTATATTACTGAAAAATAGGCTTTGCGCAGTAAGTAAAACTTATAAAAATCCAAAAAAATGAAACAATTCAGAATCAGCTTCAATATTAGATATATTGAAGAATGCAATAAAATCCACCTTTGAAATCTCTGTTCGTTCTTTATATTTTTGTATAACGATGCTCTATTTTTAACATATATAGTAAAATTATTTCACAAAATGTCGACATATATTAAATGATTTTATATCAGTCAGAATATTTCAAAAGTATGTTAAATTACTTTTTTTTCCAGACGATTTTCCGCTGTATTTTTCAAATATGTAGTTTTGATTATGTTTTCTAGTATTAATTTCCCTTATTGTTATTAAAGAAAAAGATTTTTTCATTATCTTTTATTAATGGTGATTAAAAATAATTGAAATTCAACGAATTTCAATATTCTTTTCATTTCATTCAAATTTAGTAATTAGAATTTTACGAAATGCAGCAAACATTTTTACTGTAAATTTTTGAATACATATTTTTTAATAAATTAAATTTATTTACTCAAAAAATATTAACTGAATTCATTTTATTTATAAGTTTTAAAAACATCTTCTATATTTGTGTTCTATATGTGTTATTAAATTTAAGTTGTTAAAAATTTAATTATTAATCTAAATTTAATAATTACTAAGTTATGTAGGTACTAAATTTGAAAGTGAGAAAAAAAAGACATCTGAGAAACATTTAGATTATTGAGGTGGGTTCACACGAGGCTAATTATTGCGCGTAATAGAAGATCACGCCTACTTCCGGAAAATAAGTGATCATAACGGGCCAATGGCAAATAATTGCCCCGTTGCGACAAACGTTGTCCACGTTGTCTCAACTGTTCACACGAGGACAATCTCAGGACAACAGCAGAGAGGCAACGATTGCGAGTAATAGTAAGCCTCGTGTGAACCGACCTTTAAAGATTTTAAAAAATTATTGTCTATCATTATTTTATTCCGATTACATTTTACTGAAAGAAATTCATCATTGAAAACTTTTTGCTTTAAGAGTTTTTTTTTTAATAAAATCAATATTCAACATTAAAAAATGTACATTTTTTAATTTCGTTTTTGGATTATTTCAAGCATTAATAATCAAATTTATTATGATTTAGTAGAATTGATTAAAAATATAATCTTAATCATAATTAATCGTAAGGTAATTTCATGGAACTTATTTTATTATTTATCGTTTGCAAAAAATTGCATTCATTTAAAGCAACTTTTAATTCTTTGCCGTATTTAATGCAAATTGTTAATCGGGACAGTTGCTTTTAACGAAAGTTTAATCTTTAATTTCTTTTTAAGTAGACTTTAACAATTAACACATTCACCAATTTTAAATAAGGACGTGAAAGATTTGTGAATCAAGAATTAAACAAGTTTTACTCAGTTTTATTTTGCTGTAAATAACACTATGTAAAATATCCATTATTTGCTAGAAAATATATTTCAACCTCTAAGGTAAGGAATTTAATAATATTTTCAGCTGTTTGTTTAATGTTTTATTTTCCATTTCATAATAGTTATTTTAATTTTTTTAATTAATTCGATAAGGTATAAAGAACATCAGTAATTGATTCATTTTGTAATCAATATTTCAAAATGTGTTTTGTATTTTTTTATGTTTGCAGCAAATAACAATCACATTCAATACAATTAATTTGACATTAAAAATTCTTATTGGTTTGCTTCTTTTACAAATGTGCATAAAATTAGAGGGAAAAACCTGCTTTTTGAAAAAGGAAATCACAAGAACAATTCGACTGCAAATGAATTTATGAAATTATAACATCATTCGACAATTATTTTAAAATCTATAACCTAATATTCTTGCTTCTGCATTAATGGTAGATACGATATAATATTGTTTTCTTACTATTTCGTTTTATCGTATTAAAAGAATTTAAATAAATGCGATTCCACATTTTTTCATTTATTCTTAGATTTAGTAATTATTAAAAAACTATTATTCTTAATTCAAAGAAAAATGCTTATGAGATATCAATGGTTTATGCTTAAAAATTTTGTTATCTAAAAACTGAATTAAAGAACGAAAGAAAGAAACCTAACAACTGATTTCGCAGAATATATTTTATAATTTTTTGTGAAAAATTTTCTCAAGAATCTGTTTAATCTATTTTGAAAAAAATAAAAATTAATAAAGATAATTAATATCGGTGCAATTTAGAATAACAGGAACATACAGTGACTCAAAAAGTTGAGAATACACATTACTTTTACTTGATAACTTTTTTCAAAATAAATAACACATTACCGAGAACTGCAAACATGTTTTTATTTTTACATATAAAAAATGGTTTAATTTAGAGTAAAAATAAAGAAAAATCAACGATAAACTACTGAAATAAAATATTTCAGAAGCATTTTAAATAAAAAATTGCCTAAATTAAATTTTTTGCCTCAAAAAATTAAGAGTACATCTATGAAATTTTTGAAATATTTCGCATAGAGTATTTAATTGCATATTTTTGGGTCAGTATTTAATTGCAAATTTTTTTGGCTTTTATAATGGACTCTTAAAGTCGTGGTACCAATTCAACCAATTTTTGATGGTTCTGAAGATATGTTACTTCATTTTACTTGAAACATTTGTTTTAAATGCGTTTTATTTCTATTTTTATATTTTTGGACAACTTTTTCAAGCAGGGTCCAAGAATATTCAATGATATTGATATCGGGGTACTTTGGTTGTGGGTGTACATGCTATTTACAATGAAAAAGCATGATAATTTGACGTTACATACACTCTGTATGGAGTCGTTGTCCTACTGGAAAATGGAATTTCCCTCTAAACCTAAATTTTTACTACTTTCCTTTAGATTGCTGCGAAGTATATCTAAGTTAACCATATTGTTTATAATGCTATCTATGAGAATTAAATTTCCTACTCCAGATGAAGCCATGCAACCTTAAATCCGGACAGAGTCCCCACTAAGTTTAGCTGTCGGAAGTAAATTTTTTTGGATCCAAAACATTATTAGGCTTTCTCCATACTGTATGATGACTTCACTGCCAAAAATATATGGTTACTTTATTCTGAAAGTCATTGGTCTTCAATTGATGAGTTTTTGCAAACTTCAAGTGCTTTTTCTGAGTTTGCAAGTTGATGAACGGTTTCACTCTAACAATGCGACTTTCATATCCAGCTTGTCTACTGACATTTCGCACTGTTTCAGCACTTATACTTCTGCCTACAATTTAAAAAGTTTCTACACCAATTTGGATGAAACATATGGTCGCAGCAATTTAAAGGAAAGTGCTAAGAATTTGGGTTTAGATAGAAATTGCATTTTTCATTGGAGCAACGACCTCAGTCAGAATTTAAACCGTAACGTCTAAATACTGTGCGTTTTCTTTATAAACAGTAGGTGCAAACACAACCACTGTATCACGACATCAATAACATCGAATATTCGTAAGCCATACTCAAAACAGAGATTCAAATAAATACAGAAAATTCATTCATAAAAGAAACAAAACCCATTTATAACAAGTTTTGTAAGAAGAATGAGGTAAAATATCTTCAAATACCTTAAAAGATTAAATCAGTATCATGAAGCTTAGAGGCCATTATAAGAGCCAAACGACATGACATTCAATACTGATACTTTCTTTCTACACGAAATATTACAAAAATTTCAGCAGTGCACTCTCAATTTTTTGAGGCAAAATTCTGCGTATGGTTGTTTAAAATGCTTTTGAAATATTTCATTTCAGTAGTTTATCGTTGATTTTTCTTTATTTTTACTCTAAATCAGAGGTGTCCAAACTACGGCCCGCGGGCCACACCCGGCCCGCCAAGTGATTTTATCCGGCCCGCGGAGGGTTTTAAAACATAATGATGTTTTCGTCCAAACCTTTTCATTTTCATAAAGGTATATCGAAAAACTACGTGGCCAACAAAACGGACTTGTTGTACTTGACCAAACACAAATGTCTATCGCGCTGTTAAGTTATAAGACTAAATAAAAAAATATATTTCGGTATCTCAAACATAAAAGAAATTTTATACGCATGTGAATTTTGACGATAAGCAGAGTCTTATTGTTTTGTTGTAAATAAAGCATCAGCAATTTTGAGTAGTTCGCTTAAAGAAGCACTTAAGTATAAATAAGCAAATAATGTTTTGATTTCGATAACGTTTTCATGGAATTATTGCACGCGCACAGCTTCAAATAGAAATTATTGATCTTCAAGCAAACGAACAAATCAAGGACAAATACAAAGAAGAAGGCTTAATAGATTGTTATAAATATTTGGATGCAAAAAAGTTTCAAAATTTGAAGAAATTAGCTCTTAAATTCATTTCAATGTTTGGGACTACTTACGTGTGCGAACAAACTTTTTCTCAAATGAAGTATCTCAAATCAAAATATAGAGCAAATTTATCTCATGATCATTTGCAGTCATTGCTTATGATTGGTGTAACAAATTTTGATCCCAACTATAAAGACATTCTTCAACAACAACAACAACAAAAAACAGTTTCATCATTTGCATTAGAAATTGCATGAAAATATTTCAATTTATATAAAATAATTATAAAATTATACTTTGTTTGTTTAGTATTTTGTATTTTCAAGTTACAATAAAATAGTATTAATTAATAGTATTTAATGCTACTTTACTCATAATGATATTTTTCAATTTGTATATACATGTGGCCCGTATAACATGGATCTAACTTCGATCCGGCCCGTGCCGCGAAAAGTTTGGACACCTCTGCTCTAAATTAAACCATTTGCCATGCGTAAAAATAAAAAAATTATTTGCACTTTTTGGTAATGTATTATTTATATTGAAAGTCGAATTGATCAAAAAAAGTAAGGTACACTCTCAATTCTTTGAGCCCCTATAAAATTTTTTATAGTAATAAGACTGTTAAATCTTTTAAGCCTTTTAAAAATTTAACAAAACATGGTAAATTTTTGCCGAATTTTTTCTTCAATTCTTTTCAATAATCAACAGTTTTTAAATATCTATTCTTTTGATGACTATTTAATTTTTAATTTTACTTTTTCTAATACCTTAATTAAGTTGAATCTCCATTAGAATATTAATTTCTATGTTATAGTGAACTATTTATAGGAAATTAGAACTCATCAAAATTTGTATTAAACCCATTTAAATCTATTGTTCTTCGTCCCTATATTTTAAGCCAAATGGGTCAATTAACTTATGCTGAATTGTAACGATTACTTCTGTATTTCATTTAAACTTTGAAGTTTTTGTCTAAAAAATGATAATTTCAATGGGAATAAAAGTTAACAAATATAATTTTAATATCTATGCATAAATCTTTAAACCATTTTGTATTTAATATAAAATACTAATCTGATACTTCAAAAGTATGATATATTTAATAATAAATTTCATAATATTTGTTCGATAACTATTATTTCTTTCTCTCTTTTATTAATTAACGAACTGATATATCCATTGTTGCTTGAGTAAAGTACTTTCATATCTAATATTTTTAATGTAAAAACTAATTTATATAAAAGATTTTGATAAACAAAAGATTTTTATCAGCTGAAACATTTCTTAGTTAATGAAAATGAATTTCTTAGTTAAATTAAAATGAAAATATCTGTAGAGCCAAACGATTTTTTAAAAATATCGATAGCTAATTTTTTCCGTAATTTTAATTTTCTGTAAGTTTCTGAATTGAAACAACGAATACAGATCGTAAGGAAATTTCTTGGGCCAACTGACAATACAAATTGAAATGGCCAGAAGTTATTAAAAGTTGATATTTTAATAAAAAAAATATTTATAAAAAGATTTTAATGAAAAAAATGTCAGAAGTCTCTATATCAATCCCTCTTCTTAAAATTAATGAAGTTAAATTAAGCAGCTCTTAATTTAATTTCCTTAGCAGTGCTGATTGAAAAATAAAATGTGCCTTAAGAAAATAATATTTGTTAAATAAATACTTAAAATTTTGTTCATAAATACGGAAATATGCTTTAATGAACGTTTTAAGACAATTAATCAAATAGTCGCTTCATCATTAACAATAAAAACATATAAATAAAATAAATAAATAGTTAGTCCTGGTTCAAACTACTAATTATTATTTACTTTTAGGCATTTCTATTGATCTTCAAGAATTCGGTTAATCTGTTCTAGTGCTTGTCTTCACATCAATTCTTTTAAAATTAATAAAAAAGCATTATCAGAAAAAAAATTTAAAAATAAAACTTTAGTATCGAAAAATAATGTTTAGATTCAACTAGCCAAACAGTACCTACCAATTAATTTACTCACTTCAAAATTGTTTACATCTATTCAAATATTTATTAATTTTAAAAAAATCAAGAAAAATTGTACATAAAGGGAATTGGTGTCATTACAAAGATAAAAATTGGATTTTAAAATGTATAAAAATATTTCGTGAGGGGTATTTGTTTCAAATCCTACTCTATAAAAGAACTTCAAAATTCCGGTTATTATCTAATTAATTGAAAATTAAATTAATTTTTACCGTTTGAAAAGTTGATAACATATTTCTTTATTATATCAATTAGTAAGTGCTCATAGTTAGGTTAAATTCGGTTCGGTCGTTTATAAAGAAATGAGGGTCAAAGCAAGACGTTCGTGTTAACAGTTGAACATTTTTAATAAACTCAATTTTTGAGACAAATCATTTTTCTTTGCATCTGCATTTTTCATTATATTGCCACTAGTTATATTTTTATTTAAATATAATCTATTTTAAATATATAATATTAACAAGTCCTCTTTTTACTGGGGCAAAATAATTTGACCTCGGAACAAGATGATAATCCTTGTAAATAAAAAAAAATTATAAAAATTATAAAACATATTTTATTATTTGAAAGATATGACAGTTCATTAATTAATTAAATAATTTAAGTTTTTTTTTTCAAGAACAGCATGCAATGAAGGGTGTTTTAGTTGTCTTTAAACCTCTTACTCACAGTAAATTGATATAGCTCAATATCGATGCTTTTTTTTAACTATCGAAAATTGAACTCAAATTTCACTCCTCAGTTTGAGTATTCCTTGTGCCAACACATGTAGTTTTTGCAAACATTTTAAACAGTTTCTTTTTGGAGAATCAAACAAGTTCCTTCAATTTTCAGAAACTGCACTAAATTTTCTTAGTTATTTCAGCTTATATCATGAATTTGAGAAAACATATTTCAATTCTTTGTATAAATTCTTTTCTTTTCTTTTTGCATTTTAAGCTTCTTTTGTTACTTTAAATGTCTTTGGGCTTTATGTGCTTATTTTGAAACTGGGATATCTTCCAAAAAGAAATTGCTAAAATATTATTTGTAAATATATGGGACTTACGGTTGGTTTGAAGCAGTTTAGAGATTATGTTTATCAAGAAAGTTTTGCCACAAAAAAGCAATAAATGCATATATATGACAAATTAGAAACAGATAAGGTAAGATGACGAGGTCATCAACTTATTCCTGTTGTTGCTTATCCACCAGTAACATCAAACCAGGTTCATTACCCCGAACACCTTCAAACAATGCTGCACTGCATAAGGACTCGAGAATAGCTGGTCTTTATTGAAATCGTTGCAGACCAAAATGTGGACAGGAGCAACTTGAGATACATTGCATTTTTGAGGATAAACTTTGTCGCCCATCACATGATGTTGCACACGAGTGTGTGCACTTCGAAATCTTCTGATCGCGCCTGTTACCAACCACAATTAAAACAGCACCAAGGTGACTCCGCATACCATTCATGCAAGGGGGCCCTCCTCCAAGATCAGATGTCTTGCCTGACCAGGGTGGCGATTTCTTAAAAAAATAAGGCAGCTACCATGAGCAGTATCCTTATGGCTGCCCTCTCGGGCCAGACCATCAGCAATCTCATTTTCGCTCACATTCATATGCGACGGAATCCACTGAAAGGTGATATTGGCAATCAAGCGATTCAAAAGCTGGACAATGTTTGCTTTGATTTTTCAGCAAGATTAACAAAAATAATATATAAATGCATAATGATTATAAAAAATGTATTATCTAAGGTAATTATTTATAATAATGAATAACCAAATATATTTCCTGCTAATCAGCGGGATCTTGCACTGCAGATCATGAAAATTACTGCACATTAATTAAAATACAAGAAAACCATATTACAAACAGCAAAATGGCAGCGATGTCTTCACTGTGTAAATTTTCAGTCGAGTATGAAGCTCTAGCAATATCTATAAAATAACGCGTTAGAAATATGAACATAAACTTAATCATTCTTTAACTCCGTTCAACTTGCCTCAGTCTTCCTTATACATTAGCCCCAAATGACTTTTATTTATATTAAAATGGACGTTGGTAAACTCAGTTTTGTGTAATAGTTACATAATGACTATTACATTCTCAGCTCATTTCATCCATCTATATGTTAGCATAGTATGTAAATTAAAGCGAGGGTTTTTTTCTGTTCTTTCTACAAATAACTTATTGGATCTCAAAATTTGCAAGACGAATTTGATATGTATCACATATCAGTAGATCAGGTCCTACTTGAATTCGACTATGCTCACTTAACCTAAATGCAACAATTGCCAATCTTAATATTTCTCAAAAGAAAGATAAAACTCAAAGATTCAGAAATTCAGATAAATTTCTCAAAGATTTAGAAAAAATCAGAAAAAAAAAATGTCTTTCATTACTGATACTGATGTTAGAAAGGTTGGCATTTTCATCATATATTCTGATGTATGCAACCTAGAAATCAATAACATGAAAGAATTACATCTGAATTGTTTCATAATTCTAATATTTTGATATTATTAGAGTAAAAAATATTTCTGAAGATGTTAAATATCTTTGTCCATCTATTGAACTTTATCGTTTATTCTATTTTATTGAGTCCATATCACTAATGTTCCTAATTAAGTTATAAAGGAATTAGAACAGAATTTTTATTAAGTTGTTTTTTAAAATGTTACTGTTTGTATAGTTGTTTATTTTTTTCATTAAAAAAATGTTTGTAATGGGGAAGAAATTTGGAAGCTAATTTAGGATAGAATAATTTGTTTTCTATGCTAAGAACTCAAATAAAAAATACATCTATATCAATTAATTTGATTTTATTCAATAAACTTCGTAATAAAGAAGAATTCTTTTAGTTATTAAAAAATAAGGAAAGCACAGAAAAAAAAATTGTTAGGTAATAGTTAAATGAAACGATCTGTAACAGAAAACGTTGAATGCAAACTTATAATTTCAACTGAATTTAGAAATCTTCAGATAAACGATAATTACAAATTAGTCATTAGATTCTTAATTAACGCAATTTTTATAAAAAAAATATGTATACTTAAATGCTAATAAAAGCTTTCATAACGATAATGAAGTCTTAAGGCCTTATCACACGATGAAATTTCTCCAGCATTTTTCCGTTTCTACCCTCAAAAACCGGTCAAGCAAGTTTCATAATCGACAACTTTTTCGAACCAGTTCGAAAATGTTGTCGAAATATTGTCCGCAAACGAAATTCAACCAATCATGTGAAAGTTTGAAGTGACGTCACTTTCCTTGTCGTTTGCTGACGGAAAGTGTCGAAGATATTTTGCCGTGTGATAAGGCCTTTAGTCCCATATTTCACTTTTCCTACTAAGGCATCTCTCTGGGAAGGGGGAGGGTCACCTCGTAAATGTGAATGAGAAACTTCCGGTATGGTGATTGGTTCTCGCCATCCTTGAGACTACACGAAAGGGTATGGGTGATGAGTTACCCCCCATTGATGACGGGACGCACTTCCTTAGTGAAAAATTGTATAGTGGCCGTGCTATTCTCACCAATGTTGCAGTCGCGGTAGTCCAATCATTTAAGTTTTTCCGTGTGCTTCGGGCTGAGCGGAATAACCAGTCTATGACTTCCACCTAAGCCACTAAATATAGAGTGAATACATTTTCATGTTGAAAGAAAATGAAAGATTTATTACATCTGTAAGGTGTTCTATTGTGTTAGAAGATAAGCTATTTTCAGGAGATTCCGAATATCTTTCAATCTGACGACTTGCGATTTTCCCCTTTGGATTTGCATTAAAACACTACATATGTATAATCATTGCGAGTTACTGAGATATGTTCTAGAACTTATTACAAACTTCTGTTACGGCTTGACCCAACGTCTATGAGGATATCTAGTCTATGATTTATCGGAAGTAAAATAAAACTGCTAGAATGATTTAAAAATCAAATATTTTGTTCTTTTATGATGCATTGCTTATTTTCATAAATGTGATACTTGTTGAAATATAAGAATGAAAATCTAATCTGATTTCTGTTTACAATTTCTCTTTATTGTTATATGTTTGTAAATCATCAAATATTTATAAAATGAGAATTCTTACAAAACTTTGTTGTTAAGTCCATTGTTTTAAATGCTATAAAACAAAATTTTCAAATATATTTCATTTTATTTAGTTTCAATTTTTAACAAAATAAATGACTCAGAAAATGAACATTTTCAAGTTATCTAAACAACTATTAAGTAAGAATGGCATTTATTTTTCGATATTGAATCTTTAAACAGGATAAATTTTATTGTTGCTATTACTTGAATTGCATTCCGAAAAGTGCATTACATTATGCAGCATGATAGATTTGTGAACATTTTAAAGGTTTAATTTGCTTTATGGAGAAATAAATTTAAAGTATACTTAAAATAGTTGAGAGAGCAACATAAAATCCCGTAATTAGATATACTATTTCATAAAAAAAATAGTTGAAATTAAAAATTAAAAATATTATAAATATAAAAAACATCAGCAATAAACAGTATATTAATTTCATGTACGAAAAATAAAATTTAAAAAATCCATTACTTTTATCTGTGTGTGTTTTGGACATGACTACAGCTATGTAATGTTGTGCATAAAAGTCAATATGAAGACGCCATAAAAAAACACTAGGTTTCAAAATTATTAAAACGTCTATATAAATAAATATTTAGATATATTTATTGCTTTTCGTACATAAATAATTAACTGGAATCAATTAGAAAATGATACACATATTTCTAAGAATGCTTTTAAATGATGAAATAGACAGTAGCTACAATGAGTTAAATTTTTCCAATTGCTCAAATTTATTAATAAATCTAACATTTGCCAGCCATATATTCTTGGCAACAGAGATAGCGGGACACCCCCAACCGGCCAACTTTAGAGTCTTAGGCTCAGTAAAACCGGAGATCCCGCGGGAAATTCTTGGCAACAACTAAAATATTTAAATTAATGACTCCCTAACCTTTCTTGTTTATGAACTGTAGATGAATTATTGGAGGTGAGGTTATCGATTTATACGAAAATGCCCTGTACACAAGAGACCCAATAGCTTAAAAAACAGGGATGATTATTAGAATTTCAGACAAATCAATATTTATAATAGAATTAATACGTTACGTCATTGTATTCTTGGATGTTAGATACAAGGTCCAAAGAAATATATCTTAAGTATATTGAACTACGAATTTAGAATAAAACTAAACTAGTTATGAGATGAAATATTTTTGTAATTAGTTTAGTTATGCATTTGAATATCCAATGTAACATTGAAGTTTTGCAAGAAGTTAGTTCAAGAATATTTTAATTAAATGAAATAAAACATCATATTTCATAAAATAAAATTCTTATAAATCATAAAACAGTTGATTAAAGAAATTGCTATACTTACTATTGCCAGTAATTTTAATACCAATAAAGATGGATTTAAATATATCTGCTGACGACCACAGAACTGTTTCCCTAACTTAGAGGTGCCGAATTCGGCACAAATAAACTTTGGAGGATGAGGATGTGCATTGCAAACGCTTTTCTCATAATTTTGATAGAAATTTTAAGTATTTAAAATTTAACATAATTTCGATGTTAGCGACCTGTAGCTTCTGAAAGAAATGACTATCATACTAAAGTTAATCTTATACCAATTTAAAGTACAAAAGTTTATCTTTCTAAGGATATTTGTTTAAATAACGTACCATGCTTATAATAATGTTAATGTTTTTTTTTATTATTTTTATTCTGTGGAAACATGATAATGTTTTGGTTTGACTTTTTTGAAGCCTCAAAATGCGCAGGTAAAAAATTGTCGATTTATCGTTTTTGAGGCATCCATTTATCACTTTTAAGGTTATTAGGATAAGATAAGGAAGATTGTCACATTTCCGCGACTTATCGCCAACAAAAATTTGCATCTTGACATAAATGTCCGCCATGTTTTTTTAAATAGATTTAAACCAGCTTTTATAAAAAAAACTCTGATATCTCGAGAAAACACTTTAAAGGCTCGATTATTTTGATTGGTCAAAAAACGTCGCTTTTCTAAATGTTAGTAATGGCGAAATATGAATCATGTGAGAACATGATGTCTGAAGAAATCTTTAAATAATTTAGTTAGGAAACCGTAAACTGAGTGAAAAATTGATGAAATATTAAATTAAAATTATATTGACCATTTCTCATACAATGATGTGACTGAGATGCGCATCGAATTATTGAATTGTAATTTTTAATCTGCAATTAAGTGAAAAGTATTGAATAATTTAACATGAAAAAGATCACTTGAAATGTATTACTATTGAAGAAATTAAAATAATAGTAAATATTCCAATTAGGAAGCTATAAAATTCGTCATTTAATTAGGAAGTTAAGCAAATTCGTATGTCAAGTAGTTAAAGAACTTTATAACCCACTTAAGGGTTTTATTTTATTAATGAATAAAAAAAACCCAATTTCAGTAGATTGACTTTTAAATATTCTCTAACATTGGTTTAACTTATTAGGATAATTGCAATTTTATTATTTTTTATATTAAAAGCAAATTGGTTTACGAATAACACAAATAATTTAATGAAATTTATATCAACCTTTTAGAAGTTATCATTTCAATTTCATCTAATTTATCTACTGTCTAACATTTAATTGTGAACTGATGAAGATGATCCATTCGTAAACTTTAATACTTGAAAATGATTATAGTCATTTCCTTTTATGGAATGAACGTTTTCATCTAAAAAAATCTATTAAACACTCAAATTTTTATAAGTTACTTGATTTATCTTAGTCATTTGTTTGAATCTTCAGTTTTATGCCTGGACATCCTCAAAAATAATTGCTCATTATACACTGATCGAAAAAAAATCCCAACACTAGGAAGGAGCTGTGCTAGATAAACGAAATTTGGTAGGCGTGTTTATACATCTGAAAGATGACGTCGATTCAAATTTCGAACTACGCACATAAGTGTGGCGCTAGTAACGACACTATGAACATGCAAATGAGGTTTGCTTTAAATAAGCGCTGTAAGGTTCGTGATCGTTATTTACAGTTGAGATTTGACGTAGTGGGTTAATGTTAGTCAAGGATGCCTCTGAGAAGACGAAGAAGCCATTATCAACAGATCACTGAGTTTGAACGAGGTCGTGTTGTAGAGCTACGAGAAGGTGGGTTTTCTTTCCGCGATATTGCTGAAAGACTAGGCAGGAATGTATCCACTGTGCATGAGTGTTGGCGGCAGTGGTCAAGGGAAGGTACTGCCTCAAGAAGTCCAGGTTCTGGGCGGCCACGTGGTACTACTGAGAGGGAAGACCGTCGTATTCGGCGTATGGCTGTGGCTAATCGGACTGCATCTGCAGCTGAAATTCGAGCTGCAGTTGGCACCACAGTGACACAACGAACTGTTACAAATCGGTTACTTCAAGGACAGCTCCAAGCCAGACGCCCTGTACAGTACATTCCACTGACTCCAAACCACTGCCGTTTGCGACGTGAGTGGTGTCAAGCTAGAGCTCATTGGAGGACGGAGTGGAGATCTGTTGTGTTTTCTGATGAAAGCCGGTTCTGCCTTGGTCGCAGTGATAGCCGTTTGTTGGTTAGAAGGAAGCCAGGTGAACGCCTGCTAGTGACCTGTCTGCGGCCTAGACACACAGGGCCTACTCCTGGAGTTATGGTTTGGGGAGCAATTTCGTATGACAGCAGGAGCGCTCTCTTGGTTATCCCACGCATCCTGACTGCAAATTTGTACGTCAGTCTAGTGATACAACCTGTTGTGCTGCCATTCATGAACAGCATTCAAGGGGGGAGGTTTACAACAGGATAACGCTCGCCCTCATACCGCTGTTGTAACCCAACATGCTCTACAGAGTGTCGACATGTTGCCTTGGCCTGCTAGATCACCAGATCTTTCTCCAATCGAGCACGTATGGACTAGGACACTAGGACATCATTGGACGACAACTCCAGCGTCATCCACAACCGGCATTAACCGTCCCTGCATTGACCGCCCAAGTGCAACAGGCATGGAACTCCATCCCACAAACTGATATCCGACACCTGTACGACACAATGCATGCACGTTTGCATACTTGCATTCAAAATTCTGGCGGTTACACCGGTTACTAATGTACCAACATTTCACATTTAAAATGGCTCTTCTCGCCAATGGCTCTACCTGTGATCTTGAGACTTTATTCAATTAAATATGTTACCTAAAAAATTTATTCCTAAAATTTCCTTACTGTACAGTAATTTTTTCTTGGTGTTGGGATTTTTTTTTCCATCAGTGTATTTAAGAATTTCAAATGAAAATAATTTTACTAGATGGCACTAATTTGAAATTGTTAATATAAAGTACAAAAATAATGGCTCCCAGAAACAGCTTTTGAATTTTATAACTAATTAGATAGGCGAAGTAGCGATAATTTAGTCACTATTGATAAATAAAAATCTGTGTTGGAGCTCTGTGGATCAGACCATGTGGCTTAGAATAACCAAATTTGAATCATCGAGGTTAAAAATATGCAACTCAAATAGATTTTTTTGCAATTTTAATTAAATAATAATTAATCAAAATTTGACATTTTTTCAAAAAAGTCCAAATATATTTTCCGAAAATATGCTTGCATCAAAAAATAATTTTGTTTCATTTTAGAAACTAAAAAATTATCTTTCAATTATATCAACACAGTTACTGTAAAATTCTTTAGTCTAACTTTAATGATTTTTTAAAATTATTTTTAAATATGTTTTACAGTATCTGAATTGTAACATTCATGGTAAATTTTACAATATTTTCATTTTAAATTTCGCAGAATTTTCATTTTGAATGAAACTTGTACATTTTCATTATTGTTACAAACAAAACATGTTTTAAGGAAAGTTTTAATAGTTGAGACAATTACAGCTAATACTTAACTTCAGAAGTAGGCAATAATGAATTTTTTTAAGAATCCACAGATTTTTTGAACATTTTTATATTACTAATTAAAGTTTTTTTAACTTGGCATTTTGATTTCTTATTGAAGTACTGTGCATTTTTTGTTGTTGAATCAGAGAAGTTATTATTAAATAATTCTCTCACATATTAATTAAATTATTAGATAATACATTCAGAACTTCGATATGCAATGATTCTTCTCTTAACTATAGCTGTTATGAGCGTGCTTCAATTCAACTAGCATATCGTTGGATTAATTGTTTAACACGTTGCCTTGAAGACTATACTTACTCTTGATCAATGGTTTGGTTTGTAGAGCACTAAAACATACAAGAAAATACACAGTGAAAGTAAAAGAAGTGCATATTCTGTTTTATTGTAAATAAAAATTATTCCTATTATATAATGCATTAATTATACATATCTCAAAAATTAAGCTCGAATATTTCACGTTATAAATCATATGTCTTAAGTTTATGAAGGAAGTTAATTATTTCTACAAGCTGATAGCAAACTATTAAAAATTATAAAAAGAAATGTCACTATTTAATGTTTTATCATTTAGTCTTCAATTTGAAAAGTTAAAATTTCAGAATTGAAATAAAATTTCCTTTGTTTTCTAGAAAATAATATATTGTGGAATGTAACGGTCTTATTATTCAGGAATAAAAACGATATGATGTAATTTTAAGGCTATCTTGGATCCGAATTCAACATAGAGATTGAACAGAATTGAGTTTAACTATTACCTACTAGCCGCCTTTGGCGACCAGCTAGTTCGCCATGAGTAATGCGTTCTAAAATTTTCAATTAAGTCACGTATTCATTAGCCATGAAATAATTCTGGGCATTGATTGGCCTGAAATTAAAAAGTTTTTTTCCGTGATGTTGCCAAAATATTAAATATGTTTTTTTAAAGAAAGCGAAAAAGGAAAAAAAAAAATATTGAATAAATGATTTAGATGTTACAAACGATTATAGAACCCTTGGCTTTGCATTTATTTATTAGAAGCTATCACATTTTATAATGGAAAATAATTATTGAATTAATTATACAGATATTGCGAACGATTATAGAAATATGCCATCAAGTCGGGATTTCAATGCATATCCTGTCTAAATTCAATCAGGTTTACCATAAATAAAGAAGGTTTGTTGAATAAATGATTTAGATATTGCAAACGATTATAGAAACCTTTGCGTTGCATTTATTTTTTTAGAAAATATCACATTTTATGTTTCTTTTATTTTATCCAGCCACGTGCTAAAAGTATCATTTCTTTAGACTTGATTCACGATGATAGTTATTATTATTATTATTATTATTTGAACTTCCGTCATTGTTTTCTTTTATTTTATCCAGTCACGTGCTAAAAAAACATGGTTAAAATATTTCTTTAAAAATTCGTTAAAATAGAAGCTTACGTTATAAATTTAAAAAACTGATACCGTTAGAAAGCTAATTTTTTTATCTTTAGATTGATATAAAAATCATATTTTTGCAATAATATTTTCGGAAGTTATAGCGGAAAAACATCGAAATTTCGCTTAAATTTTAATTTTCAAATTTTAATTAAAAATTCGAAAAAAGGGCCCCGAGGTGCATATTCTCGACCTCCAAGGTATACATGTACCAAATTTGGTAGCTGTAGGTCCAACGGTCTGGCCTGTGGAGCGCCAACACACACACACACACACACACACATTGAGCTTTATTATAAGTATAGATAATTTTAAACTTAATTTTTCCCCTAGAACGTGACTTATATTGCTGTGACTTTAACCCATTCAGTTTAAAATAAATTTAAATACTGTAAAATACGATAACGCAATGGCTTTGTAGTACAAAAAAGTGTGGGGGGGAAGCACTGAACTATGACCATTTCCGCTTCCGGTTTCTTTTCAGAGTGTTTTATTTGTTAGCTGCTTTTCCGATGATGACTAAGAGATCATTTGAAATTTCAAAATAATTATAAGGCGACAATGTATTGTAAAGAGTGAAATGTTTTAACTCGAAAATCAAAATGAAATTATTCCTGCAGAGTGTTAAAGAAAGTAAACTTATTTGTATGAAACCCTGAAAAACAATACCGGCTTCTTATATTAAACTTTTTATAAAAGTATCCGGTAGAATTTAAAAACAACGGTTTTTCACCCCTTTTTTTTTTCTTCAGTATTTAACAATCAAATGGCCTGAATTCAACATTTGCAAATAAAACATGTCTGGCTACTGTGGTGACTGTGGAACTCACCCTTTCTAGTCGAGGTACAAAACGCTATATTCAGTAGACAATACGAATCTACAAACATCTGTTATCATTTGAATGAAACAAAATATCTCATTTTAAATGGAAAGTGAATGAGTCATTGCTTATCCATGGAAAACATTACAAAACGAGGGATCTGGGACATATTCTGGAGGCCAATGGTTTGCCATTGAAGTCAGAGAATTCGAAACATTGTTTGATTCAAACTGAAATTTAGTTTTTTTAAATCATTTAAGCTATGGCTTTTTTCTTTTAACTACCAAACTTTGTTAGAAGATATTGTCAGAGGAAATAAGATATTGCAGAAGAAGTTAATCTCTTTCTAAATACTAGGAAAATCTACAGAATTCCGATGTTTTTTATTCCTGTATTTTTTCGGTCTACAGTGGCTTGGTGGTAAAGTCATGGATTTGGAACCAGAGTGTTTTAGGTTGGAGACCTGATTCACTCAAGAACTAGAGAGGCTAGTACACTTTATATACGTCGGAGCCCAAGGTATTCCAGCTGGTACGGAGTGGAAGTCTAGAAAGAGACAGGGATCCTAGATCAGGTGTCATCTAACCGCGGCTCAAAATTCCAAGGTTCGTCCCAAAATATCCCTTGTGTTGCTTGAAAACGGGACTTTAGTATAATTAAACCTATATATTTTTAATGAATTTCAATTGAGATGACACTTCCATAAAATATTCCATCTGATATCACTTAAATATGTTATGTAACTATAAAGTAGATAACTTTTTAATATATTTTGACTTGAGGAAACTAGCATTTATGATTGTTTTCAAGCAAATATATTAATGATGATTCTTGCTCTGAGATTTTAGAAATTTCATACAGTCACTTCCATCTCAATTCGTATCCATTTGTATTTGTTTTGTTCAGGGTAAATCTTAGATACATTAAGGAAAGAGAGAAAGGAGGATTACCAAGGAGGATTATTTTTCCAAGTTTGGTACTTGAAAGTTATATCTAATTTCCCCTTAATGTTATGGACTTTTCGATCTTATCTTTCGTGGCAAATAATAACCTCTAAAAAAGTGTTTTTTAATGTGAAACTATAAAAGTTCGAGGTAGCTATGTTGTTTCAAAAAAGACAAACTCGTGTATCAATAAAACTAATTACACTATACTAAATGTTCTTGTTTTATAAACTGTCCAGCTTAAATGCTTTTTTTGTAACCGCCTTGTACTTGCTCCATTTAAATATTTCTGTAACGACGACCTAATTTAAAAAAAGGCGATTCATGATTCATCTCAGCTAAACTTACAAGTTCAATCTTTACTTACCAAAGTATTATATTATATTTATCCAAAATTCTCCCACCCATTTTGACTGGAATAATAAGTTTTTAAAAATAAAACCCCCTCAAAGTGAATGGCAACCGGTTGATCTTAAGCCATTTTAAGTAAGGCAATATCTCATGTCCTCTTTTCGACTCGGGACTTGTTTGTACACAATGGAATAAAGAAAATGTCAGGTGTTAGGCTATCTCTTTTGGCGTGGTTAGCTTTACAGCACTTCCATGTAAACGCTTAGCCTTGAGGATACCGCTCACCATTTGTATGCAGACAGAAAAGAACTCGAGTCCCCTTCTTCAAGGTAATCTGCCGGATGGTGTTCTTTGTGTCGGCTGCACGTGTTCGGAGCAGAGAAGAACGCGTGAAATAACCACCGGTGCAAGGTAGTTCGAATTTTGTGTTTGATTTAAAATATCCAATTAAAGATAAGGGATACGCTAATTTAAGGACTTCTGTTTCTATGGTAATTAGATTTCTATAACTGATATTTAACCGGTTTGAAAAAAATGGATTCTAATAAAGCACAGAATGCAGTCTTCAAATTTTTCTCACCACTTGTCCCAGACCCCAAAATATAAATTTCTGGTGATAAATATTTACTCAAATAATTTAACTGACCTTCGGACGCACGTTTATAAACGAAAGAAATTAAATAAGTTTTTCTGATTTTTGTTAGATCTTAAGCATTATTTTTTGCAGCCTTTATTATTAACTCGAAGAACAATAAGATCTTTCAACATGACGCATGATTATCGTTTATTTCCAAAATAAAGCAACCAAATTTTTTTCTATAACCTCAGAAAACTTATATTTCTTATAAAACCCTTATTTTGATTTTAAAAAATATAATAATCAAGGGAGACCTTTATAAAATCGAACTTGGGAATCCAAAAAAAGTATAGCAGGAGGTGGCTTTAAAAATTTCTTAATTTAGTGTCACTTACCATGTTTATGACAAATTTCGAAATTTCAATTCAGAGAAAGGTTTCATTTAACACCAGTCAACACGCTACAGCTATTTGGAATGATCTGTTAAAATCAGTTGTTCCGAAATGTCACCATTCTTTCTTCGAATCAATTTCCATGTTTAATGTTTTTAAAAATAGAGACATTTTTTATGCTGCGCATTTGGCAAGATTTTTTTCATACTTCTTGCTTAGTAATGAAGAATAAATAAATAGTTTTATTTGATAAATATTTTCAAATTTTAGGATCTCGTCTATTTTTTCTCGTCTATGGCTACTTCGACGATTATCACCATTCATTTTCACTCTGTTCTAACCTTATTATACACTTTGATAAGTCACGTCTTTTTAATAGAAGATTATTAGAGGCTTTCATTATTAAAACCACTCCTTGTTGAAAAATAAAGATATATATATGAAAAATGTGAATAGTTTTTTTTTCACGAATGACTTATGCCCATCTTTTTCTATCCTAAATCAAATCCTTTTTCTGTGGTACAACTCATATACGCTGCAGTTAAATAACTGTAAGCGTTTATCGGAAGATAAAATGCCATCACAGTACATCACAAAACAAAAGCAATTAGACCACTTCGTTGTATTATTTGCCACGTTTCTGCAACATCATAACAATTCATTACATTTCCATCTTAAAGTAGTGTGTATGGTGATATTGGAAATTATTATATCTACGGCTCGATGATTTCAATACATTTACCAGTCTATAAAGTGGCACTAAGAACAATTCTAGTACGCGAGTTTATATTATAGTACAGTAATTTTAGTGACAGAATGACGCACAAAATTTCTTTCGGTATTTTCCTTGTAAAATGGCTGGATTGTCAAAATATACGATAAAACTCATCTGCTTAAATAGTTAAAATATCTGACCTAATGAGGATTGAAATATTTAATATTTAAAATGTCAAATAAGATTTGATGTGCACATTTCCTCTGAAAAATGTTTTTGCAAGCATGTAGTATAAAAATTATAATTCTCTTCTTGTACTAAATCTGAAAAGCTTGTGTAATCTTCTTGAGGCTTTTCAAACAAAAATAGTGCCGAAAACTGCTTCTCCAATACTAAGGTGACAATATGTTTCATTCATATTGGATAAATGATAATCTATTCAATTGGCATAATATATTGAACAAGAAATAGATATCCTAAAAAGGTAATTAGAACTTAACTGGTAATTAATTTCAACAAGAATTTAGTAAAATTAACACGATCCTCACAAAGGAGCTTAACCAGTCTTGTAAAGCACTTTAAGAAATCAAAAGATAAACAGGTTATGTTTCTGTCAATTTCAGATATATTCCATAAGATACTGAAAACTTTTTCGAGTTTAATGAAGTCAAAATTTCTGTCTCGCCATACATGGCCATGCTTGTAAATGACCTTTAGAAATAACTATTGACAGATGTATTGCGATATAAAATGGCAAAAACAGTTTGCCCCTAATTTAAGAGAAGCAGTTTTGTTCAAGTAGCTTTAGTCACAAAGTATACCTTACGATATGTCAAATTAAAGGAAATTCAAAATCTAATTTTCACAATGAAAAGAGCTGCGTCATTGATAAGCCTTTAATTTCAGTGATAGCAGACAAATCATACTTTGGTTATAAACATCAAGTATATAGCACCATGGATGTATAATACATTAATATTATGCATCTAGAAGGAGATAAAGGGGCATATCACAGCTCACTGTAAAAAAAAACATTCAGATGTCATACATAATTATATTTATTAAGTTATTGTAATTTGATCACGTGATGTAACCTTGCTAAGGATCTGATTCTACATAAATTGATTAATTACGGACATTGTCGTAGGAGATGTCACCTATGTTATAGGATATGGACATGGTGATAATTTTGTTGAAACTGATTTAAAGCTTAAATTGAATTGGTTTTTATATTCAAAGCTGTTTCATTTATCCTATGACATATAATGTCCGTTTCAGATATCCTATGACGTTGTTTCATAACGTGTGAAAAATTGTTGCACATTAATTTTTGTTATTAACTACATTTATAAATAAGCAAAGTGCAGAATTTTTCAATATTATCTTTATGAAAATTGATTTAATTTGCATTTTTAATTTATAGAATATTATTATTTTTATCATCTGTTTGCTCAAATAGTTACTGTATCTGTGATAAAAATATGCAAAATGGTGTTTGATGGTTCCTAGGGAAATAATTTATAAGTCAAGCCATTCATTTTGAAACGAAATAAAAACAAAGAATAGTTACTGTGTTGCTATTGTTAATATGCCCTTTTTGTCTTTACGTATACATAGATTTGAAACATCATTCAGTTTACTATTTCCTCTGAAATGATTGCAAAAGGATGCCGCAAGACATTGAAATAAACCAAAAAAATATTTAAAAAAATATATTATTGTTTGTTTATCTTTTTTTTTTGCATATCTTTTGATAAATCTATTCAATTTCTCTTAACATATACAATTTATTTTATAAAATCAGCTCTGAAGCAGTCATAAGGCTAAGCAAAAAGAAATTTTTAAATTAAGTGACTTATTGTTCTCACGAAAATGATAAGCGTATGATTTCATGAATATCTGAGAAATGTTTATAACTCTTTCTCAATTCAAATGTACAGGAAATTTGTCAATGCATAATCATTTTAGGTTTTTTTTTTACAACCAAAGTAAAAATTCCAATTGCAGAATAATGAACACAATCTTAGATGCAAACATCAACAGCTGACTTTTGATTAATCACTTTCGAAACGGATGTCTGCCATATGAAAGCATTGTTTCAGTTTTAAATACCTAAGAACAAATCAAATTTTTTCCAAAGCAAATTTAATGTAGTGAAAAAATAAGAACAGGAAAGATCGGTAAACAGTAAAACCAGTAGTGAAATATATAAAAATGAAAAATTGAAATCCCCTTTAGCAAATTTCAAGTTATCATGTGAGAACAATTTTTTTTATTACGTGATTATATTAATGCGCATGCGCCAACTTTTAAAAAATACGATGCTTTTTTTCTTCCAAGATTGATGGGAGTTCCAAAACATTTTTAGCAGCCAAAAAAAATTTGAAAAGCCAAAAACCAGTTAAAAAAATATGACGTAATGCGAATAACTAAGCTTTTAGAAATTGTTAAGTTTTTTCAAAAAAAAACCACATTTCAGATTTATTCTATTTCATATAGATATGACTGAAAATTTAATTTTTCTAGGTTTTATTTGCAGCAATATTTAAGTTTTTTTTTTTTATTTTTTTATTTCAGCTTTTGCCAGTGTCATGGTAATATATTGATAAAAGCTATTTCTTCCCAACGCACGTGTTATTTGTTCGTACAACTTAAATTTTCCTTATTTTGTAGAAAATAAATTATGAAAAATATAATTAAATTATATTAAAAAAATATTAAAAATAGAAATTTAATTTATAGGTTAAATCGTTACAATCATTGGAAAGATCATTTTTGGAACTTTAATACGATGTAAAAATCAATTTTGTATTGTAATATTTTCAGAAGTTATAGCGATAAAACATCAAAATTTTACTTGATTTTAAATTAATTAAAATTCTAATTAAAAATTTAAAAAATATCTTTGAGGGGCATATTCCTGACATCCAAAGTATGCATGGGCCATATTCGGATGTTGTTGGTTAAACGTTCTGTCCTGTAGAGTTCAAAAATACACGCACACACACATTGAGATTTCATTATAAACTAGCCGCCTATGGCGACCAGCTCGTTCCCCAGGTTTTACGCATTTTTAAATGTTCAATTAAATACTTATGAACTTTGCTCTCTTTATAACTGTTCAGGCAAATATACTCGAACTTCGATACACTTAACCCATATTATTATGTAAGCCTTATACCATTACATTACGCTTTCATTTAAACACGTGCTGAAAATCGCACTTTCCCACGACCTCAGTTTAATTTGCAATAAGAATTAACTTTAATCATTCAATTTGCGTTTTTGTCAAAGTGACGGCAAAGCTTTGATACATTATCGTGCTCTTGCAGGTTAAATTCTACTTTCAGTTTGTGAGAAATTAATTGTTGGAAAATATGGTTTTAATATTTTTATAAAAACTCATTAAAAATAGAAAATTAATTAATAGGTTAAAATATTGTTATGAAAGAAAAAAAAATCAAGAGGATTAGAAATACAGTTTTGTGCTGTAATATTTTCAAAAGTTATCTCAGAAAAATTCCAAATGTTAACTTAATTTTTAATTAATTAAAAAAAATTAAAATCTCCGATTTCCTTTTTTATCCACCAAAATAAATAGATACATACTAAGTGCAGTAGCTATAGATCATATGGTCGGATGTGTAGAGCACTAACACACACACATACTCATTCATATACGCAAACACATATTTATTTGATTATCAGCTGTGGAGAAATTCCGATCATTGATTGGCCTAAAATTTATATCTTCTTTAAGATGGTGGATGGAAAAATGTAAAAGAACACATTTTCCTAATAATACTCTTTTGCTTTTATAAATCCGACAGTTTTAATAATTAATTCAGAAAATTGATTGATGTAACAATTTTTGTTTGAAATATTAGTAAAAATATTTTGTAAAATAGGGCTCACAGAGCAAAGTATGAACAATAATCTAAAAACTCGTTATTTATCAATGCATTTATTGACACAAATTACATAAAATACAATTATTTACTTCACTTGGATCAAGTTAACAGTACTAAAAAATATGAATGCCTATTACTAAAGATTTACAAATTGCCTTTGGGCTGGAATTTTAATACATATCCTGTGTAAACTAAACCGTGTTTACAGTGAATAAAGCTTACTTATTGAATTAATGATATAGATGTTTCAACAATCATAGAAACCTTTGCCTTGCATTTATTTTTTAGAAAATATAACATTTATTAGGTTGGTGCGTATGAAATGTCGGATTCTTAAGTGATTGT
>JAPMOQ010041167.1:566372-636850 GCA_026543055.1 Argiope trifasciata | reverse complement strand
TTGTCGACAAGTATGAGTACTATGGCTATGAGACAAACCATGATCCATCAATGGGACGAACCACATTCCACTAATGCCTAAAGACAACAACCCAGAACTTATAACAAGTTGACTGCAAATCAGAACTGTAGTCTCAGGTGTTTTGATGAATTCAAGTTACCCATGCAATTTGACTTACACAGCACATTCACATGAGTGATTAACCTAGTGTTTAGAGCAGGCTGACATAAAATCAGAACAAAAGTCTTAGGCTTATAAATTCAAAATGCCCTTGCAATTTAACTCAAACTGTACGTTCATGTAACGAGGACCAAGCACATTCGATACAAGCAGGATAATTCAGCAATTCGATCACTTTGACTTTTCTAGTACCTGGTTTTGTGTGGCATTTCCTGGATTCTTAGTTCTAGAATTTTTTTGTCACATTATAGGCACACATATGTACTTCAAAAAAATAAATAAATAAATGTCATTTTAAACTTATTCTAATATTACCATATGATTAGCGCAGTATGGTCAGATGTGGCTCTTGGGCCAATAAACTATACAAAAATAAACCAAACCTGGATTATTAAATGCATTTTCAAGTTCAAAGTGACAAAATATGATAGATACGATATAATGAAACATCATCCTGCGACACAATATGTTTGTCCGAGCAGATGCAGAGCAGAACGCCATATCCGTGACCATTCTGGTCGTTGAACGGTTTGCTGGGCATGTTACGATAATTTTATTTAAATACCAAAATATTTATAGCCGAAAACAAACAAAAGTAACTATGCACAGAATTTGCAAGCAAATTAGAAATGTTATTCAGATGAAACAGTTAGAAATATTTTCAAATTTGAAAAATTATTTAGAATAATAATATACAGAAAGATAAAATGTGTAAATATATAAATATATTTTGTTTCACTTGTTTATATGACTGAGTAGCTGGGAATGCAGTTATAAAAATCAGATGGAAAATAATTTGATTAATGGGAACGAAGAGGAACTATTTTTGATTGAAATTTATGGATGCAAATATATGATAAGAGAGTGCGGTACTTGTTTTTTCACTTAGTCTTTGTGAATATGACACATGTTGTTGAGAGCTAGGGAGACAAGAATAAATCTGTATTTTATTTGTCTAAGTAGATACCAACGTCTAGCCTCCTTGAAATTACAATGGCCGAATGCCTTGAAGAAAAGGATAATGCAGGCTTCTCTGGTCAAATTAAGTTCTGAAAGATTCTTTACCAATGTTTATATTTCGAGATCCCTCTTTCCAACTAACAAAAACAATACTGATTTTACTAATTTTTATTAATTTTTAATTTCATCGTTATGAAAGCAATTAATTAGAATCAAATATTATGACAAATTGAAATTGTGTATCAATTATTGAAAGTCACCATCGCGAGAGCTGAAAGTGTTTTGAATCTAAAAAAATAATTTAAAATTAAGAGCAGAAGAGACAATCATAAAATCAAGATCTGATAAATAGATTCTTAGTAAACTATTTTTTCTGGATTTTCTGACCAACAACTATTATTTAATTGGATTAAAAAAATTATGAGATCTAAATTTATTTGCATCAGGGAAACGAAAGTGAAATATATTAGAATTAGAAAGTTAATTTATGAAATGATACCAACTAGTTTGTAACTAGCTACGCCCATATGACTAGTTACTTAGAAAAATAAATAATGAAATCCTTGTTTTGAAACAATAACAAGCACAAAATTTCTATTGAAGCAATATATGTTTGATTGTAAAAGTGACTGGGTTGAAAATTAATGTAGACTGTTAGGGTCAAATAGAGTAATTTTATTAAACAGAAGTAGAAATTTTCTTAAAAGCAAATAAAACTAAAAGTATTTCAGAAGTTGAAAGCAATAGTAGGCAGATAATTGATTCGGTTGGTTGAGCAACTATTGGTTTGTTGAACAACAAGTTTTTGATCCATAGGAAATCACAGTAGAGAAGTGTATTCTTCCGTACAGGTTTGCAGAATATACTTATTCTGACATCTTTATTTGCCATAAAAAATTACTTTTAAAAATTCGGAGAATTTGATCCTTTTTATAACAGACGTTATTGGTAACGTTAAAAGATTCTTAACAAAAAAATATTATTAAATATTTTAGTTCTCCATTAAGCCTCATTTTTCTTTTTGCAAAATTAATTTAAATAATTGATTTGATACGAAAAGTTTTAAAGCAATATTATAGAAACAAAAGGAAATGAAATTTAAATATCCATGCATAAAAATTAAAATTATTTAACTAGTCAAAAGCGATTGTGCTTCTTTTCTTTGCAACATTCCTCCAAAGAGCAGAGATTAAACTAAACCAATTATTTGTACTATTTTTAACTATTTGCATCATCAGATTTAGAGAAAAATCACTATTTGCATGGGCAAAAGAAAATCCTTTTTTCATTTTTAGCCTGATAAAGAACGGGAACATTTTACCGATGACTGATATGTGTGATGTTTATAGGTTTGAAAAAATTAATTTGTGATTAAAACAATTTTCAAAGATACAACTATAAGAAAATATTACTATGATGAAAAAAAGTACTTTTTCCTCCTCTTTTCCAATTTCGGTGAAAATAAGTAATTTCATTTTTCCTGCATCGGCATAAATTTCATACTATAATATTGATAAGTATTTTGCTTATAAAATGTTCAAAATTTGCATGTTCAAATTTTTTTTATTTCTAAATAGTAAATTTTTAGATATTTTTTATAATAATTTTGTTTTTCACTAGATTTCAAATATAAATGACTTTCAAAAATTTTATTTCAGATATATTAAAAGAAAGTGAATTTATATTGATTATCGAAATTTATGCATAAATTTTACTAATTTTAAATAGATTTTATGACGAATTTTTTTTTCTTAGCAATTTGCGATTCTGAACTTGAAGATTATCGCATTATAAGACATTTTCAATCTGCTATTTAAAAAACAAATATTTTATTTTATTTTTAATGAAAATTTTTTACAAGTATTCTAAATTGTTTATCTCATTTACTACCTTTATTATTAGTTTATACTATATTGCTTAAAAATTTAAAATATTTATTACATATATTTTAACTATCGCATGTGTTATTAACCGAAATTAAATGATGACGATGTGGTGTCCAAGTTACAGCGGAAAAGGTGGGTGCAGTAGCTTCTGAAGGTACAGACCCCTGAGCACCCGAGGGCAGAAGTCTTACCTCTAGCTCATATGAAGATGACACTCACTTGCGTTACCCCCTTTTATAAGAGGGGGGCTCTTTCACACACCTCACAGACAAAGCACAAAGGAAGAACAACCAGGCACGAAACTAAGAAGCGCAGACTATGGGAAAGATCCGCTACCCCTAAGCCAGGACGTCAGCCTTAAATAAATAAATTACGGCTAATAATACATAAAAAATAATATATCAAACAATTTGAGGCTACTTATTTTCTTTACATGCATTTGAATGCATAATAAATTTAAATTACTTTGAAATTTTTTTTTGAAAATCATTTACCCATTAAACTTCTTTATATTCAACATAAAAATCAGAAGACTTCTGTGGGGCCGCGGTTGCCTGGTGGTAAGGTCTCGGCTTCGGAACCAGAGGGTTTCAGGTTCGAGACTCGATTCCACCGAAGATCCGTCGTGTGAGGGGGTCTCTTGCACGTTAAATCTGTCGGGCCAAACGTACTCCCGCTGGTGTGGTGCGGAGAGGGGGGTGCCACTTCAGGTGTCGTCCTCGTCATCTGACCGTGGTTCAAAATTACGAGGTCCGTCCCAAAATAGCCCTCTTGTTGCTTCAAAAAGGGACGTTAATATAGCTAAACAGAAGACTTCGGTAAATAATAAACGCGTGCACATTCATATATGTATAAATATTTAGGAACGGAAGTTAATTTTTATTATTTCTGGTTTGGATTGCTATTTGTAATCAAAGCAAAAATTTCATTTGATGGAACAAATGAAAGATTGAGATGAAGATATGAGAAAAAAACATTATGGAAAATATACATATGGTTTCATCTTCTGAAAGCGGAAATTATTCAGTTAATATTTTCAATATATATTCACTTGACACACTTCAGAATCGACGCGGTAGTGTAATTTGTAGGTCCATGCGATAAAAAAAAACTGATTGCGACATTATATTTCAGGCATTAAACAATTTGCAGTTTGATATTAGTTTGCATGCTCGATTATGCCTATCTTAGAATGATTTTATGCATGCTTGCAAGACATTAAATTTTTTATATGCATTATCTGCATCATATTCTTTGACATTATAAAAATGTATCGAGCTCAATGACATAAAAATAAAAATATTTTTTAAAGTAACACAAAATGCTAATTAATTGTGGAATTTTCATTCAGTAAATAGGAAATGTTCTTTGAAATAGATGATGCCAACAGAAAAATATAAACATGCTAATTTATTGCTTGACAGTTAACTAGTTTATTTACCAGGAAGAGCATTAAAGACTGCGATGGAGTTGTGCACGCGAACCGTGATTACAGTAGCGGAACAGATGGGCTGAGGCCGGTGACACTGTAAATAACATTTGACAAAAGATTTCGATCTGTTCAGTAAGATATCGAATCACACATATTTTTACTTCCTTATATGTGACAGACTAGTTATTTCTTGATTCAAAGGCATTAAATAAACTCTGAACTCTGAAGAATTCAGGCTTAAAAAGATGTATTCGGTATGAAAAATGGTTTTATTTCAGCTTAGAATTTTATACTTTGATGAGATATTTTATAGTTTTTCAAAGGAATAGGAAACAAGAAATCTTTTTAAAGCAGTAATTATTACAAAGTATTTTTTAATTAAAAAGTGCATAATGCCTGAACCTTCTGTCGATACTGCTACGTTCAGTGGTGGCGGGGTGGTCGGCTGTATGCAAGAAGGAGAAGTGCCTGAACATTTAAAAAACCGATATCCAGTCCTAAAGATAGTGCGTCTTCCCTTTGATTGGGCGTCCTGGTTTGGGAATGGTTGTTCTTTACCTGTGTTCTGTCTGAGAAGTGTGAAAGAGCCCATTTGTAAAAAGGGGTGAGCCCATATTCGACATTTGTTTAAGTCTTGCTCACTCCATTTAGTCATTACCTCACCAAAAACTGAATGCAATCATGTAGGATCTGATACCAATGGGATTCTCTGGAAATCCCTGGATAGTTTATCGTCTTTTTCTTTCTTTTCTTTTCTTTTTTCCTTTCTTTCATCTTGTGCTGATCCAACTGGTTCGATAACTTAGTGTTATAGGCAAAGGGGCACAGGATGGCATTATGCTATGTTAAAAAGGGGCTGTGCAAGTGAGTGAGGGTCTACATCTACATATGGATATTATCTACCCTCTTTCTCCGATATCTTGTCTTGGTTTGAACTGGTGTTCAAACCAAGACAAGACACAAGAACGTTTTAAAAAATTATTGTGGAATATAAGATGTAGCTTTAGAAAGATATTCTTTCCAATTTCGCCAAAAAAAATTCTCTACATTAATCGTTTTTAAATATTCTGGTAGAATTTTAGAAAAAAAATATTCGCATTATAGTAATAAATAAGTAATCAGCTCCTGACTATTTTAACTATTATAAAAATTTTCAATATTTTCAATTCCAAAAAGTTAAAATTTCTATTTTCTGAAACTTTAAATTTCCAGAAAATTTTCTGAAACTTTAAAAAAAGTATAAAACATCGTGAATATTTCATTGAATCTGTACTAATGCGTATGCATTTATTCAAAGAACAGATTAATTCAACAAAAGACATTCAACCAACAAGTTACAAATGTTTTTGATTTAGATTAAATCCGTACATAACCTTGATAATGACACATATTTGAAGTAGAATGTTACAGCAATCATGTTAAATCAATTCATGTGAAACCTCAAAAACAACTTGAAGGAATGCAATAATTTCTTTTTGTCGATGAACCTTGAAAGAAAATTTTTTTTTTCTTTCAAAAATTCCAAATTCTTTTTAAGTAAAGAGTTTAAAATGCAAATTGGAAGATCCCATCTTGTTTTCTCTTTTTAATCGAAATCGGGATCTTTCAGAAATATTTATTTCCTTTTTTTTTTTTTTTGTATTAACTGATTTATACCATTTTTCTCAAAATCGTTGAGCAGCTTCCAGCTTCCAACTGTTAATTCGAATCGAGCCCTTTACTCCTTTCCCCATTTTTAAATCTTTAAATAAGAGAAATTTTAGTATCTTTTTGAAAAAGTTGATGTATTACAAAACTGACAGATTATTATTTTAATTTATGATTCCAAATTTTAATTTACATTTCCAGAGTGAAATTTCAATCATAAAATCAGCTTCTACAGCAAATAAATAGCAACATACACTTAATTAAATTACAAGCAATTTGAGTAATTAAAATATGAAATTTTAAAGAATTGAAAGTTAAATTAAAAGTATTCATTCTCGAATACGAATTAAATATTGAAATTTATCATCCTGATGTAATAAAAAAATATTTTAGCAAGAAATGATTAAATATTTCAAGAGATAACATTATTAATATTTATTTTTCAAAAATATTCATGCTTTTATATCAATATTGTATAAAACATTAAAGGAACCAACAGAAAATTAACATGCAAGACATTTTCCTTTCTTTTATACAATAGAAAAAAAATGATATTATGCATTTATTTCAGAATTATTTTCAAAAAGATATACTTTTAAAATTTAATACATCATATTTTTTAAGATATAAAAACATCTTTCATAAGCATCAACTTATACAATTTTACATACATTTTGTGTTTAAGTTTTTTTTTACCAATGAATTTTTATTACAATTTTTAATTGAAATAGACTGAAAAGTGTAAATAAATTTTACAATTTTCGATTAATATTCTAAAATTACAATAGTTTAAATGTTACATCTTATTAACATATTTAAATTTAATTTTGGAATTCATTTTGAAATTTGAAATAAATACAATTGTATAATATTTCTGTCTATCAAATGTTGTTCGTTACAAACGTAACTGAAATCTAACAGCTCAATTTTCCTAATTTAAATTTATCAGCATTAACCATTTGCGCAATTCAGTTCACTATGTGACAATTCATTCCATTCATACAATTTTTTTAAAGCATGAACTGTTAAGATCTTTATTATCCCCTAACAAAAACTACTGCTTATAAAAGGATGATTTAATTATAGAAGAATATATAAGGTTAATACAACCCTTTCGTAATGCTAACTGCTTTCAACTGAATAGCTGACTAAAAACATCGTTCTGTTTGAAACCACGGCTGAGTTCAAGGTAGTCAGATTGGGGAATTCGAACAAAAAACTGAAACTGATGCAACAAATGACAAAGATCCATGGAACAAAAATTCGGGAACTACAATGAACAACCAACATAAAGCATTGCCTTGAATTCTACATTTTTTTGCATTCAATTAAATTGTGACTATTAATTATTTCTTGTACGGCTCATATTCAATGATTTCATTTGTGATGTTTTTAAAACATAGTCAAGGAAATCATTACGTTACGATTTTTTTTTAAAGTTCCGCTGCATTCTGGAAGAACAATTTGCAGGGGAAACATTTCCAAGTTGCAACAAAATAAAAATACCAAAAATCCAATTTTTATTTTAAGTTTCATTATGTTGCGTAATTTTTCAAAATTTTCCCTGATTTCTTCATGAATTATTTCGTAAAATAAAAATAAATCATAAAATTTGAATTTCTTAGTATAATAATAAAAAGAAACAAGAAATTAAAAAAAGGAAAACAATAAATGTGCCTTTTGATAAAAGAGTTATGTTCAGAATCCGGTTCATTATTTAAAACTCAGATAATTTTTTATTGAATTTTTAATAAATTTTAACCAAATATTTAAATAGAATTCCGAGTATATTTTGTTTGTATTGAGTAGTATTGTTTGTATTGTATAGTACTAAATATTAATTGTTTGGTATTGAATAAAAGTTCAGAGTTCAGGAGAATTCACAGCTTTTGAGAAAAAGATTTATATTTCTTTCGAGTTCAGGAGAATTCAAAGCTTCTGAGAAAAGATTGATATTTCGATCTATTTTATAAATATAGTTTTTTAACAAGATTTTGAAATAGGGAACAAAAGGTGAAAATTTTGCGAATTCCTTTATTCAAAACTAATCGTAAACTTTCGTAAATGTTACCTTCAATTGAGAGTCACTCAATTTTTCATCATTTCTTTTAAAACTTTGTAGTAATTCCTTCTTTTTTTTCAAATATTAATGTAAGAAAAAGTCATTGTGACTATGCATGTATGTATATCTGTATGTATGTTTCAGATTTCCTGTTAATTAATTTGTAAGATGTATTTAAACCAAACTTTGCATATTTATTTTTTAAGACAAGAAAACAAAATACTGTCTACTTTTGGAAGTGCATAAATTAGTTAAATATTCAATTAATTAAATATTTACCCAATTTTTGGGATTTTCTAGAAATAATTTTATAAGAAATATTTGAATACATTCATAAAATTCAAAATTTCATCATTTCAGTGATATCAATTCTATTTTTGGCAATATTTCTTTAAATTGTTAATAATTTTTTTTAAAAATTCAGCATTTTAAAACTAATGTCTTGAATTACTATACAGATATTTTAAAATTGTTTCATTTCAATATTTATCTTTTAAATATGTTTTAATTTGCTTTAAAACCGTGATTTCTCATTTCCTTATGTCTGAAAGTAGGCATAAGTCAATCGCTCAAATGGAAGCTAGAAAAATAGCACCCTTGCGAATAAATGAAACAGATATTCACTGACAGAAGCCTCATCAGCCTCAGAAAAATTAGTCCGTAATTCAGTTACTTCATATAAAAAAACTTCGGAAGAAATTATTCCGCATAAAATAGCACGCCAATTTTTAATCTTCATTTCTACGTAATTTTTTTTTCAAACAATATTAATTTTTTTTTAAAAAACTATCACTTGTGGTTTTGAAATAAGGAAATTATAAATATCCTTTGATGGGTAAAATTAAGACTTTGAAATACTCAACCATCGTTTTTTTAAATCTCTTTTCCATTTTAATATATATCTTTTCACATTGTTTTTAATAGCATTGAATTTATGATTTAATCTGTATTCAGAGCAAATAAGTTAATCGCTCTATGGCCTATAGATAGAAAATCCAAAGCTTTTAAGAGCAAATGAAGCAGATGATAAACGACAACAGCGGATTCAGTTATGAGAAATAATCTAAATTTTATGTCTTCTACAATAACTTAAATTATCCCATAAAATATATTTTTAAACCATCTTAAATTTCAAATTTTTTATCTTTTCAACAACATCAATTTCATATATGTGCAATTTTTTTCGTTTGATATTAATTTTTTTTAATTATGGCAGACGATTCTGAAATAGGAGATATTTTGATAAACAATATTAAGACTAAAAAATAACTGCAGTTATATTTTTTTAAATTCTATGTTATGTTAATATATATATTCACTATTTTTTTTTAAATTTAAAGCAATGATTTAACGATGATCGAAAGAAAACAAAAACACTTAAAATCAGACATTTTAATAATTGAATAAAGAAAATTATTGTTTTAGCTTATTTTCAAATCTTTTGTTAACGAAAAATTAACTATTTAATTATTTATCACTCAAAATATTCTTTAAATCTTTTTCATACATCAGAATTTTTGAACAAAATTCACAATATCGATATAAAAATTATTTCGAACGTATAGAAGAAATAAGTTATTTGTGACTTTACAAAATCTTATGCCTTAACGATATTGTTGACGAATTCAATTTTAATTAAAATGTGCATTTCAGACAATAAAAAGTTTTTGTTGTATTAGTATTGAAAGTAGAGATTACTAGAAAAGTCAGGGCAGATGATAAAAAGATTATAATATTTTATAGAAAAGCAGTTTTTACGTTAAAAGAATTGCACATGAAAATGTTTTTAATACCGGTTAGTAAAGGATGAGTGGTCCAGTTTTAAAATGAAAATTGATATTAGTAATTTATTTCTGAGAAGCCAAAACAGTATAAAATTCTTAGAAATGTGTATATTGCTATTTCGAAAGTGAAACAAAATTCCCACCAATGAAATCTTTCCATTACTCGAAAACAAAAATGAACTTTCTTTTTAGACAAAAATTGCTATGCGAACGAATTTTAGATTACGAATGGAAAAAAGCAAAATTTTATATTACTTAGGTTTTGTTTTGTGTGCATTTTTTTCAAAAAAATAGAATTTTTTAACATTTGCCTCTAAAATATTTAGCAGATTGAAAAAATATCCTTTCATATTATTTATGTACTCATAATTATCTAAGAAATATACGAACAACTCTTTTCTTAATTTTTACTACGCCTTCAAATTTGTCATTAAAATGGATTTACATCATTGATTAATGTCTTTTTTTCTCTAAACCATCCACAATTCGAAGTTTTATAATTTTCTACACTCAAAAATGTATATTAAAGTTTTTATTCCTTAGACTATCACAGTTTATATTTTCATCTACTTATACTGACGAGAATAAAGTATCTCTCTTTTAAATATAAAATGTTACAGTATTCATTATATAATAACTGTTATGCTCAGGACGATTAACTGCAATTAAACTTTCATTTGTTTTTTCAATCGATATCAATAATTTTTATTTATTATTTTCATCAAATTATCAGAATAATTCTTAGAAGATGAGAGCTTAGCATCTTCTTGTTCTTAATAGAAATCCAAAAATTAAATCAAATTTCAGAAAAGAAAACTCAAATATTTAAATATAAAGTTAATAAACTATTTTAGATATTTTTTATTCTTATTCTTTATTAAAATAATATATATATTTGCATGTTTAATCTATCCTGATACAAAAATGCTTGCAGTCAGGCTTCATATCTAAACATTGGATTTAAACTTTTACCGCTCGTTTTTCTTATTCAAGTGAAGAAAATATCCGCGGTTCCATATGCACTTCAAAATCCTGTCAAGATTTCAAAACTGAAATTTAAATATGAAAATTAAGAGAACTAACTTCATTAAAGAGAAATGATAAAAATTCAATTTCATAATATTATTCACAAAATTTAAAAGAATACTGAAATGTTTTCGCAATTGCTTTTTGCTTGCATATTCTGTAATATCTAAATGGAAAAATTATTTGAAAATTGCTGTAACAATAAAATTTTTCTTTAACCCTGTTTATGAATCGAGTCATCGTTTTAAAAATCAGCTGAAGCTCTATCTTAGCTTAAAAAATGAACAATATAGCATTAAAATCTTTTATTACAACAAAACAGACAGATTAACAAACAAGTAGAATAGCCGTATTTTTTATCTCTGCTATTAATAAAGGTGACAATGTATATATAGCAGGCGTTGAAATTGGCGCAGAGCAGGGCGTTGACCATTTGACCTACAGTTGCCAAATTACTCACATATATATTTTGGAGGGTATAAATGCACATTTCGGATCAATTTTTTGCGATTTTAACTAAGCAAAATTTTGGCGTTTTTCCACCATGAATTTCGAATTTATTGCAAATGAAAAATTGCAGTATTTTAAAAATCCAATAGAAATTATCTTTTTTATAATAATTCTTGACCATATACCCTTTATTTACAGTTTTTATTAATTTTCATCTAATTGCCTTACGATTTATTATTTTTTTAATCTTCCATTTCTTTATTTTATACTAGATATCTTTGGTGACCAAGTGGTTCGTCGGGAATACTGCTTGTGTTCAATTTCAAGACAATATCTTATTCACTGTTTTCATTTTCATTACATGGCGACCAAGATTCTTTCAACAAAATATTTTAAATATCAAATTGTCACAGACATTAAAGTCATGTTAATTTGAAAACTTTACACTTGTTATACTCATTGTGTAGATGAGCCTTTCTCATGGATCCGAGTCCTATGACATCAGGGTGTCATTAAAAATTGGAACCGTTGTAATCCATTTTATATTGTGTAATTTCTCTTTCCTCATATAAATTGCCAGATAATTAGCAGAATTTTTCTCACTCAGTTTTAGAAAATAGAAAATACTCAATAACATATATGATGAAATAATGAAAACAGTGCAAATTTCATTGCAACAAAAAATATCCAAAACTTTTTCGAAATTTAAGAGATATTTCAAGGAAATTAAATTGGAATGATTTAACAGGTAATAACGAATTTTAAGATGGGGAAAAATTAAGCAGAATAGAAAATAATAAAATATTTAGTGAAATAATGAAAAAAGTGCAAATTTCAATGCAACAAAAATTGTCAAAAAAATTTGTAACAATCAAAATTTAAGAAATATTTCAAGGGAATTAAATTGGAATGATTATACAGATAACGAATTTTAAAACGGGGAAAATTATTTTTAAGCAGAATCGTTTTTGAAAATTACGTTGGAGGTGTGAAGCTTTTAAATTTCTTTTTATTTCTAATTAATTAAAATTGTAAAAAATTTCCTCAAAATGTCCATTTTGATCAAGAAGTAAAATCAGAAGTCACATTTTTGTTCAAAATCTGTTCTTAAATAGTTTCGGCAGTAGGTCGATCTATTTAACCTCCATTGTTTATATGCATTTCATCTGCCATATGTCGCCAGTTTGTCCGCAGAAAAACAATCAGCGTACCTAAACGAGAAATTCTATCTAATTTCCTTATCATTACTTGTTTTTTTTTTTTTTTTTTCTTTTTTCAAAATCTTCCATCTTGATTCTTTTTATCTCTTTCCCATTTATCTCCCATCCATCGCACGGTAGCGCGTCTTCAGGAATTCAATCGTGCATACTGATGAGCGTGAAGTGAAAGCAGATGAAACAGTTTTGGGGATAGCACGAAAAATAAAAGAAAAAAAAAACTTATGAAAATAATTTATTGAAATGTGAGATTGACAGAAGAGGATTATCATATTTCTAGGAAGATTGATTTATGATATGCTAATAATAATTAAATGAAATCTAAGTTAAGAGAAATGTCAATTTATTTTTTTCATTCTGTTAAAAAAATGCAAATATCAAAGTTATTTAAATATATGGCATTTCTTTTTGCCTTTTTGATATAAATTCTTAAACATTTTTTTAATGAAGGTTCATATTTCAAAAATGGAATGCAGTAATCATTTCATATACATGAAGTACGGTTTATCATATGTCTTTAAAATGTATGCAATATGCATTTCGTGTGTATACGTAAGATATAATTTATCAGATATTTTGAAAAGTATATGCATTAACCAATTTAAATCAATAGAGAACAGTTTAGTTCTATATATATTTGTTCAATATATATCGAACTATTTGCCAATATTTATGAAAAATATTTATGAATATTTTTAACATGAACATCATAAAAAATAACTTTAAACTATGAAATAGTATTCTGCGAATCAGTACTTTATTTAATTATGCCCACATAGATTTAATATTGAAAATTTAGAATTTCAAGAACTTATAATTTTTTAAAGTATGAAAAAATGTACATTTAAAAAATTACGCAAAAGATTGAGATTTTTGATGCTAAAGATTTCACTTATAGACATTAAAAATAGAATATGAAATTAAATTGTGCTTGGCAATTCACATCATTTTGCACTTTTTATAATTTTTTATAAAATTTAATTTCCTGTAGAAAATTATTTGAACTTCCTTTTTTTCCCCCGATGTAAGTTAATTTTTGGACTACGGGCCTTATTGAAACTTTCATTTGGAATATCCTTTCAATCTTTAAAAAAAAAAAAAAAAAAAAAAAAATGCTTATTTTATTCCTTTTAAAAAATTTTGATTTCTTGAAACTGGAAAATTTTTTACACTGTTATTTCTTTAGTCAGTTATTTATACGATGTCATAATTTCGAAATTTGTGAGAAAAAATAATAAAAATATTTCAATTAAAATTTTTTCTGCTTTTACGATCTTGAAAATTTTTAAATTATTTTTGTAACTAAAAAAAGGTTACGTATGACAATAGCCTTAAAATAATTTCAATGAAAAAATATTTCTTTCACATAAGAATCTATTTGTCGGGCAGTGGGAAGGCATACTTTGTTAATAAATATCATTTTCATTACCTATTTTTAATTAGAATAAAATAATCGCAAACGAATGTATAGTTTTAGTTTCGTTCTTTTTTATTTCCTTTTATTTCTTTTCACAGATATTACTTTTTTAATAAGATTTGTTTTGTTTGGATTTTACTGGTACAAGATGTTGATTATGTAACTAAGCAAGTAAAATCGTATCAATGTGTAATAAATAGCCAGCAAAGGAAACGTTAGTAGATACTCTAAAACGTCAGCAAGATTTAAATGAATGGATAAAATTTGATGGACTTTAAAAACGCAAAAAGATGAACATGAAGTATCTTAAAAAATAAGGAGCATAATGGAATGTTATGCTTTTGAAAAAACTGAAAACTGAAACACTGGACACTGAAATTTAGGCATTTTGACAACATATTTGAACAAACATTTGATAGCAATAAGACAATTCAGAATGAAAACGAATACATTTCGCACCAATATATTAAGAATATAAAAAGAAAATATTCTGTGATAAACAGAAAAAAACAACGTACAAAAAAGAATTCATCAAAAAGTGTTACGATTTTTTTATTCTTAAACATTTTTCATTTTATATAACATTATAAAGTGATATTATGCTTCTCAACATTTTTTTAATTCGAAGTATCAAGTTAAATAATATCGTCTGCAGATTTGCCTGTGAGAAGCGTCATAAGTAACAACAAGTTAAATGATAATTAATAAATTAAAAATAATGTCAATTAAATAATAATTGATAAATAAATGCCGAAAATTTGCTATTAAATCTAAAAATCCTTTAATTATGTGTTTGTGTGGTCCTTTTCGTTTATTTTCAGGCACTGCCTTGATTATTATTTCCTTCTCAGATAAACTGCTATTTTTGGTTCATATTTATGTCCGATCTCTCATGGTTTCGGTTTTTCACGGAAACAAAATTCAATCCAAATCTGAAATCAAGTGAATCGAAGAGGCGCATCGACAGATTACTTGACATTTATTCCCTCACAAAAATAAAAGGAAATAATCCTTTTTTTCTTTTTTTTTTGGAGGCGTGAGTGATGTGAAATATCTCATTTATCATTCCGAAATGTAAATTTTTTTTTACAAAAGTGATATTTCTCAATATCAGGAAATACGTGTGGGAGACGCTTTTGCCCCCTTACGAGGAAGAATTTAGTGATGGTACGTGGACCGACTCCTCCTTGCATTATTAAACAGCAATTTCGAGACCAAAATTCCTTTTCTAACTTGATGATGATATGGACAGACTTTTTGAACGCAAGAAACGTTTGAATTTTCTGGTCCATCGTGTCACTGGCCCTGATGACGTGCGTCGGTCACATGACCTCCATGCGTACGCGGTTGGCTGGTGGAGGAATATATAAGCGGATCGCAGTTTGTGTTTCGGTACTCAAACCTGACCTCTTCAGTCCTATTGGGTTTAGCAGCTTTTTCTCGTCTAAGCTACTACAACAGTCATGAGGTGCTTTGCTTTGGTAGTACTTTGCTTCGTAGCAACTGCTCTTGCACAAGAAGTCCCAGTGAGTATCTTGCTTCTAATGGATTATAGAGTGGAATTTAGTAAAAGAAAAGATTCTAAATTATCCGTCTCATAAGCAGAATTAGGAAGACGTTATAAAAAGTTTAAAATTCAATTCCTAATATTCTTGGAGATAAAATTTTGCGTTTGGAATAATTCGAAAAAAGCATACAGAGATGCTTCAAAGTTTAAAAATTAAGATAAATTTTTCTGTTTAGAATTATTGAAAGAATTATTATTCTTAACTGAAGAAAGTTATAATTCTAAGCTATAGTTGCAAAAAATAAAAATTTATAATTAAATTACTTTTAAAATACAAAATTTGAAAATGTTTTAATTTTTACTACAATTTTAAAAATTAATGACTTATTATTAAAAGTTACTCTTTAAATATACCCGAAATTTTATCTTTTTCTAAAAAACGAACTAAAACTGATAGTGTAATGTTAATTACTTAAAGTTTGTTTTCCCACAAAGACACTCATATAGAAACTTTCTTGTTGAATAATTTATTAAAAATGTGAAATACTTGGTATAATTTATAAATATTCCGATCATAAATCATTTATAATATAATGCAATTTAAAATAAAAATAATATTTAAAAATATATTGCAGTTTAATTTGCAAAGGCTAACATAAATTTATTTCGTATGATGATTCATGAAATTTTAATGTTTTTTTTTTCCTTTAAAATTTACTATCTATGTAAAAATTAAATACATAAACATCTTTCGAATAGCAGTTTTTTTTTATTTCATGTCAATTTATATTTAATATCAATTTACACTTAAATATCAGAAATTTATACATTTTTTTTTCAAATATCGTTTGCTGATTCATTTTTACATATTTTGGAAAAATAGGATTTCATTTTCAGGTTAAAATTCAGCAGCAATTACGATATGAATTCCTATGAATATTACGATACAAAACTACAGAACACCAGTTAATTAAGTTAATTAACTGTATTTGTGATAAGAAATATTTCTACTTCTTATTGATTGTTTTAATTCTTTTATACTAATGAGCTATGTCTGGAATATATTGTTTTATCGAAAACAAATATAAAATATATTAAGAACAACAAAAAATCAAAACAAATTCATAGAATGATCTCCCAATAATTCGCTCTCATTTTTTACTGTAAATTCGATCATTTTTTTAAAAAATCTTTCGTGATTTTGTATACACAATTTTATCTATTTAAAACTGCAGCGTGAAAGAAAAAAAAACTTGCCATAATACAAAAATAAATAGAATTCAATGTGTTTATAAGATGGGTGTTGAAACGTGTTAATTAATTGCTATGTTAAACTTATGAATCCTAACAATTTTTGTTTTTAAGCTGTACAGTAATTTTTTATATTTATGAAATATGAATTAAATGATATGATATAAAAGTTAATATTCATACTATTCTCCATTATTGCATATGTAGAATTTTTATAATATATATTTATTGTAATGGTATTTCAACTAACTGCACCCTTCCCCCGCCCATCTTTTTTTTTTTTTTTCATCTCTTAATATATTACAATACATTCCTAATCAATATATTTGAGTTCTTAGATACATTTGTTTGAGTTTCCCTGTTTCCTAAAAATTGAGTCTATTTTGTCATTCCATCACATGTTGTATAACTATCATATATTTTTTGAAAAGTAGCAAAATATTTATATAGATTTGCTTTAAATTGGGTAATAAATTAAAATTTCAAGTAAATAGAAAAAATCATTTCCAAATTATTTTAAAAGCCCCAAATAAGAAAGCATATAGTTCATTTATCCCGGTGACGTAAAAATAAAATTACCAGCGTTTTATTATCATATAAGTTAAACGAATTGAATCTACAGAACATTTTTTTCTCCAAAAAAACAAAACCATTTTACAATTCAGCCTTTTCCTCGAAATTTGTTAAGAAATCTTCTGATTCCCATTCGTTGACTGACTAACCCAGTTAACAGATGAACGAGATCTGTCTTTTCTGCTTTCTTATTTCAACAGCTGATGCGGAAGAAAGTTCAAATCTGGAGGAAAAATCACCAGCCGCGTAAGGAAGTCTGCAGTGAAGCCACCTGGATGAAAAATGAATCCGCAGCTAGGAGCAAACGATTTAATTCAGTTGCGGGAAATCGAAGTTTCAGCCTTTTGAAAAAATTAGTTTAATAATATTTGGAATATTAAAAACGATAGCTTCCTTAATTAATTTAAGAATACTGGGGTAAATTTTGAAGAAAGATGTCAATTCTATAATTAAAATATTCGATTGTGAAAAATGGTAGTTTATAATAACTGCATAAAATTCAAAATTAAAGAAAATTCCGATTCTTTTTATAACAAAAAAAAAAAACAATGAAACTGATACCAGAGTTTTTGATTTTATAAGATTAATAATAAATATTAGAAATTCGCTTTGATCATAGATTGATTGAAATTTTTTCTCTTTTTACAGAACAATCGCAAATTAAACTAATTACGATTTTTCTCAGATTTTATGCGTTATTTGTTCTTATTTGATAACAAAAATGAAGAAGAATGAAAATAATACCAAAGTTTTTGTTTTTATAAGATTAATAATAAATATTAGAAATTCGCTTTGATCATAGATTGATTGAAATGTTTTCTCTTTTTACAGAACAATCGTAAATTAAACTATTTATGATTTTTCTCAGATTTAATGCGTTATTTGCAATTATTTTACAACCATTTATTGCAAAATTAAATCTGTGAGACTTTTTTAATCATTTAATAAAATTACCTTGAGAAATATAAAATAAAAAGAATTAGTGGGTGAAAAAAAATAAAAACAGAACTGAAATTCTCAATGGAAACTCACTCAGCTGTGACAATGAAAAATTCCGTTAGTCAAAAGTAATTTCAGTTTTCGGTTGATTAACCGTTACTCTCCACATAAGCAGACGACCTTCATAATCCGTTGCCAAACTAGTTTGCAAAAGATCGACAAACGTTTAATATGACGGAAACTTTTTCCCCCCTCTTTTTGATAAACATTTTGTAATGCAATGAATAGAAAGTGCGTAGGGGGAGGGATTAACTACAGAAACCAGTCCCATTTAGGTTGCATGTGTCAGCAAATTCAGTCATCCAATATTTATTTTTTTGGAATAACATAGGCCAAAACTCAAAACAAGATTAGACGAGATTTTCAGGTTTATGATACATCTCTCCAGCTAGTTTTAATTATGTAAAATTTTAATTTGCTCCAAATATTTCAATTGCATAGATTTGCAACTGGAAACTAATCATTATCAGATTGATTAATTCGGTTTACTATAAAATGCAGAGTTCTGATTTTATGCTGTTTTTATTTTAGATTTTAGTAAATTCAAATGAAACGCCATTAAAATTCAATATAACGGTTAGATTCCAATGATATTATAATTATTAAAATGCTAAGTAACAATTATAATTTTGAAACTAGGGCTTTCAAAATTTTACAAACATATTCTTTGTTGAATTATTTATAATTTATACATCTGGTGATAGTTAGAAGAAATTTTTGTCAAATAAAAACTTAATGGTACTTGAAATTAGAATGGTTAATCATTTTTTTTTTCAAAATTAGTTTCACTTAGAAATTAATTCAATCATAATTTAATGCATGCAGTTAATACGGTTGACAGATAGAAAAATTCTAGAAATCTTGAGAGATAATTGCATACTTTTTAAAAAGTTCGTAATATTTTCCAATAATTTTTTTTATGATTCTTTCTTATCTGGATCAGTTTGAAATATGAGGTGGAAGATTGATATTAATTATCTTCACTTACCTTGCAGGAAGTCAACTGGGGAAAATGCCCAGAACTGGAGCCTACGCCTGAAGAACAGGTAAGCCAATCCCTGAATACTAATGTTCTTGCTTTCCTAGAAGCTTATTTTACAATTTTTATTTTCTTCTAGTGTGACTGAATAATTTTTTCCATCTGTTTCATGATAGAATATTAAATATCCCAACGACTGTTTGAACTTTACATTGATTAATCATTTCAATAAAAAATTAGAAAAACAATTGTCACATAAGAAAAGGAAAATTTAATTTATTTAAATATTATTAATCTAATTTAATTTAATAATTAAAAAATTAAAATTAAAATTCATCTTTTTTCATCAAATATTAAAATGAACTTTCAATTCTTACATTCTACGAAAGAATGCCATGAAAGAGATATTTATAATATTTTCATTTGTAGCACTCAAACTTTTTTCATAAAAATACCAGAAAAAAAAAGCAAATTTGTTTCTCGAAATGAGAGATAAAAAAGGATCAAATGTATCTAATAAATTTTTATTAAAAAAAATTGTGTAAAGAAATATTTTTGAAATTAAAAAGAGTTAGTGAAAGCAAATCTTGAACGTTTCGAGAATAGCAATATATTGTTTGAGAAGTCAATTAATTCTCAAAGTCTATAAGGCTGTGTTGAAAATGAACTTTCTAGTCAGTGAGCAATTAAATTTAAACTAAATGGTAAGATATAATTGGGATTATATATATATATATATAAACTCTCATGTCAATTCTCTAAGATAAAAAAAAGTTTCAACTATCTATGCAAATGATTTCTAAACAATTTTCATTTTAATTGAAGTAGCAGTGTAATTTTAATTTAAAGATCTTCAAGTAACTAATAAACGTTATAACTAGACAAGAAAAATTACATTAAGTTTATATTAATTCGCTTAACTTTTCTAATTATGTAATTTATATATTATGTACAAATTTAATTTTAAGGAAGTTGAGTTATAGAAATAAAAACTTCTATATAAAACCTTTATATCTAAATACTTTTTCCCCGTCTTTCTCTTTTTAGAGGTCAAAGGGCGAAGTCATTCAGCAATGTTTGGAGAAGAACCCACCTCCAGCTGAAGGAGCAAGCCTTACTCAGGTAAATATGAAAGATACTTATCTTGGGTCACATAACGCATATAAAATGCATCGCATATTCCTAAAAAAATTCAACAAAGAATTCTTACTTTTTTTTTTTTTTTGAATATTATGATTTCTTTAAAACATAATTTTCTTTGATTTTCCAAAATCAGTCTTGTTAAACTGCTTGTAAAAGCTAAAATATTTCGCCACAGATATTAGTCAAGCCTGAAGCCTTAAATATTATTTTTTTTTAAACTTTCATTATTTGAAACGTCTAGAAGATAATATCCTACACCAACCAAGCCACTAGGATATTTAATACCAATTACAGAAACTTAATATTAAGCTTGTTTCAAGTCTTTACAAATGATAATTTAAATTACAGTATCTTTCTCTGAACGATTTAATGCCGAAAGAAATGAAAATTTCTGCCCATTAAGAAAATTACATCTGAGAAGCAAGGAGTTACCTTACATTTTGTTTTTTTGCTAACCACAAGAAAATCAAATCACCTTCAATTGTGCAGTAAATGTAATTAAATATCTCATTGCACGCCACGGAAGAAAGAATCGAAAAATAACTGGTGTGAAAGTTAAACTACTAAAAATTAAAAGAACTAGAGTTGTAAGTAATTTTATGTGAGAAAAAAAAATGGGTAAGTCTACAAATGTTGCCACCGAAAGTTACTCTTACGTGCAAATAGGTCAGCCGTTTCGCTGCTGTGAAAAACAAAAGCCGTGTGGGCAACTGACGCAAGTCTTGTGAATAACATTATTCCGGTCAGTAAGCATTCAAGCTCCGATCCATTACTCATTAAACGATCGATAAATCTGAAGGTTGGGGACAGATAATGATTGATGCAAATGAATACGGAATGACAGAAATTGAAAAACGTCAAAAGGAAGTGCAATAGCAAAACGTCCATGGTCGTTAAAAACGGGAAGAAAGAAATTTGAGACAACAAGCAACTTTCCCTGAATCAAAAATGTTCCCTTTTTGTTTTTCCCCACTCCCTAAGTATAAAGGCGCAGACACAAAACTGTTTTTGTTAATACTTTCTCGTGAATTAATAATACATCATTAACTTGTAAATGTTTGGAAGGGCATTAGTCAAAGAAATAATTTTGCAAATCTCTTCACTAATTAATGAAAGATATTAATATACGATGATTTCTAATTTCGGTTTTTGAAATAAAAACTAACCTTTATGATTTATCACGATACTCTCAGGAAGTATTGATTTAAAAAATATTAAATATAAAATTACGGCTTTGGCATAACTTGGAAACGGTTCATAGCGTCTATAATTGAAGAAGATTATGTCAAGTAGAATTCAAACCATCATATTTCAGCTTGTGTTGAGGCTGATCTTGAAAGTGGCCATTGAACATTTACTATTAAGAAGTAGAAGCACGCATTGAGTACTAAATCTAAACCGTATACAACTAAGGTATCAATTCGACTTGAGGTCTTTTTGAAAGATGGGCACAATGTTTGATAACAGTAAAATTCAATACAGAATCCATAGTTTCGTCCATCAAATGTGACGAAAAAGGAATAAATAATCAATATTTATTTTATAGAATTTTTTTACCTTTAGGATAATATATAATCCAAAAATTAAAAGGATCCGAATTTCAACAATGAATAATATGTTAGAAAACTATGACAAAAACCAGTCGTTCATTTATGAGCTTCTTCCATAAAGTCCATCTATAAGTAGCCTTCCGATTTCAATTAAAAATTTAACAATGATCACGTTATTTTCAAGATAGCTCAAATCATAATTTTATTTAAGAAATTCGAGCGACTAGGTTTTCAATTCATCGCTCCTTGGTAACAAAGCCGTATGATATTTTTGGAATCTCAAACAAAATTCTGATCAGAACATATATCTTCGTTAAAGCGAGAATTGCATTTCGTATTCTTGTCTCTTGGTAAACTGACATAAAAAGGTTGGAGATTAATATCATATTCATATAAGTCATTCTTACAGAATGGATGATACAGGTGGTCAAAAAATAAGTAAAGTTCATAAAAGACCAGTAGGATGAGAACGTAGTCTTTTCTCATTTGCCGGCTTTACTTGAAGGCCATCGAAGAATCTAATTTTGCATTCATGCCCACATTTAGAATACCATTCTCACGTCTTGAAGATTCACTCCCTTATAATATCAGACGACCAAGGGCAAGGACAAGAGACAGGACTAGGCCAAGGTCATTCCTTTCATAATTAAGAATTATGGAAATGGTCATAAAATATACCTGTCAAGAATCGCAGACTTTAAATTTAAATGAAATGATTGTTTCGGCATAGTTGCATAGCACATATAATATTTATATTTTTCAACTCCAGTCTTCCACATTGTATTTAGAAAGTAATTTTTGTTTTGAATAATTATTGGTAATCTTAAAAATTCGATTTCCTGTAGCTTAGACATTGAAAAGCTAATTTTCAATGAAATAACTTTAAAATAATCGATATTTTTTAAATAATTTTACGACTTAGCTAATCAAATCTAAATTTCGTATAGAGTCAAAACATTTTTACTTTAAATATTTCACATGATATTGCTACACAACTTTATGCACAGTTTTGAACAACTATGGAAAAACGAAAAGAAGGAATTAGTGGCACACGGTGATAGTATTTTATTCGAAAAAAATTACTATTTCACAAATTTTGAATTCATATAAATATTTTATGTAAATAAAAGTAACTTCAAAATTAATTTTAAATATCTAGCCATATTTTAGATATTGATTTAAACAGAAATATAATAGCATTTCCACGTTAAGCATTAATTCAATAACTAGTCAATTTATTTTTAAATGATCGTACTTCATTTTTATTATTTCTAAAATAATCATTTGTATGTATTTTTCTAAGGCAAAAAATAAGAGATAATATAACACATTTTCAAGCATAATTACTTGTGTTAATAAATGAACAAAACTTAAGCTCTTGATTTTAGTTTTTTAAATTATAAAATTACTAATGTGGATGGTATTTAAAATTAATGCTTTTTATTTACAAAACAGGAACAAATTGACAAACACAGAGAAACCATCACCACCTGCGCTTTGAAGACTGAAGGATGGGTAAGTAAAATTTACTTTTCATGCCCTTATAGTAGATGATACCATCAACTAATTTACAACACTATTTATAAAAAAAACAGCTATCTAAAATTTTCTTTATATCTGTAAGTGCTGAATTATAAAGGACAGTCAAAAAATTATACCAAATTTATTTAATTAATAAACATTAACAAAATAAATACTTGATTTTAAAATTTTCAGAAATCATTTTAATCAAAACTTTTTTTAGAACTAGATAAATTTGTATATTATTTAAAATCTAATTAATTATTTAAACCAAAAACTTTAAATAAAATTCAAATATTCCATAGAAATTGATTGTGAAACAATACCAAATAATAAAATTTGAATTATAAATAAATAATTTTGTATTATTTGATTCTTTTCTATTCTAATAATGGACTGTTCTGTTTTGTAGTTCGGAGCTGACAACAAATACAACTACCAACGAGCCAAGAAAGAAATCCAAAGCAAGAAAATGAAGGTAAATTACTATTACTAACAAATCATTACTGGATTAAAATTCATACAATGTAACAAAAACCTTCTAGTTAAAATTATCCTTTTATAAAGAATTTCAAAATATGAATTTTCTTAATAAAATGAATTTTGTTTAATATAAGGTTATATTTTCTATGAAACTTATCTATGATTTTTTTTAAAAATACAGCCTGAAGCCCAGATCCTCGCCAAGCACGATGAATGCAGCAAGGAAGCAGTAAGTTTTACATCATTACTTTCTGTAACTAAAGAGAATTGATCTCTTATTCTCTTGCTTACTAATATGTATTATTCCTTTTCTGCTCAAAACTTAAACTAATATGACATTTAAAAATATTGCAGCAAGACAACTTTGCAGACAATCCAATTGCCCAAGTTCAACTCTACCAAGCTTGCATGGACTTCCACATCACAAAGGTAAAAAGAGTGTTTTAATTTTAAACATAAAAAAAAGTTTTTTTTTCACAGCATTTAAAGTTTTAAAATTATTTAAATGTATTTTTATTAAAATTGAGAGAAATTTTTCAACCCTGCTTGCACATTTCATTCCAGGAAATCAACTTCATGAGTAAAATGACAATAAAAGTACTTTTTTAACCTAAAATTCAGATTATAATGAAATCTATTTATAAAAGTGGATCTTTAGAAGATCAACAGAAAATTTCCAAACTTTAGAATATTAATTGGATGAAATATCTTATCATGCATGCTGTGATAACAGAAAGTAATAAAAATACATGAAATAAACAGCTTGCAGTTCACAAATCGATGTATCAGACTATTAACAATACAAAATAAAATGTAAATGAATTAGAAAAAATAATAATAAATTGGGACAGAATAGTCTCTAAAACAACTTTTTGTCAATTTTCATTGACAAAATGAATTCTGTAAAATAAACTTAATACTATATCTTTCAAAGAAAAAAAAGTTGAAATATGTTTTTTCTTTTACTTGTTATTTTCTCTTAATAATTGTTTCTAAATAGAAAACTATTGCCATTTAAATAAAATGAAGCTGTAAATTCAATATACAAACAGATCTTGATAATGGCAATGATAACATGAAATTTAATACCAATGTTTTATTGATTTTAAAAATTCCTAATAATCAAATAGAAAAAAAATGAAAATTTAGGCAATGAAGGTTGAGTTTTTAAAAATATAATTCAATAAAAAGTACTTATGTAATTTATTTTCACTTTTTTCAGATCTGTGAAATCAAGATCACTCCCCCAGCTGGTGCTGAAGCTGCTGCATCTGCTTAAATTAAAAAGGTATATATAATTGCATATTTATCTCTTTCTTGCTGTAATTTTGAAAAGTGTCTACCTATTTCTAAAGAGAAAAAACTATACTTTAAAAAACAATTTTATGGCTTGGTTAATTTTATAACTACTAATATAGCAAAAGTATTTCTAAATTCAAAATATTAGATTTAAAGATAGCAATTGCTGAACTCATTACTTTAAAATTAATGCATGGTAATAATCCTTTTATGTTTTTAAATGCAATTATTTAACAAGACATTAAATTAGAGTTTATTTTAATAATCTGTTTTCCTATAAATTTCGAGTTAAGTTTGTAAATCAAAAAGATGTCTGGTATTTCCTTTTTTAAATAAAAACTTTTGAAACAGTTATTTTTACCCTAAAGATCAATTTTAAAAAAGTGAAAATCAAAATATTTGTGGCTAATAGAAAAAAAATAAAGTTTCTGCAACAAATTTCTAACTTTATTATAAAAGTCAAACAATAACAATCTCTTTTAAAAACTTATGTTTCTATGAAATGTTAATTTCATGGAAAATTAAAATCTTTTTCTTTTTCTTTCAGCTCATTATTTTTTTAACTCCAGTGTAAAAAAAGACCTTCACAGAGCAAGTACAGTCTGATGGATTAAACAAAATTGATTCTCTGTGATCACTATTTCATAAACATTATTCGAAAGGAAGGTCTAAAAAAGGATCGTAATCAGCATAATCTGAAAACCACACTTTATTTTTTTATTTTTACAGTTTTGTATAAATTTCATCTGAGCCAGTGTGGAAAATATTTATGTGATATAAACATGAGCTGGAGATTTTTTTGTGATGTAATAAAAGATTCCGTCCACACAAAAATTGGTGCAATTTATTTGTATTTACAAATATCATACAGCATATATACAAAGGTAACTCCATTTATTAAGAAGTTCCACCAAAAACATTTAGATATGAAGATCTTAGATCTTGTACATAACGCTTCAATCTGTCACATTCAGCAGTGGTCTCATCTAAAGCCTTCTGTAAGTCTTTAATCCTGTTTAGTAATCTTTCTGATTCCTAAATTTAATAAGTGAAACATAAATCTTATTTTCAATTCCCTTCATAAGTAAAATATCTTTAAAAATTTCCATAATATATATAAAAAAGAAAAATAATCTACAAAAATTACTGCAAAGTAAAAGAGACCTCATTTGAAAGTTTATTACATATTAATAATAAAATTGAACATTAGTGTAAAAAAGCCCTTTAAAAATATACTGTTAAACTGTTTATATTTAAAATAAATATATGGATTAAATTTTATTTATAATATGCAATCTTAAATAAATCACAAGAAGTAATTATTAAGAAAGAAAAGTTGTGTAACTTTATTCAGTCAAATATTGAAAATTTCTTATCAGAAAATTCAGCAATAAATAATTTAAAGAGAACATGTATCTCAAATATTTAAAATGAACCCACCTAAATTTAACACCATTACAGCTCCTTTCAAAATGGATAGTAAAATTAATAAAAATGAATCCATCTTTGTAAAAGTAAAGAACATATTTTCTAAATTCTAAATATAGTAATAAAAGATTTTCATATAAAATTCATTCTAGCTTCAAATAGCTTTTTAACACTAATTTTAAAAGTGAGGGGATATTAATCATAAACAAAAAATTTACAATGATTATTAAATGCACTTGAAGATAAAGGTGACTTCAAAAACCTGACTTTTCCAGCTTTAGTAACAGAAATTCTGAATCTATATAAACTTTGATATTATAATCACTTTTAACAATTATTTAAACTTCTCTCAAAATTAAATTTGCGTAATGCATTCAGATTTATCCAAATTCTAGTAAAATCTTTTAAAGTGCAATGATTTCATATTTTTAAATTTCATGCCTTGCATTTTTACTTCTTAATTTGAAAAATAGAAAAATTAATTTCTATTTTTCTTTTATTCACCTGCATACCCTTTATTGATTTTTACAGATCAAAGCAATTATTTCAGCGCTTAATACAAACTGAAATATATAAGTAAAATAAAGGAATGTCAAATACATACCTCTTCCTTCTTCTTTTCTAATAAAGATATTTCATTTTTTCTCAATTTTAATTCTTCTTCAAGACTGTATAGCCTGAAATTTTCTGCTTCCTAAGGAGCAGAAAAAATTGGTTACTTTTTACCTCTATTTAGATATAAACACATATATGATAGTAGACAAAAGAAATTCATTTGTACTTTTTTTAAAGCCTGAATTGCTAATTCTTTGTAAAACTCGATAAAATAAATTAAACATAAAAAATAATATAAAATGTTAAGGTTTGAATTATCTTTTCCAATAATTTCTTGATTATCACTTTATTAAGAAAAGTTAGCTGATCGATAATTATATGCATTATTACTACAATTAATTATGTACTTAAACTAAAACAATAATTTCACTTTGTTCTTTCTTGTGGATAATTAACTTTTTAGCATTTATAAGAAAGAAAGAAGTAAAAAGAATATACATTTTCAAGAAAAAGTAAAGAATATACTGATTTATGCACTTCTAAATTTCAAATGTTATCTAACCTTTTTCTGCAATTTATTTTTCACTTCTTCAAGTTGATGCTCCAAGTCTTTTTCTCGTTGCTTTAGTCTCCAGTTTTCTTCATTCTTTAGTCTTAGTTCCATCTAAATGAAATGTGAATAAATTAAGCAATAGAAATGAATTTAAATTATAATTAGTATTACGTAAATTTAAAGGAATGATACAAATATAAAATGATTACCCAAGATAATTAGCATGCAGACAATGGAAAGTGGTACCTTCCCCACCCCAAACCCAAAATTGTAGGAGTAAAAAAGGACTTCAAAATTTCAAAGGAAATGAAATGCAGAACCCATCCATTAACAGAAGTTTCACTGTTCACATAGTCTTAGAGGTTGAATTAAGATATTTCTGATGATTGACAAAATTCAATATTAGTATTGTTTCATTAATTACAATGATAAAATTTTGATGCACCATTGAAAATCTGTATGATAAACACACACATATATGTGTGTATATTAATTAACAAAATAAGCCAAGGAAAAAGGAACACAACCGAATCAAAACTACAACCAATAGAAAAAGAATCCATCACCAAATGAAACAATTTTGTTTCATTTGGTGAAGTTTTTAATGTTGCTTGGTTTTTGTGTTTTTTGCTGTTTAAATTGGTATGTCTTTTTTATATTAATTTTTGGAGGATTTTCGGGTCACGAGGGGTCAGTACTTTTGGACATTGTCTGAGCATTCTCACAGAAAAAATCCCTTACTTTGAATCCTTGCCTGAGGGTGACCCTTAAAGAAGTCTACAGGCCGGATTCTTTTTCTATTGGTTGTAGTTTTGATTCGATTGTGTTCCTTTTTGCTTGGCTTATTTTGTTAAGCAATTTAGATTTATTTGTATTTTAGTTGTAGCTGCATTTGTGCTCACTAAATACAATGATTGATTTTTTTCTAAATTTTAAATGTTAAGCTTGTTTGAATCCGAAATAATTTTTAGTTTCGATTCCAATTTCAGTTTCATTTCCGTAATTAGTTTCATTTACATAATTTTATTAATTATATTAATTTAGATTTGTTTCATTAATAGGTTCTATTTCAGAGAGAGAGAAAGAATCTTGAATTTTTATAAATAAAATAAAATTTTTTAATAAATTTTTTGTATATTGGATAAACATTTTTCATTAAAAAAAATCCTGTATTGTATTAAAATAAGAAAAAAAAAATTCAGAAATTTTATTTAGAAGAAATATAAATTATTTTTTTTTTAAAAAAAGAAGTTATTTCCGAGATCAGAAAATTAATAAAGAAAAATTGAGCTAATTTTCCATATTGAACATGGGATCTAAAAGAAAATAAAGGTTATAGAAAAACTTATTTGAAAAAATGAAAGCTTTGTTTTTTATAAGTAGGTGTGTATTAGAAAATAGGAGTTTTTATATATAACATGTTTTAAATACTGTAAAAAAAAAATTTAAAAAACCGTTAAACTGAACTTTCTCCTTAACTGTTTGACTGAACATGTTTGAACTTATTTAAATGAGATTCTTTAATATTTCAATTTTCAAATCTTCTTAAGCCCTACAAAATTAAATATATAAAGCTGCTTTTAACTTTGCAATATGCATTTTTGCAGAAAGGAACTTCTATTACATGAATTTTCTCCAAAAACCTACAAATCAAACATATAGAGACAAAATTGTTATTCAAACTATATGATTCACTTCATAATTAATGGCTATTCACATTGCAAATACTTTTAAGAGCATTTCTGTACATTAAAGCAACGTAACAAAATTCATACCTGAAGTGTTTTGGCTGAAAAGTCATTTTCAGGCATGTATGAGCTACAAAAAATAAGTAGAACAGGTTGGTATTAAATGAGCAGCTATTAAATTCCTTAAACTCAAAATGCAGAGAAAAGAATTTCTGAAAAGTTTCAAAGAAACTTCTATACATGAAAATAAAAAGCTTAATTATAAAATTTAAATGAAAGAAAAATCTATATTATATGAGAAAAAAATTCAACAACAAAATTTTATTTTCATATTTTCTCTATATATTTTAAGGCAATTACAAATTTCAGCTAATTTTTACAAAAATTTATGCATTTTATGAGTTTTTAGAAATGCTATACTATTTGCTAATGCTATTGAAATTTCAATGTGGCTTCAGGCAAATGTAGTGTTTACAAAGGTCTTGATAAAGGGCTATTCACACTTATAAATTTTATAAAATACATTAAAAATGATTTATCTTCACAAATAATTATTGAATAACCATATTTTTTAAGTAATGAACTAAAATAAAGTCATTTAAAGACATTATAATTCAAAATATAAATTGAATGTATAACATTTCAAATGTTGCAAAAACTTTTAATTAAATAAATTGAAAACATCTTTCTAAACCCAAAGATGCCACTAAAAAGTAAAGAAATTAACAGCAACATTAAAATACACATGAAATTTAAAAAATAAAATTCATTGGAAATAAAAGCATCAGTTTAAAAATACTAAAGTAAGAGCTCACGCTTCATTTTGTTGTGTTGAATTATTCCAGCGAGTATTTTTCATTTCTTCAATCTCAGCCTTCAGAGAATGGTTTTCTTTTGAACAAGAAGTATACAGTTTTTGAAGCTCTTTTAATTTCATTTCCTTAAAAAAAATTTAATACTCTAAAACTAAAATTTGAAAAGTAACATAAAAATAATCTATAAAAAAGATTTTTTACATGTTGAAAATCTAATCTAGTAACATTAATTTCCTATTTTTCAAGATCACTATGCAATAGCTATAATAGAGCTAATTCCAGATTTTAAATGAGAGAAAAAAGACGACATTACAATAGCAATAGTCTTCAAATTTTATACCAAACAAATAAGCAGACATTGGATTAAGATATTTATAAAGTTACATTAAAAGTAAATTTTAAATGGATTTAAGTCTCTTACAAATTACTTATTGCTATTAAAGCTAAGGCTCAGATACAAAATCATTTTAGTCTAAGTGAAGATATAATGTTACAAAAATGTTGTGGTGTTACAATGATTTGAATTTCTATTTTTGATGCTAATAGGCGGATAATATTTTAGACGATTTATCAATCTATATTTTATGTTTAGGATACACATTTAATTATACATCTACTATATAATACACACAAAAAAAATATATTTATTATAATTATAACATACACCAGAATAAATCCTGTAACTAAACAATGAAAAGCATTGTTGTAAAGCATTTCCTTAAAAAATTACTGATATCAGAAGAAAAAATAATTGAAATGCTGTAGGTATCATTAAAATGTGTTTTCGAATAATTAATGGAATTCGAGCACTAATATCTTTTGAAGTTACTGAGGGAAAATATTGAAAGTTTTATTCATTTTTTTAATAAAAATTCTAATAACATTTAGGGGGGGGGGGCTTTTTTTAATGAACAGTAATAGCATCACTTATATTTATGTACCAATTTTCATAATTCTATAATTAATAGCTTGCAGTTTGAAACAATTCATTAAAACAATTTTTTGATTCATGTATATAGCATGATACAACTTATATGTCATACTATATAGATTGTTATGTCAGTTTTTACTAACTGAAATACTAAAACTGTGTGCATATCTTTACAGACAAGTTTTGCATTTTAGTGTCAAAAAGTATTTTTGTGTTCCCCTTTTTCCCTAACATTTATTTCTAGAAAGAGAGAGAGAGAAATTTCCAAAGAATAGCTGGAGAATGATGAAGTTATTTAAAATGCATTTGATTCATACAAATTAAAAACAATACACTACAAGCTTAAATGATTGATTATCCCTTGCAGTAATGATACAATATTGGAAATCCTAAAATTACTAAATTTGGAATGCATTTGAAAATGTTAATCTGAACTTTTATCGAAAGCACAAGATTTTTCTTCGGGTTGATTAATATGTTTTATCTTAATATATCAAAAAATATATCATTCAATATCATAGAATTGACTGATAGTATAGATAAATTATCTTTAAATATCAGATATTCACATATTTAATTAAGGTAAAACTAAATATTAATGCCATCAAATAAACATTTAGCTATCCATATGCTAATACAAATTATAACACACTTTTAAAATTTCTGTTTGGGGGAAGTAAAAACAATAAAAAATTTATGACATATAAAAATAAGAAAAGTAATGTGATATTTTAATAATATTTAACAACAAATTTAAATATGCTATTTGGAGAGTAATTTTTTAAATAATTTTGGAAAACCAAAATTATATAATTATTTTTTATGAGGAACAGAGTTAAAAAGTTAAAAAAAATCATACCAATTCAGATTTTCTATTATCATCTTTAGAATCCAAAACTCGATTTTTCAAATCTAGTAAATGTTCTTTTATTTCATCTACAGCTTTCAAAAGAGTTTTATAAACTCCATCAGTCTTTCCATCCTAAATACAATAGAAATTTAGCAGATATAACTGTATAGTACATTTCTCATACAACAATCAAATGAAAAGTTGTCTGTAAAAATATTTTTATCACGTCATAAAATTTTTTAAAAAAAGGGGGGCTGGGTTAAAAGTGAATTATTGTAGACAGTTTTCTCATCATCCATATCCAAATTTACAAAGAGTATGGCAGCTTATAAACATAATAAATACATAGAAAAAAAATGTGGATCCTTCTTAAGAATTTGTTTAACAACAGATAATTTAAACTCCTAGATCCTTTTGTGCATTCACAGTTTTAATGCAGTTATTTTTTTTTTTTTTTTACTTTATTATTGAGTCAAGAATGGGAGACAAATATTTGAACTGAAAGTATATTTAAGTGATATTAATGATATATCAGTTTCTAAATATAAAAACTTGAACATAATTAGTTTATTCAGTTAATTCAATTTAACTGAATTAACTGGGGCTGGGTAAGTTAAACTAAAACAAGGAAAATTGGAAGTAATAATTGGGATTTAATAACATAATGGAAAGTACCAATTTATTTTGAATACATTTTACAGATAAAAAAATTAGAAGTTTCAAACATTTACTTAATTTAATCGAATGACATTCAGAAGGAAAAAATTAACATTTAAAATATGAAACGTAATATTTACAAAATGAATAATAACGCAGTTTTAAAAAAATGTACAAATTAGCTGCTTAAAAACAAAATATAAAGAACTGGAGAAATTGTTGGTTTCCAGTTTTTAATGTATGTAGGATTAAAAAATAAATAAGCTCATTTTTGAATTAATATGCAGCATTGTTTACAGAGTTGAATTGGAACAAACAATAAGAATAAATGTTTCATTTATTATTTGTTATTAGAAGAAATTATGCAACATTTAATTTTCCAACATAATTACAAGCTTTTTTATCAGCTACATGTTTCCTTAATTTATGATATAGTTTATGCACAAAAAACAATATAAAAGCATTTACAGAGCAGCCAAAATTATGGACACTTTTCAAAATTGGTATGTTTTCAAACTTTGTATGCTTACAGAAAATACATTACAGAAAATTTACTTCCCACAAAAAAATCAATTTCTACACAAAATCTGGAATTTTACAAATTTTATCAAATGCAATATAAAAATATAACAAAACTTTCATAAAGTAGTAAAATCTTAAAAATCAAGCATGCATAGAAATTTATATCGAATTTTAAAATATTAAAAGCAGCAGCAAAAATAAATCTAAACAGTGCAATATAAAAATCTTCGATGAATATTGTATTTGCAGATACCATAGGAAAAAAATGCACAATTAAATGAATTAAATTGTAAAGTTATTTAACAAATTGAGACCAAAGTCAATCTTTAAATAACATATTACAAATAAAAAAATTATTTTCATAACTTACTGCAGTTGAGTCACCTCCACCAGCTATAGTGGTATTGATTGCAGTTGATTTTATATTTTTGAGCTGTTCCTGCGTATTTTGTAGCAACAAAATAAGCTGCTTCACCTCCTGTAATGGGCTTTCATTATTTCCATCCTATGAAGGTAGAATAAAATTAATAATAATATAATATTGAACAGGTACTATTTATAGGTAACAACTACAGGGCAGTACTTACTCCTTGACCTTTAGATAGAATATTTATCTCAGAAAATTTAGATTTCAGCAAGTTCAGCTCCCTTTTTGTCATTTCCAACTCACTTGTTGCATTGGAAAAATCTCTCTTTAAAAAAGGAAAAACAATTTGATCAAACAAACTGAATTTCTTAAGTACAATAATAAGGAAATAACTTGATAAAATATCTAGTGAATCAATGAATGCAAAGCCAAACAAAATCATACTTTAGAATTCTAAAAATCTGAAGATATGTACAAAATGCTTGGCATGATTAATCAAATCTAGAATAAAGAATATTTGATCATTTTATTTTCTGACAATATACCTAACAAATGATATGAAATGAATATCAGAACAAAATATATAAAATGTATGGCAGCAGAATGGAAAAGCTCATTGTTCCCTTGAAAATATTGCATGAGTGTATATATATACACTCACAGAAATTGTAATTTATACTAACATAATAAATGTGAAAGTTTGGATGTATTGATGTTTGTTACTCAATCGTGCCAGAACGGCTGAACGGAATTGGATGAAATTTAGCATAAATATAGATTATTGTCAGGAATAGAACAAAGGCTACTTTTTATTCCGGTTCATTGAGTGATTAACTTTTTATTAATTAAAAACTAACTTTCGCGCCAAAAAGCTGAGGCCAAATCCCGCCAAATATGAGTAAGGTTTCGAAAGTTTTTTTCCCTAACAGTAATCCAGTTAGGGTTAGCCGAATTTTGATCGATTATTTGAAACCATTCTGCTTATTTTTTTAGTGTTTGATTATTTAAAATCAAATGTTGTAAATTAATCAATCTTTCGGATTCATTCTGAAGTACTTTTTAAGTAAAAGAAAACAGAATAAAGAAAATAAATTCTAATGTGCATTTTCCCAACTGGTGTAGGAAAGTCAGACATGTGCGTTACGCCAACTGGCGTTGAAAGTTCGTGCGAGATTGTTGACAGCTGTGTTTTCATTTAAATTAAAAGTTTAAAAATTATGTGTATAATACTATTGTAGCTATCTCAATCTTGATCAACAAATTAAATAAATTTGACAGAACTTGATTTGCTGTTTTGTTTTGTTTTATTTTATTTCTGGTATACAATGTAAATAAATTGTTTTCATGTTAGTTGTGTGTTTTTGTTATTATATTTATGTTATATATTTTTCGTATATGCTTATACTTTTAAAAGTATCGTTTTTAGGTTAGATTTAATTTTTTTGGTCATTATTTGATAGTTTTTTGTACATATATTCTAAAACAAAATACAAAATTTCGTACATAATTCAACAATATATTCTAAAGCAAAAATAATAATAAATGGAACTGCAAACAAAATGAAAAATTATCATACATTTTTGAAAAAATTCCTATAAGTAACAATAAAGAAATATATAACAACTAGTTATTGTCCTCGACTTCGTTCGCGTGGAAATTTTTATGTATATTTATGAGAACTGATAGTCTGATCAACAGTCGGTAGTGGCTGTCTAAAATGGCATGCAAGCAAAACAGCAACTCTACCCATCATCGCTTGGTACCTCGGATGTCCTACAGCTGTGGTTAAATGCCTATATTCTCTCGTCCCATACTATTAATGGTACAAAAGAATTCCCCGACCACTGTTTATGGTGATGTTGTTTGTTGAGGTATCTTCGCTTGCAAGATTAAGCAATTTGAAAACGGAGTGTGCAATCCGGCCACTGTTAAGCAAAATTGTAGCAATGCCAGTGGAAGCTACAGCCAGACATATATTGTGATCCTTGTGGAGTTGGTTTGGCAGGAGATTCAGCACAAACTTCTTATCCGTACCTCCTAGTTCGTCAAGAAAGAATGAATAATCTGGCTCCCCCTTTCCATTATTTACTCCATTCAGAATCATTTTGTAGATTTGACGCTGCTTGGGAAGTAATCGTAATGTAATTTCATTGCCCTGAGCTTCTTAAACAGAGGTGCCGTAGTTTAGCTTGTTCATAACTTCACTTGCAATTCCTTTCTTTGTTGCTGTGGGGATAGGCCGAAATCAGTGAGACATTTTCCAGATATAAAAATCATTTTATCCTCAATCTATACCAAAGCTCTGTTAGTGATTAGATCATTGTGAAGACCATTTCTTCAGATAAAGAGTCCTTGTATTTATCCCACAGCTGGAGAGGGGAGAGGTTGATAGTCCGTAAGTACTCGCTAAAATTGTAAACAGATCTTCTAGCTACTTTCTTAGCCAGAGCTTTATTACTTCTCTTTAAAGATTAGATTTGCGTTTTCTGGGCATTTCGAAAAAATATCAACTAATGACAAATAAAAAAAAATTAACTTGATACATTTAAAAGTATAAGCATATAAAAAAATATTTAACAAACAAAAATACAATTTAATAACAAAAACACACAACTAACCTCAAAACAATTTATTTACATTGTATACCCAAAATAAAACAAAGCAGCAAATCAAGTCTGTGTTTCTTTACAATCAAATCAAGTCTATTTAATTTATCTATCAAGACTGAGATAGCTACAACAGTATATTACAGATAATTTTTAAAATTTTAATTTAAATGAAAATACAGTTGTCAACAATCACGCACGAACTTTCAACGCCAGTTGGCGTAATGCACATGCCTGATTTTCCTATGCCAGTTGGAGTGACGTCATGTAGATTAGAAATTTTTTATTTTCTTTATTCTGTTTTCTTTTAATTTAAAAATACTTCAGAATGGATCTGAAAGATCGATTAATTAATAACTTTTGATTTTAAATACATCAGACACAAAGAAAATAAATAGAATTGTTTGAAATGATTGGTCAAAATTCTGCTAATTCTAACCTTAACTCCGTCCAGAAAAAAAAAGCAACAAGAAAGTGGATCCTTACTTATCTTTCGTGGGACTTGACCTTAGCTTTTTGGTGCGTAAGTTAGTTTTTAATGAATAAAAAATGAACCCCTCAATGAACCGGAATAAAAAGTAAGCTACGCTCTATTCCTGACTATAATCTATCTTTGTGCTAAATTTCATCCAATTCTGTTCTGGCGTGATTGAGTAATAAATATCCATCCATCCAAACATTCACATTTATAGTATTTGTATTGATGGATAATGTATAATATATCTAATAAAAATGCATAAACAAGACATAGCATAGATATAATCTATACTTATAATAAAGCTCAATGTGTGTGTGCGTGTGCGTGTGTGTTGGCGCTCTACAGGCCACACCGTTGGACCTACAGCTACCAAATGTGGTACATGTATACCTTGGAGGTCCGGAATGTGCACCTCAGAGCCCTTTTTTCCAATTTTTAATTAGAATTTTAATTAATTAAAATTTAAGCAAAATTTCGACGTTTTTCCGCTATAACTTCCGAAAATATTATCGCATAAACATGATTTTTACATCCATTTAAAGATTAAAAAATTAGCCTTCTAATGGTATCAGTGTTTTTAATGTATAACTTAAGCGTCTATTTTTAACGAATTTTTAAAAAAATATTTTAACCGCTTTTTTAGCACGTGACTAGATAAAATAAAAGAATGCCAGAAGTTCAAATAAAAAAAAATTATCATCGCAAATAAATCTAAAGCAATACAACTTTCAGCACGTGACTGGATAAAATAAAAAAAACATAAAATGTGATATTTTCTAAAAAAAATAAATGCAAAGCAAAGGTTTCTACAACCGTTTGCAATATCTAAATGATTAATTCAATAAATCTTCTTTATTTACGGTAAACCTGATTGAATTTTGACAGGATATGCATTGAAATCCCGACTTAATGGCATATTTATGTAATCGTTTGCAATATCTGTATCGTTAATTTAATACTTTTTTTCCCATTCTCGCTTTCTTTAAAAAAACACATTTAATATTTTGGCAACATCATCGAATTTTTTTTTTAATATTTTGGAAGCAAAACCGATGGTTAAAACTGACTGATTTATAAAATTAAAGAATATTATTAGGAAAAGGTGTTCTTTTAGAACTTTCCGTCCATTATCTTAAAGAAAATATTAATTGCAGGTCAATCAATGCCCGGAATTACTTCAAGGCTAATGAATATGTGATTGAATTGAAAATTTTAGAACGCTTTACTCATGGCGAACCAGCTGGTCGCCAAAGGCGGCTAGTATGAAATACATTGATAAAAATGTGTAAAAAATTGTAATTATTAATGAGATAGAAAAAAATCCTTTTTCAAAAAAAGAAAACTAAAAACACTCAGCTAATTTTTAGTATCAAGAAAACACTTTTTACAAATAGGTACTGTCATGAATACTTTAAGGTAAATTTTAATATTATGTATTTCAAGTGCAAGAGAAGAAAGAAAAGTGGGGGGACAAAAACATTATAATACACTCAGCTTACTATTAAGTGATTAGCAGAGATACTAATCACAATGCAATTGTAGTAAAATGACAGCTTATTAACAGTTACTCAATTTTTATTTATTATTCATATCAGTTATAGATATAAGTTGGAGATCTTTCGTCAAAGTATTGAGGTTATTTACAACATGCAGAATAAACAACAAGGTGTTAATATATTAATTAAAGAAACAATAAAAAATGTTATAAAATGTCTTTTGATGAAAATGAAAAACCTTGCACATTTAGAGAAATAAGTTAGAAAATAGTAGATTCCTTTTAAATTGTAATTTACTTTAATTTAATGATAAAAAATATTAGAATATTCATTTTCTAAAAGAAGAAAAGCTATCCATTTGATTTGAACTATTATATAAACATAATATTAATAATTTCCAAGAATAACAGCCTTTAAAATTATTTAGCTTATTTGTTATTTTTAAAAGTAGGCCTTAATAAATAATATCACATGGATATAGTTTAATTATTATGAAAAAAAAATGAAAATATCATAGTTAACAAAAAGAAACATACATTAGATATTTTATACTAAATTGTCTATAATTATGATAATGTTTATTCTACCTCTAATTTCATTTTTTCTCTTAAGCAGTCATTCAATTGAGTTGATTTCTCATTTATGGAGGAAGACAGCTCTTGCAATTGTCTTTTTAAATCACCTTCTTTCTCAGACATTTCGTTTTGAAGTTTCAAACTCTGACTTGAAAAATAAAAGAACTTTAGATACATATTTCAATAGAAAATAACAGTAAAAACACCAATATACACAAATTTGAACCAGAAAAATTGCAATGGAAAATGATTAATACTTTAATTACTTTATTGGTAGTAAAAAAGGATTAGATTAGCCACATAAATAACTCTATCAAAAAGCTCTGTTCTGGTAATTATTTATTTTAACATTCCCTCATCAAGATATTAAATGCAAATGAAATATTCTATGACAATATTTTACCTTGTTTACATATCAATTGAAAGTAGTTATAATTTTCAAGAAATTCAGATTAAGTTTATTATAAAATAAAAGATCAGAGATCAACAGAATTTTCAATTGTTTTACAAAACAAAATAAGCAAGAAGAGAAATAATAGAAACTGTTCTTCCATCTTAAAATTTCCAATTATTTTATATTTTTTTAGTATTGTCTCCAATTATTTATTAAGTATCAAAATATCAACTAGAAATGATTTATACTGAATGCCAATGCTATTATAATTATCAAATACTTATATGATATAATCAAATGAAATATATATTTAATTATATTTATTTTCATAATAAATAAAAAGTTAATGGACTTTAAAATAAATACTCTAAATATTCAAAAGTTTATCAAAAACATTCTAGCACCCAATAGAAGAAAAAACTATAATCAATAAATATGAAACAGAGTTAAATGAAATATTTTAGAATTATGAACATTATAATTTGTACATTTACAGATACTAAATAAAGTTACTCAACAAAATACTGAATAAAACAGTTTATTTTTAATAACACTTATTTATCAAAATTGTTTAAAAGCTGGACTTATTAATGAGATATAAAGAGTTTTAAAATTTTTCATTAGCTCACATTCTGAATACTTTGACAGCATATATTTTAGATAAATATAGTTAAAATAATTTCATTTGCAAAAAGACCATTATTTACCAAATAAATGGATTTTTACACTTTCTGTTTCATACTGCATAACACTATACAACTCTTTTTTTTTTAAATCAAGACAACTAGAATTGTTAAAAGAAATTTTTGATAAAAATTAAATTATTAAAATTTTAAAGATATATAAGTGTATTGATTTCCTCTGACATTTGAAAATATAGTAAGAGGTGAAAGTTCTGAAAAAATTGCTATACTATATACTCTGCAATAACTTTTATGGATATTTCCACAAAGAAAATAAAAATCACTTACTGTTTGATCTCTTCAATTTGATTCTTTCCCTCTATAATACTATTATTTGCCATAGTTAAGTGTAACTTTAATTGATCTCTTTGAGCAGCAATATCTAGTAACATTTTTTCCTAGTAGAAAATTAAAAAATATATTTTATCCTTTTTCACTGGTTTAAACAATTAGCATCATAAGATTTAATAACAATAAATCAAAAAAACTTAGAAGAATTAATCTTCACGAGAAAATTAATGACCTTCTTAGAATAAAATATTAAAAAATGAAATGACTTATACAGCTGTAATTTCATTCTAAGTAAAAGAAAGTGTATTATTAAATTTAAAAAACAATAAAATCCTTGTTTTTCAGTTTACAAAACATTTTACATTAATAATCAAAAGTATTTTCAATTATTAGCAAATTCCTAAGTCAGCGATCTTAATTTTTGGAATATAAATGACAAATCTAAATGAGCAAGCTATCTGTCTTTTTCCTTTCCTAACACTTTCTTTTAAAATACACAAGAATACAATAGTATCAAGAAACCAATTTTATACAATAATAAAGCAATTGTAAAAATTTTAACAATTTATGAAATGAATAATAATAAGATCTTTTGATAAATTATGAATAAAATATCTATCATATAAGTAAAGATGGTTTCATTTTTTACCTTTTCCTTCAATTCTTTTTCTGATCTAGCATGTAACTGTTCCAATTTTTCTGCTCGTGATTTTTGAACTCTGATAAAAAGAAAGATAAATGTCGAATGTTAAATTGAATTAACTGAATAATGTTCAAGTTTTTATATTTAGAAACTGATATATCATTAATATCACTTAAATATTCTTTCAGTTCAAATACATTTGTCTAACATTCTTACCTTAATAATAAAGTTAAAAATGAAATGAATAACTCCATTAAAAGTATGAATGCATAAAAAGACTAGGAATTTAAATTATCTGTCGTTAAACAGATTCTTAAGAAGAATCCACGTTTTCTTTCTATATATTTATTATGTTCATGCGCTGTCATACTGTTTGTAAATTTGGATATGGATGATGAGAAAACTGTCTACAAATATTCTACAGAAAAGACTATAGAGCTTATAACTAACATAATTGGCATATGGTTACTTCTTGTATAGCAATGCTAATTAAAATTGTTCAGCTGTTTAGATTTAAAATGATTAATTTACATAAATTTAATATAATAAAAAATTACAATTGTACAAAAAGTTTTAGAGTCCTTTAACTTATGCTAACATTTATATTGTTTATTAAATAAAATAATTTGCAAAAGAAAAATTTAATTACTAACTTCACAGCTTTTTTCAGAGCTGTTTTTTCAGCTTGGGCATTCTTTTTAATTTCCTCAATTATTTGAAGAAGTTTCTCAGTGTCATCAATTTTTTCTTTGGTGGACAGTTGCTGTTGGATACAGGTGAACAATTTATTCCTTCACAGTTATAAATAATTCATTTATAAACAAAAACATACCAATAAAAAATATATAAATTATGCTAATAATCTTACAGATAATTCAGCAGTCAAATACTGTATTTGTGCATCTTTGTAAGATAATTGCTTCTGTAACTCAGCTCTAGTATCTTCCAAAGTTGATTTGTAACTCTCAATGGTATTTGCTTTACCCTACAAGAAAGGAAGGAAAAAATACACCTTATTATAAAATTTATCATCAAACATTTTAAAAAATTAATGTTCTTTTAATTGTGTATAACAATATGAAACTTTTGTATTAACATTTTATCAGGATTTGCTTTTTTTAAATTAAAGAGTACAATGAGTTCAAGAAAATGGGATAAAATTTAATTAAAAATAAACAATATTTGCACAGTTAATAAAGTTAATTTTTTTACGTTTATAAGTTATTTATGATTGCTTTTTACAAGAAAAATATCTTAAACGTTTATACATGTTTCAACTTGATAAGATAAAATAAAAAGAGAAAAATTAAAAACTCAACTTCGTTTAAAGAGAAGGAGGAAAAATACCCCTCTTTATTGCTAAAGAAGATTTACAGAATAATTTACACAGAAAATATATAGAAAGAAAGAAAGTAAAAACTGCAATAGCAAGATTTGTAAACTCCTCAATGGATTTCTTAAAAAAGGGGGTGGGGGGCACAGTTCAAGAATAATAAAAAGCCTTAAATCATTCTTTCACTTAAGATCATCATAAATAATAATAATAATAATATAGCCATGCAGGGATGTAAAGAGAATATTTATCAAATTTGGATACTTCATGATAATATTAATTAAATACTAGTTTAAAATTTAAACATAAACTAACTTGGATAATAGACAGTCTCCTCTCTAAATCTTTGATCACAGCACTTTGAGAAATACATCTCTGCTCACTCTCCTATATCAAAAGAGAGATTAAATTAAATATGTTAAATAAAAGAAATTTCAAAATAAAATAATAAAAGTTTGTTGAAAAGAATTTTCTAAGAAAAACACAAACATATTAAAATTTTCCAAACTAAAATGGGGGGAAAAAAAGATAAAGATTCTTTGCATTGTTGAGGAATTTTTGAAATTTTGTTTTGGATAACTTCTATACATGGAATTCTAGAATTAGTTAAATTGTATGAGATATAATTATTTTGAAATATTTACACAATGAAAATTTCAGTGAATAGACAAAATATATATACTTCTTTTGAATAAATACTTCTTTTAAATGCTTTTCTTTTCAAATTATGAATAGCAACACAAATACAATAAAGCGATAAAATCCCAGTCATAATAGTTTGACAACAGATGATATTTATATCTTTTTTAAGATTGGTCATTAAAAAAAGTTACCGTGAACAAACACTTTGAAGAATTTCATCAAAATTAGAGCATGTATAGAGGCAATCAAGCATTCATTCAAAATAAGATTATTCATGCTTCAATCAAGAAATATTCTCTAATCATATAGATGTTTATTTTAAAGGAAATAAAATTATTAAAAATTATTATTATTATAATACGAGTTACGTGGTTATCGGAGTTTGAAGCTGAAATGCATTTGGCTGATAAGTTATAAAGAGAGCAAGATATGTAAGTATTTAATAAAATTTTTTAGAAAGCATTACTCAAGGCGAGCCAGCTGACGCCAAAGGCAGCTAGTATACACATATATCAAAGACTTAGACATAGAGGAGGAGCCAGAAGAAGAAAATGTTATTAAAGATTTTATTTCTGTAACTGATTCTTCAATCAAGTAAATTGCATCGATATTTTCCTAGTTCAGAGAATTATCGAAAATGCTAAATTTATTATAAACCCCAATGATACATTTGATAAACTGACCTTATCTTAATTCAATTGGTTGGATAATGAAACATTTGAAATGTAACTGATTGTTTTCCAGTCTAGTTCAATATGGATTCAAAAATTTGTTGAAACAAGGAAAAAGTTTGAATTTATTGAAACAGAAAGATTAATAAGCAATGTAAGTAAAAATGCCCTTTATGAAATTTGGGAAACATGGAGTTTGATTTCAAACACATTTAACTGTTTGAAGAAGCTGACATACTATTTTAATCATATTTTCATCTACCTATGCCTAAAAGTCATTATTTTCAGAGATGAATAACCGTTTTCACTTAAAAACTGTTTTGCAGATGACTCCAATGCTTTCTGCTAAAAGTAATGTCTTACGATCCTAATATAAATTATTTGTCATCTAATCTACAAAAGTCACACTAATCTAACTTTGATTTGAATTACACATATAACTAAAAACTTTACGATTATACAGTAAAAATGTATTTTTGTGTAGTAAATAAAGAGTTCTGAGTTGTTAGTATTTAGTTTTATTATTTTCCCAATAATCACAAGTCAAAATTATATATAGTATATCAAACATTTCTTTGGAAAAAATGGCACATTGATCCATAAAGGTTCACCACCCCTGCTTTAGTTAAACATGCCTTTCAAGATTTAAAGAAAGAAAGAAAAAATACTCAAGCATACATTGAACTCAATAGCATGTGAACAAATTCTGATATTAATTATCAGATTTCACATTAGATAGATCCGATCATCTTGTTTTTCAATATCATGTATATGTCAAGATAAAAATATAATAATAAATCCCATAATTACAACAGAATATGAATAAAAATTTGTTGCACTGAAAATAAATGACAGATACTATAAAATCATCAAGGAAATAAAATCTTGTAATTACCCGTAGCTGATTCAGTAATGTGATTTTGTCTTCCTCATTCTTTAACATACGAGAAGAATTCTGTTTTTGAATATATGTTTGAAAAATTGTAATTATATTTGAATAAGAGCCTAAAAGTTTTGAAAGTAAGTTTTCTTTTAATTTGATCACTTTTTGAAATTCAGTAATTTGATCTTCTTGAGATATTGTCTGAAAAGAAAAAGAAATAGTTTCAAATAACAATTTTTTAAAAGATTTTTTTGATTTTTTTTTCAAAATATGATATAATAAAATAAATTATTAATCGCCATCAACAAATATAAATAACAAACAAATATAGAAACTAATTTGATGAAATAATTAATCTAAAAATAATTTTCTAATTTATTGAATAATTAGTGAAATATCGCTAAAAATAAATTATTAATTTTAAAATAATTTCTAAATTTAATTTTATTTTGGATTTTAAGTAAACTTAAGAAAAATTCTTATTTTACTAATATCAAATGTAATTGAAAAAATAAAAACAAGAAATAGAAAAGGATAGGAAAATGTTATTTTACCTTTTGCTGTAGTCTAGTATATACTACATTAATATTTTAAAAGTGTTGAATTTATGAGTTGAAAAATATGCTGACTTTCAATGCATTGAATAATCAATTAATAAAAAGATAATTTGAATAAAAGATATATTCAAACATATGTTCATTATCAAATTGACTTCCTATTGATTTTTATAAAATTTGATCAATTCAATCAGTTGTTTTAAAAAATAAATGAAAATTTTTTATTAGGTTTCCAACTGTTTTTTATATTCTTCACTTTTTTAAATCCCCAAGTATTAAGAATATTTTATAGTATTTAATATATACTCAAAATATTTAATATAACATAATTGTCTCAGAAAAAAGAAATGAGCTATGAAGCTTCAAAGATTATATATAGAAGTGTCTTATGACATTTATCTGCTTATGCAATCAGAATAAAAACGATTATTGCCATATCAGTATAGGGGAAACTAAAGACTCATCATCATTTTTCACCTATCATCACTAGAAACATCTCTACTCTTCCCATGGGAGGAATATTCCAATATGGGAGTGGAAGTAATTTAATGTGATACCAATACTATTCAAGCCAAGTAAAACCTGCTTTCTTATACAGTAAATATATATAAATGTAATAATCGCTTTTTACATAACTTATTTATATGTAATAAACATTTCTCCTTCTTGATTGCAGTTATCTTTTAATCACCACCATTCTTAGACTTTGTATTCTTTTTTTTTAATTCAATGTTTCTTTACTTTATTTTTCAACTATGATATATCAGTAGTCAGCAAGCAGACGTAATTTAAAAATGTATAAATATAGTATCCCCTTTCATATTTGTTTTACAAAATGGTCCTTTGTCTTGGCACAAAAATCTTTTGCAAAATTTTTTGTTATCTTATTAACTTCTCAGCATGAACTATTTAAATGAATTCAATATATAGAAATTATAATCTATTAAAGAAATTTAAATACTTTCTATGCCAATATCAAAATTAAAGCCTCATATTGACATCAAAATGTGAAAAGTAATTACTGAATTAAACTTACATTTTCGACTAAAGTTACAGAATATTCCAAATCATCAAGATTAAAAATAAATTCTTTAACTTCATCCAAAATTTTTGTAAGCAAATCTTTTATGGTTTCATCTTCAGTTTCATATGTATTAAAAATCCTAAAATGAATAAAATAATGTGTTAAAATCAAATAACACCATTAATAAAATCACCTTAAAATAATGAATGTGGGAATTTACATAATTCAAACAATGCAAACACTATGAGTAATTTTAATCTAGAGAACACACAAGAAAAATTATATGAAACAAGTATTTTGCACATCACAAGCATTCACGACAAAAAACAATTCACAGAAATGTCATAAATATTTTTATATTTCTTTAATAAAGTTTAAGAATTCAGAATATAAAATATTTCAAAAAAAATAATCTGATACACAAAGGTTTAAGCTTAAAAAAAAACTATTATTCACATGAACATTCTTTTAAGGATTCTTCCCAATATCACTGGGAAAAAAAATCTTTTATAAAATATCTTAAAAGTTAATATTAATTCATCATTAGGAATAAGATTTCTTTAATTATTCTTTCAATGATGTTAACTATAGGGTGGTTATAATTAGAAACTGAACTCCTCTTGGAATCTAATTTGTAATAGCCATAAAGGGGAAAACTACTCTATCAAATGTTATCAAACTTGGTAATAGTTTAAAAGAAGTCATCAGAATTTTTTGCCACCAAAAAAAAGAAGTTCAAAATCTCAGCACCAGGGAGAAAATGGTGCTGTATGCAATGTTGTCAAACAAGTTAAGGCAGGAAGATATCAGTTAAAAATGTATTTAATTATTCCTGAAACATTCTACAAAGCATGTTCATAGTGGCTTCTACCATTTCCTGAAAGCAAGTTTAATTGCTTTAATGCATTCTTAACAGTAACTTTAAGCATATCAAGGAGGAATGTTATGCACATGTTGGTGTATCATGTCCTATTTTTTTTAACAATATTGCATACAATGCCATCCTCCTAAATTTGTGTGTGTGTGTGTGGAATAGAAATGCCCATGCCTTTATTTAAACTATTAACAAATTTTATAACATTTGGTTCAGTAGTTCTATTTTTATGACTACCTCAAAGTGGAACTTCAATTACAACCATCCTATACACTGAAATATATCTCACACCCAAAACCTTTATATTACGTTATGAACAGCCCTTGAGAAACATCTGGTTTGTTATGATTATTGAAACCTTCTTAATAATAATTCTTCTTATAATAAGTGAATATTATTTCATCTATGATATCATAGAACTATTAAAAAGATATCAGTCAGTTATCTACTAGTACATTGCCTTTAGCAATACTGTAACATGATTTTCTTAGTTTCTGAGCAAATTTTATATTTAATAATTTTATTAATCTTTAACAATGAAATTTATGAAATGTAATATTTGGTAAAACAATTAATAAAATTTTTTTAACCACCCCAAGGTACGTATTCTTGTCCCCAAAAGCAAATTTATTCAAAATTTGGTAATTCTAGGTAAAACAGTCTAACTTGCAAAGCACTAACAGACATACACATTCTTCTTTATTAAAAGTAAGAATAAATTAACTTTTTTCAAAGTTATTAGCTATGTTTTTGTAGATAGATTAAAAATTGTAATACATTTTTTAATATTTATAAAAACTGTTTTATAATCTTTATTCAAAGATTTTTTTAAAATCACTGAATTTCATATTTGATACTAAAATACCAGAGGTAAGTTTTCTTTTGATTTAGGATGTAATTATGATTAATTTTCATTCAAATGGCTTTATTAACTTAAGTTACTTACCCAACAAGAAACTGTGATATCTGTTTTAATGAAATAAAGTGCTTTGTTAATAATTGTATTTCCTGTTTTATAAAATGTAAATGAGCATTTACATCAGGTGCATCTTTGTTGAATGACGAAGTAGAACTTAATGATGCTACATCAAATCGATCTTCTTCTGTATTATGCATATCTGTTGTAGGATGATTAGCTTCAAATTTGGAAGTATCTTCAGTTTTCTGTGAAAAAAAAATTTATGAATTTAATCATTGAATTTTAGAAAAAGAAAAGTTTAAAAAAAGGATTTTTTCTAAATATTTCAAAACTTAACACATTTATAATTGTATCAGATTTTTAAAAAAATTCAATTATTCAAAATTGGGGAGAGGGAGATTCTATGTATATTATGCATTGCATTAATATTTTGATATCCTATTATAAATTAGTCCCTTTGAATATAAAAAAAATATTAGTTACTTTTATTCCTTAAACTATGTAATGAAGAGAGATGGTATGATAAAATTGTAATAAAATATAGCAGAAAGGTTTAAAGAAAGAAAATTAAATACTACAATTCTTATATTAATTTCAAAATTTCCTATTAATTTTTTGCATTAAACTATTAAAATGATCTACATAATTCATTTCAAAAAAAAAAAAAATCTTCTTTAGTCCTGTTAAGTCAGCAAACTGCATTTCAAAGTCTTACAAACAAAAATCATTTGCTTAAGTAATTAACATAAATAGATTTAAAGTTCTTTTTTTTTTCCTTGTGTGCATATTTTTTGTATTTCTAAATTTTCTAAGAAAGAATCTTTCAACAGCATACTATCCAATTAATATGTATATAAAAGATATGCCACTTACTATTATATTCTCCCTTCAACAGTAAAATGCTTGAAAAATAAATAATAATTTTATATTCAGATATGAAATGGAAAATGGGGGAGGGGAAGAATATAAAACTAAAAAAATATTATTTATAAAATAAGAATTTTAACAAAAAAGATAGAAATTTTATAGTTTGAATAACTGGCAAGGTTCTTATGAAAAATTTTTTATACAAAATTAATAATTTTAAAAATAATGCTAAACATAAAACACTAATTTAAATTCAGATCAGCAAATAAATATAGTTATCTGATTATTTCAATAAAAAAGAAGAAATTTCTATAAAAATAAAGAAATAAATTACAAAATAAATATCCAAACTATTTGATTTAAGAAAAATACAAATCATTTCATAATTACATGCTTTAAAACCAAAAAAAAAAAAAAAAAAAGCAAAGTAGCAAAAATTGAAATTTAAGTTGTTACAATATTTCAAATCCTCATTGATAAGTAAACATATTACTTAAAAAAATACTACAACAGATAATCTGTCCCGTGATATTTAGTATACAAGTAATGTAAAACTTCTCAAATAGGCAACCATGAGTTTTTGATTTTTTACAGTACCAGAGATAAATAATATACATAAATCTAAAGTGCATTGATTAAAAACTAAACTTAAGAAATTCATTTATAAATATGGCTAAACAGTTTAAAACAGGTCCTAAATAATATTATCAATAAATTAAATATTAATAATTGTTCTTACCATCATTTACCATCTTTATAATGTAGAAATAAATGTAATCAGAGGGATACAATCTATTTTGTAGCTTAGCAAAGATAATCTGTTAATCTTAGAAACAAGAGTAAATCAGAAATATTTCTTTTATGTAACAATTTAGTAGTGCAAGAAGAATAAGCTCACCTTCAAATCAAAATTAAGCAGAAAGTAGTCAGTAGGAATTTTTAATTCGACCCGGTTCACTTTCTTCATTTACGATAAGGTGTACATCTTTAGGCTTATAAAAGTGTGTGTGTTTTTAAGAAAATAAATTTTCCATCCAAAAAGGAAAGTAAATTTTCATTTTATAAAAACATATTTATACAGAAAATTATATTTATTTAAGAGACTTTCAAATGTTTTATAAACTTAAAATTTTATGAGACAAAAAGTATCAAATTATGCTATGTGATTTAAAAAAAACTTAATAATTATTGCAATAGTTTAGATTATCTTGTATAAAAATTTCGAAAAAAAAAATTTCAAATATTTTTAAATAAGAACTATCAACAAATCAAGTAATTTAACAAAGTTGAAATTAAATTTTAGTTATCCTAATAACCACATAGAAAAATCATTATGATACATAAAATATATATAAATAATAAGGATCACACATAAATATGTGATGCAAATATTTTTAAATAATGGGATGGCTTGCCAAAACTTTTCATTTTGAATATTACATTTCATTATTTGTAATCAATTTTATTAAATAATGTTAATTATAAAAAAATAATAGTAACAGTACTAGAAATTCATGGTATAAGATTTGTACAGAAAGGGAAGTGATGCAAAAATGAAGTTATATATTTGTTCTGTTGAATGTCTTTGGTATGATGTTGCTATTTTTGCTCAGCAGAATCTTGAAATTCATATTCAAGGAATTTATTTTTTCATTAACTTGAATAAGGTTTTCAAAATTGAGCCTTTTAAATGTTGCTTTCAAATAAATTATAGCTTCAAATGCTTCAAGAATGGTATAGGGCTTATATTCAGTCAAGCATTCTTCATCTTCTTCAGCAGCATCACTTTTGCTTAAGTCTGAATTTGCTTCCTGCGGAATACAAAAATAGAGAATAATGAAATAAAACTTCATAAGTTGAATAATATACTAGACATTAGAATTTTATATAAAAATACTACATTTCAAAATTTAACTCTCCTGTGGCTAAGCAGAAATTTTTCCTTTCTCATAATGAGTTCAGGAGATAAATCATACTTATTTTCTAAAAACTCTCAAAATAATAAATGAAAATTCTCTGGTGAAGACTAAATAAATAACAAGTAAAATAAACAAATATGTAAAGCTTATCTAAGCTAGAGTATGAAATCTCATTTTAAAATATATATATAAATTTTTAGAAATTTTATTCAGTAATCAGGACTGATTGTGGTCAAAATATAGAAAGAACTGAAGATTCTTTTAATTTCTCAGACAAGAAATTTCAGAAATCTAAACTCATTAGTCGCCTCAAATTTGCTTTAGAACATAAATAAATTCAGAAAGAATTAAGAGAGAATTTTTTAAATTAAAAGACATATTTCTAAAAACTAATAGTGTGGTTCAGTCTGAAAAAAAAAAATTATATTCTCATTAAACAAAAATTATATAAAGTATTGGAATCATAAAATTTCTCAAAGATTCAACTAATAAAGATTTTAAAAATAATTTAGTTGGTACTTATTTTTGTTTCTTTTAATAATTAATGCTTTATTTTATTTATTTATTTATTTTGTTTTTTGAGAGCAGCTCCTCATTTCCAAAACTGATAAGAAGCATTTTCCAAATTCTATCCTACGAGGTAAAAAGGTAGGTCAGAAAAAAAAGATCCAGGGACAAAACTATCCTTCAACCCTGTCTCCTTGCCCTCTTCCCAGTTCTTGCACAGGTCTGTAATTCTCACATTGTAAGTCCTGCCCCAAAAAAGTTCAGTACTGAAAAGTCTAATTAAAAAATAAATATCTGAGATTGTGTACTGAACATAAATTAATTTTTAGCTAATTTAAAAAAATTACTCCCTTCTATCTATTAAAGGAGTAGCATATTATTTGTAATACATATAATGCATGTTATTTTTAATATATATAATAATACGTTTATTGAAAATTAATATACATGTTACAATATGAATTGCAAATTTATTAACAAATTATATGAAGTTATAAATGATTTTTATTCTAAAAAGTTTTATGGATTATTTTTTAAAAAAGAGGCTTTAATAATTTGAAAATTAAAACATTCTTACCTTAGATGCATAAGAATCTATCTCCATGACTTCCTTCCATTCACTGGGCATATCTTCACAGAGTTCTACATCTTCATAGAACATACAGTCAGTAATCTGGGAGCATTGCAAAGTAATTTCAATTCATTTAAGCTTTTCTCTTTTTCATTAGATTGAGGAGTTGGTATACTCAAACCACCAGCAGAAAAACATCTCTGGACTATGCTTGCTGTAACTTCATTTCAAGCATGATTAATGAATTGGACAGCATCAAATATAGCTCTTTACTAAAGTTCAGCAAGATTTGTTCGAGAAAAAAATCAGTTTCAAAAGATTTTTCCTATTCAAAACCTTAAAAGACTGAATGATATCTTGAACTAAAGATTGTGGAGGTGAAAGTGGATTTTGTGGCAAAAATTTCCCAGCAGCATTAGATAGGGATATTTCATTAGGATGACATGGAGTATAATCAACTAGTATAAGAGCTCTCTCCTTTCAATTTCTCATTTTTTGTTCAGCTCATTAATCAATTCTTCAAATATTTCAGAAGTCATCTATGCTTTTTCACTATATTTATGTTTGATGCCTAAATATGCTAAATCCACTCCTTAAATTCTTTAGATCTTGTGATAACAACTGGAATTTTGTTTTTATTGACAGTATTACAACAAAAAACAATGGCTAAACTTTCATTTGATAGTTTTCCTCTTAGAGACTGTTTATCTTTTTCAATAAGTGACTTATCTGGCACAGCATGATAAAGTAACTCTATTTATACCAAGATTATAAATGTCCTGAGGATCATAACTTTTAGTAATTTCTGGCATTTCGTCCTCAGCTTTTGAAGTATTTGCTCCATTTCCCTCAAATGCTTCGCTCCAAAGAATTTCATGCCTTTTTATCATATTATCCAGCCAATCATCACTTGCTTTAAATGTTAGAAAGTTGAGTGCTTCAGCATATTCAAGAGCTTTTCCTTGCAAAATTGCTGCATTGACACATTACCCTTCTGTGACAAGTCTCTCATACCATTCTAAGAAAAACACATTCACATTTTCATACACAGACCTTCATTCCATTTTTACATTTTTTCTATGTTTATTTGCTCACCATTTTTTCAGAAGTGTCTCTCTTCTTTCTTACGTTTGAAATTTGAGTTTTGCTGTAATTGAATTTCTTAGCTAGTTGTTGCTGTAAAAAGTCAGCAGCTGCACTGTCAATTACATAAATTCTTTTACATAAAAGAAGAACTTCCCTCAGTATCTTCATCTTCACAATTTCTATATTTGTCAAAATATAATCATTGCTTTCCCTGGTACAAAACACAATCTAGTATTTCTTTTCAAATTGATATACAAGACTATGAACTCAAATAGTTAAAAAATATCTGAGAGAAGTAAATTAATTAGCAGATGCAGCACATTCTTCATAACAGCTGTAATGAAGAGTCAATGGAAAGTGTGATCAATTTAAATTTGCAACAAACACCAATCATAAAATTTTAAGCCAAATCAATGAGGCTTTAATTGCATTGAATTTACAGGATATTTTTATTTCAGAATAAAGCTATCAGGTTAACTTTCCAGTATAAATACTTACAGATTTTGCAGTTGTTTTAATATGATGCTGAGTTCTACCAGGTGGAGGTATCCAAGGGGCTTTTTTTGTCTTCATGGCAGAAGTGTTAGGCATGCCTTTATTTCAACTTCTAAAACCATGCATGAAAGATTACATAAAAAAAATTTAATTCCAGAGTTATATAATTTTTCAAGTACATTTTTATTACTTTCATATAAAAATACCACTTTTTAAAAATGTGAAGTTAAATTCATTAGTAAATGAATAGCTAAACATGTTATTGCCTTAAATTATCAATTTTTAATTTCACTAAAGCACTAATATTTGTTATTATCTGAAAATTAACCTCCTTGCATACAAAAATGAAACAAGAGGGCAAAAATAATGTCCTTTACTGGCTACAAAAGCAGTTATGCATTAGAAAATGAAAGTGCTATTTCTCCGCAACAGCTCATCTGTGCCAGATAGTTACAAATTAGTAAGTTCCTTAGCACACTTAATATTATTTCAGCAACAATTATAATATATTTAAATAAAGTTAATAAAACTTTGCATTAAAAATGGTAATTGTTTAATTTCATAGTACTTATTCTTTAGCCTGTGACAATATGGATACAAGTTATATCATTTAATATCAATGCATTAAAAATATATATATATATTTTAAAGAAAGCAAAAAAAAAAAAAATGCTGATTGAAGTGCATAATTGGTATTCATTAAAAATATATTGAATAAAATTATAATTAATGATTGTTTGAAGTAGATAACGCATCGCAAAATTCAAAGAAACATCATTATTTGGACATAATTATGCAGTTTGAAACCAACTGTCAATTGATGCTTACTTTCATACACTAAAATAGGTTTAGCATCAAAAATTGAAATATAATCTCATCCAAAGAGAGCAAACTACTCATAATGTAAAAATTAATTCTAAAATAATAATAATTTTTTTTTTTAAACTTTACAATTTTTTTAAAAAAATTATTTTAAAAACATTTAGATTTAAAAGATATTGTATACCAAAAGCCAATTTAAATTAAACCTTCAGAGCTGTGATAAAATTATCTTGCCTAAAACAACATTGCAATCTCTCTATTTTTTCCCCCTCTTCTTTTTCGCTTGAAAATATGTTGCGATTGGAAAACCTTTTATAAAATACTGAAGTAGAGTTCCATGCTATCTTTAAACAAATGAATATTCAAGAATTCACATAGTATTCAAATAAAAAAATTTGATTAACAAAAAACTGGACATTTTTTATTTAAAAAAAAACTAATTATAACCAAATTTCTTGGTAAACAGTAAATTGACCAATCATGCTAAAAACTTGTTAATAATCAATTAAAGGTAATAAGATTTATGAGGAATTAGTAAGTAGCACTTGGGATACTTAGAATAAAGAGAAAGGCTTATTTATTTTCTATAGTTTTTTTTCATACATTAAATATTTTAATCTCAATAAATAGAGAAATAATAAGAGTTTTATAAACGACTATTTCTAACTGTGCCGTAAAAAATTATAAGACAAAGCATAAACCGAAAATGCACAGTTTATAATGTGCAACTATAGCATCATTGTTTGGTTCGATTTTTCCCCCCAAACGATAATAATTGCCTTATTCTATCGAAGCAAAAAATTATATTGTTGAACAGTTCAAAAAAATGAAATTATCATCTGAAATAAAAACTATTATTTTAACAAACTAAAAATATAATAATAACATACTATTTTAACTTAATAACATTTGCGAACAGTATTTTGCATGGTTTTAATTCCTGTTAACATATAAAAATATTTACTTAAGTGGAGAAAGAATTAAATAAGTAACCTGATTTGTGAGGGACTTTAACCACAAGAGAAATACAAACAGGCGGTGCTATAGATGTAATGAGAACATATTTATATTTAATAAAATAAATTGCTTAATAATAAGTTAATAGTTTCATGTAGTGTGAAAAAACATTTTTATTTTTGTAGAAAGTAGTCAAGAAATAGGATTAGAATATTTCTTTTTTCTATATTACTGATTTTATGCAACAAATAAGCAGTGAACTTTCTGACTAGCAACGTAAATACAGTTCAAAATACAATCCAACCGCGAAAGCTTCAAAACAGATTGGTATCAACCGGATATTCTGAAGTTCTAATATGATGGCAATAAGAAACCAAAAAGTAAAAAAAAAAGGGTGGGGATGGACTGGACTTTTGGTTAAAGAAAAAAAGATAAAAAAGATAGATTTTGTAATAAAAGCAACAGAAATAATTTTTATACATCACTACTGATAAAATTCTCAATAGTGCAAAAAATTTTAAGAATTCTAACGAAAATAGACAATGTGATGTTTTCTTTTTTTAGGAGAGTTCAGAGCCTTTAATTGATTTCTATCCAATGAAATAAAAAAACACATTCATTGATAATTTTGTACTAAAATATTTATATATTTATCTTTCTTTATATTTATCATTTAATACAAATTTTATTTTTTAACACACATACAAAACGAATTGAAGGGGAAGAATGTGTTGCCAAATAAAAAATATGTTTTCATATCCGGATTTTCAATTCTTTATTTGTTCTTTTTTTTTTTTCCCCCGACTTTACTTCAAAATGTTTTTTTCTTTTTGTCGAGTTAAATGGAGTCAGTTCACGAAACATTACAATCTAACGACAAACATAACTGAACCTGTTCTCCAATATCTAAATGTAAATTCGTTTAACAATTTCCTTTTAATAAGATGCATAGAAAGTATTACAAAATCGAACTGTTCTGCTTATTTATTATGCAAGCATAAGAAGACTACAAAACAAGACGGTCTCGTAAATGGTAGACTACTTCTTAAGGTAAAATTTATTGGATAAGGCCTGAAGTGATCAAATATCTGATGGAGAATCATTTTGTTTTTCGGAAACTGTGAGCGTTTTGTGCGAATTATTAAGCCAATCAAGTTATAACTTGGCATATTATGTTCCATTCTTTGAGTCTTCATTTTTAAATCATCGGTTAAAAAAATTAATGAAAATGCGATATTATTATTTATGTTGATATTTATATTTATATGGTAGCGATATTATATATTCAAGACTTCCTGTTTTGAAGCTATGTGAGGAATATTTTTGGAACTCAGTCAGTGGTCAAATGACGAGGACGGAATCTGAATTGCTATCCTTGTCTCTAAAATTTCTCTACATACTATCAAGAGACTGTATTTAACTAGCATTTGCTAAACATACACTCCAGATTATCCTGGCAATCTAATCTAAAATCCTTCATTAGGCTTGTTCATGATGTTTAACTAAATTTTGTTTCATTCTTTAAAAATATATTACTGAAAAGTTACATTCGAGAAATTTTTAACAAATTGTATTGGCAAGCATTAATGTATCTTAGAAGTAAGATATTCTAAATTGCTTTGTCACATCATGTTCATATAATAAATTCAATTTTCTCATTTTATTATAAATAAAAGTCACTGCAGCTTTGCATCTCTGCATATCCTCCTAAACAACAAGCCCAAATCCGACTAAATTTTTTAAATTTTAATATGTAAGACAAAAAAAAAACATAATAATGTCAATTTTCTGAAGAGCAAGAAATTGATGAAGTATTTTGTTAATTACAAACTCATTGGAATTTAACCGGGTTTTTTTGTTGTTGTTTGTTTGATTGTTTTTTTTCATGGTAACATCGCCCATCTCAAAAAAATAATTTTTTATATCATTGTAAAGTTCAAAATTTTATCTTTTCAATAATTTTATTTTTCATGCAATTTGTCTTGCAATTATTTTTAATTTTCGAAATTTAATAAGCAATTCAAAGATGCAGATAATTTTATAAATAAGAAATTTATGGATATTTCACTTTTAAACAACTGGGAAAATTTTACTACTCTACTTTTATGTTTTCATGTTTCTGTTTTATTTATTAAAATCTTCTTTAAAAAAATGTTTTTGATTTATTGAATTCCTTTTTGTAAAACGAAAATTAACCCTTTAATTAACTGTCTTCTATTAATGAAACTGCCAGTTTTTTATGCACTATTTTGAAGTCATAGGTTATTTAAAAATATATTTCAGATGATGAGGGAAGGATTTTATGCATATAATATTTCTAATTAAAAAAAATTCTAATTTAAAAAAATGCGAATTGAAATTCAAAAGGAAATATTGTTTTATTTTAAATTCATTAAAAGCAAAAGAATTTTGGCAAATAATTAATATATATTACATATGATGATCATTGATTATCATTTATATATTTTTTAGAGAAATGCCAGTCATGGTAACAATTTCTGAATTTTTATTAATTAAATTTATTTTATTTTCGTGTATCTGCGTTTCTCAATAATTTTTTTGTTATCGAAAAGGAGAGTTATGAAAATGATGTGAAATTCTTTTTGACATAAACAAAGCGACAATTTATTTTGAACAATGGTTTTATTTACATTCAGAAACTTCACAGATTTATAAAATAATAAAATACAAATAAATAAGACTTGACACGAATGTTCAAAACCTTTGCGAACGTTTGAAGAGCAATATAAATTGATTTTTGAATTTCAGAGCACAATGGTTATACGTTCTATTGATCAAATTAGAAATAAAAAATCTCAAGAGCCCTAAATTGCTTTAATGTAGAATATACGCACTAGAAAAAAACACGATTATTTTCTCTTATATGATAGCAGATTTGTTTTTAAAAATATAATTTTATTAATAATAATAGCTTTCTCGAGCGCTATTCAAAATACACGCTTCTTTTTTCGTATTATTATTATTGAGCTGATTTTTTTAAATGTATTATATTTCCCTCTATAACAACTTTGCAATCTATTCTTCACAAAAATTTTATTAAATACTGTAGTGAAAAATTTGTGCTAGGATAAATTTTTCTGAACCTATTGAAATCAAAATTTGACAAGAGACTATAGCAGTTATCACAAGAAAAAAAAATATCAAATTTCGTTGGTGTAAGTAATTCTGTTCCTAAATTATTTCGTTTACATGAGCCCGAAATTACAGACCGACAGATGTTCCATCCTTTAATATATCTAATTAAGCATTTAGAAACAAACTATTTTTAGATGCTAAATCTATGTATAAAATCTCATTTATATAGCTTTTTAAGCGTTTGATTTTTATCATTTTATTTTGTATTCAAACTATCAATCGGAAAGACTTCCATTGAGTAGATTTCTTTGAAATTTTGATAGAAATCTACAAATTGGATCTAAAATTCATGCACTAAATTTCCTCTCATTCGAAGCGTTTTTTAATTATCGTGTTCACTATTGCCAAAAATATTTTTTCTCACTCCGATGATCTGAAATGTGGTGATTCATTAAAATCTTAAGTTCTTATTTTTTTTTTCTCAATCACCATATTTCCTCTATATTTCGTGTATTGGAAAGTACAAGGAAGAACTAATTAAAATTTTATAAGACAGAGAAATAATAAAGGTTAGTTTTTTTAATTACTTGATCAAATTTAACAATTCTGTAGATTTTTCATGTCCAAAATATTATATAATGTTCGCCAATTAGATTCGTTTTATAGAATCTTTGCAAAATGCATTTGCGTAAAATTAATCATAGTTATAAATACATGGTATGCATAGCGACTTTTCTGTTTTCATAGCAAAGTCTTTCCCCCTAAACTATTCCTAGTTGGCATTTTCAGTTAATTTGTTTGTATAATAAGAATATCTTAAATCGTTTTTCTTTAAAGCTAATTTTATTTCAGAGAATTTTTTTATCGAAAGTAGTAAAAATAGTCCGAAATTTGAGGTATCTGAAAAAATTTCATTTAAAATACATCCAAAAAAACACATACCGTTGAATTTTCCGAAGTAATCAAAGCGAATTTTTAATGAACATTAAAAATTTGAAGTAAGCTTTTAGAGAGTCGGCCTTAAAAATATTTTTAAAGGAAAAGTAGCGCGTTAGAAAAGTTAAAATTTTAAGTATATTTTTTCCATATAAAAATTAAAATTTATCAGTTACCAAATATAGAGATGGATTATTACTTTCTCGGAAACAAAGTATGTATAAAAAATAATATAATGGTCGAAAAATTCGAACAAGTGATTTTGACATATCTCCATATTTTAGATTTCACCGCGTTCATAATGTATGTGAACTCGGTATGTAAGTGTGTGTGTTGGAAAACTGAGTCAGCAGATTCATATGTTATAACCTTGGCGCCCACGCGCTCTGCTGACGTCAGTAGATATTCCTTCCGCCAGATCTTCAGATGCTTGAGAGATTTTGTACGAGACCGACGTATCGTTAAACGTCGGAAGATGGCCGAATTAATGATCATATAAGCGCGTTGTAAATAATGCATATATATATTATTCATTATCATATTATGTCTGTGCCCTAGAAGAAATAAAAAAGGGATTATACCGAAGCTGCACTCTTTTTCTTCAAACCTTATTTACAGAGATGTTTTTATCGATGAACCCGTGGCAGCAAAGGTAAGAAATTATTTACCTTTTATTTTATTGATTTTGGATTAGAAACTCAAAAGTGTGAATAAGTGTGTATGAACACACTTATTCAGAAACGATTGAACTGAACTAATGAAATTTGATACATCATGATCACACAAAATGAGTAAATAAATTTGAAACGACATCCCTCCATAGAAACTGGGTTTATCTGGCTGTAACAGTGCAGATGAACACGATAAATGTTAAAAGTTAAAATGATAAAACTTTCAACACAGACTAAGCATCTAAAGTGTAGATCTGTATCAAATTTTAAATCTAATATATAAGGAGTTGAGCATCGATCTGCCAGTATTTTCACTTGCATGTAAACACAATAACCTAAAAATGTAACAATTTTGAAAAGAAATTTGTTATGCTGTTTTATAATTAAAATTATAGTTCTGTACTAAGTTTCGGTTTCAATTATATAAATAAAAAGATGTTTTCTTTTCAATACCAAGATGCATAAAACTTTCATGTGTGGATATCTAACATTAAAAATTTGAGAGTTCATAGCGTTCACGGCCTTGCCCAAGTCCATGTGGGTATCTACTACTTAAAGGTGGGTTCAGACGAGGCTTATTATTGTCCGCAATAGAAGATCACGCCTACTTTTGGAAAATCACGTGATCACAACGGGACAATGGCAAATGATTGTTCCATCGGGACAAACGTTGTCCGCGTTGTCTCAAGTGTTCACACGGGGACAATGCCGGGACAACAGCAGAGAGACAATGTTTGCGGACAATAAAAAGCCTCGTGTGAACCCACCTTAAGAGTATTAACTACTTCATTATTCGAGTGGAGAACGACTTTTAGAGAAATCACACCAGCAGGTTTAGTGTTAATGAAGTTAAGAAAAATGTAAAAAATCGTTAATATATATTTTATAGAATAAAATTTATTTTGCATCAGACCCCCCCCCCATTAATTTACAGATTTGTTTTAAAGAGGCTCGACTGCAGTTTTGTAAATCAGAATTACACGAACTTATTTCTCATACAATTTCTTTTAAGGTCTCTAAATACTTCATAATTCCATTTTCGTTTGCATAGCTTTAGAATCATTCTTAAATCTATTAAAAGAAAGGCTTCATTAATATAGTATGCGCCTAAATATACAGTACGCATTTCGAACACGTGGTTGCGTTTGTCAACGAGATACAACTCAAGTTACACGTATTCGCGGTAGTAAAAATGAAATTGTATGGCACAGTTGTTGTTGGAAATGGGTTTCTCGACAGAGGAAAATGTATTCGCAGTTGAGCTCACACAGAATCGGTGGTGAAGGTGGACCGAGTTTGAAACAGGTGACAGAATAATTCAAAGAGAAGTTTAATAAGACAGCACCAAGTAACATAGTTATGTTGTCTATTGTTACGAAATTTCGCCGTTCTGGTAGTGTGCTGTGTCAACGAAAAGAGATGTCTACTTGTTAAAGGTGAGTATGTTCAACTGTGGAGATCCATTAGAATTGTGCCTACGATATGTGAAAAAAAATCATCTATTTTTGCTGGAGGCTGCAGCAACCTTCGTTTCAGGGTATGTTTGAGAGTCTGCATGAACGATATCAACAGTATTTACAGCGAGGTGTGGCGCACTTTGAACACTTACATTATGCACACCATGGTAACTCAACACATAATAGTGTGCATGTATGTATTTTAATTTCTTTTGAGGAAAAATAAACTCATAGATGACAATAATGTAATTTTGTTCATCTCTTCACTATCAGTACTTTATATTTTGGCACATACTTTAAATGGATAATACAAATGGTAAACGAAAAGAAACAGTTTTCCAAAATTATTCAGCAAAGTCTTAAGTCATGATGCATTTCGTAGATAAAACTGAAAAAGATAACAAAAAAAGAAGGATGTGCGAAATTCCTTGAAAACCAAAATTGTTATAAATAATGTATAATTTAAGAATTCCTGTTTATACATCGCGAGAAATCAAGTATCAAACTTTAAATTCTAATTTTTTTTGTATACTCAATTTCTTAATATTCTTCATATTGCTCTTCAAAAGTTGAAAATATTTAATATGGGAAATGCAAAGGAAGAGTGCAAGGGTGGGGGAAGCCGAGTCTTCTGAACCAGGGATCGTTGAGCAGGTGGATGGGTCCCACATGCGTCATGTGCTGGGTGTCTCGATGTCTGCGCAGATCCACCTTCCTCTGGAAGGCCCTGCCACACGTGAAGCAGGCGAAGGGCTTGAAGCCTGTATGCTTCCGGGTGTGTGTGATTAGGTTTGAGGACTGGCTGAAGGCCTTGCCGCACACCAAACATTTATGGGGTTTCTCACCTGCAAGAAAATTTTGAGAATCAGAAGAGATTTTCTCTCTATACTTCCAAGGGAAGTTTGTACTTACAGCACAATACTTCAATTTTTCTGATAAGAAGATCTCTGTATTGCTCTTCTAAGTAATGTTGATTATTTTGAAAGATGCTTCTTTGCTCACCACTGTATTTTATTAATTGGTCATTTGAGAACCTTTCTAAGAGAGTCGAGTATCATCAAAACTTGATTTAAGAGGAACGGACTCAATTAAAAAAATTAGTTTCTATAAACTTCTACTGCTAAGGCCCACCCTTTTGTTTCTCTCACTAATCACATTTAGAGTAAATTAAAATTCAATTATGGTCTTGAAAAAAAAACAATAATGTGGATTGGAAATTTATCTGACATATTCATTTTTACAAATTTTAAAAAGTGTGGTCAGATTTTTATGCAACATATTTGATGTTATATGGGTATATAGAACCTTAACTTTTTTATTAATGGCGCATAAATTCAATTTGAATTGAAAAAAATTATGTAGGAGGTTAATTTAACTAAGTTCCTAAATCAGAACTTAAAAGAAAAAATTGGAAGCATTAATTATACCCTGATTTGATTAGAACCATTTTTTTTATATTTAAGACCATTGAACTAAGAAGAAAAAAATCTTAATACCTTTGAGTCTCTTACAGTATTACCTAAGTGCCATACCTGTCCACTTAATTACGTTAGTGACACCGAAACTTGATTTACACTTGACTATTTATTTAAACTAAGGATTTAGAAAATAAATAAGAATTTATTCTCTTACTTGTCTTATATTCTGGTACATTCACTCCCGAGTATCCAATTCGCGACTATCCGGTCTAGTTTTTTTAAATTGTAATTAAATGAAAAAGATAAGACGTTACATTAGCAACATTGCCAAAGCATTGGAAGTGAGAGTTTGCTACGATCCTCCTACGTATCATGTATACAAAATACAAATTGTAACAGGAAAAGATCTGCGTTCTACTCGTTATTCATCATTTCGTTTAAATGTAACGGACTTCCATTGCTACCGCTGTTCCTGATTGTAACTGTACAGTGCGTTCAGTTTTCGTAAATTTATCTTGTGGTATGCTTAGTGTTTTCTTAAGTGCAAACATAAGGAAGATTGCAAAATGGATAATAAACGTAAAAAAATTTGGAGAAATTATGTCCTATATAGCAATTAAACTGATGTAACAGCAATAACTATAGCTTTGGAGTTAAAAGTTGAGAAAAGTACAGTAGAGGACTAAAAAGAAATAGAGCAGGAATTGAAAAGTGGTGTGTTACACAAGCTAGTGAAAATGGAATAGAAGTAAAAAAAATGATGAATGCTCGATGAGATGCGAGAAAATGGTATTATAACAGCGTGTTTTGGTGTAGAAACTTTGTCTTCTGTTATTGGTGGGCAAAGAAATGTGTTCACTCCTCTGGCCTATCCGATTTTATTGTTATCCTTTCCACCATATTAGGCCAGATACTCGAGAGTATACTACATATAGATTTATTGAAAAGGAAGGCAAAATTATAAAAGATTTTTAGAGGATCATAATACTGTAAGGGACTTTAACCTGTGTGTATGAAAGTATGCTTCTTCATATCTGACTTTTGGTGGAATCTCTTTCCACAGAATTGGCACGGATAGGGGCGGATGTCGGAATGGATAAGCAAGTGAGTGGAGAGGGTGGACGAGCGCTTGAACCCCTTGCCACACTGCTTGCAGACGAAGTTCTTCTCGGGTGTGCTCATCACTGCCTTGGAAGAGCACTGCTGTTGAATCAAGGAACTGGAGCAAGGAATGCAGGGGGTACTCTTCCTAGAAAGAAGATGAAATTAGCAAGCCTTAAAAATAGAAATGTGCAGGGTAATTATAAAATAAGTTGACGTAACAAGAATATTCTGAAGTTACTATTCAAAATCGGATTATTATCGAAAATTGAACGCTTATATAGCAATACTGCAAAGGAAAGTTAGCAGAAATAGAATCCTGAGTTCTTTCGCTTACTCTATAAAATGTATTGTGTATTATTAATGGTATCGGCGAGCAAAAGTAACGAAGAAGTTTATTATCGTGTAATCGTTGTTATGCGGTTAATAGACAATCATCAGAAAGTCAAATATGTGTTTAGATGCCTTTCTTCTGTCCGGCTGAAACCAAGATTTGATGAACAACTGCAAATGAAATCACAAAAGGCAATTGAAGTCATACCCAATTTTATTGAGGCATTGCTTATATGACTTATTTCTTTTACAAGTTTGTGAGCCGGCATCTTGGTTTAGGGGTAGCACGTCTTATCCATTATCTAGACGTTCCTGGCTCGGGCATGGTTATTCTTCCACTGCTTTCTATGCATGGACTGTGTGAAAGAGTTCCCCCATGTCTGTAAAAGAAGTTTTGCAGTCTTATGTGTGCGTGTCATCTTTCTGTAGATGAGTGAATGAAATCCGCCCCGTTAAAAAGTTTATGAAGTATGAGAAGCGAAGACGTACTCTTAGCCCTAAATGTCGCTAATGAAAACAAGAGACGCTTTCTCTCTACTTAAAATTGCTGATTTCGTCAGCGAACTTGTCTACGACAAATGCCATGAAAAACAACAATAACAAGTTTGTGAAAGTAGGGTCGATTCCCTGGAAGGTTTAGTTCTAAAATCTACATTTTAGATGTTAAATCTGTGAACCAAATTTTATCTATTCAATTCTTTTCGTTTTGGAATCACCTAGTTATTTTATATTCAGACAAACAGAATTTTTTTGAATTTTTGTTTCGTTCAAAATTAATAAAACTATAAATTTGAAGTAGATACTGTATAACGTTTCATTCTTCTTGCTCGAAGCGTTTTTTATTTTGCGTTCAAAGACAAAAAGACAAGCAGGCCTAAAAAAAATGCATTTTTCGAGCTCAGGGAGATCTGAAATGAAGAGATTCTTTAAAATTTCGTGCCCGAACTTTCTTGTCTATTACAATATCTTTTCCTATCAGTATATTTTATTACGAAAAATTAACTAGTTTTAAATTGTCCCAAGGAAAAAGAATGATATTTTCATGCATTCCATTGAGTTTGGTTATATTTATATTTCATTTTAAAACTGCAGAGAGAAATGGACTCCATAATTTAAACAATGGCACTGACGCTATCAGGGTCCCTACTCCTACTCCAAATACCTGCTCCACAACAATCGAAGAAAAGCCATTTATGTGGGAAAAGAAAACAGAATGGCAAAAACTATTTTCACTTCACAAAAATAAAAACTATTTGGCACATGAATGATCTGTTGTATTTCTTAACATTTATTTCATTACGAATTAAAAATGATTAGTGCCATTTAAAATTAATAATTTGGATCCCAAAAAGCTGATTACAAGTTATGGTATGTGGATAGTTTTTTAAAACTAAGTTTCCCTAATAATAGCTATTTAATACATACAAATCTTTAGATAATTCTGCTTAATGATAATGAATTTTATTCCAACAGAATTGTTATGAAAAATATCAAAATTTGGAGAGAAAAAGGCATAACATGCTGTGGCTATTCAAAAACGATCTTTAAATTTGCATTTTGATACCAGTTGAGTAGTGAAGGCAGAAAGCGATAAATTTAAAACATCGGTTTTTGTGTTTAAATGGAAATCTAACAATTTAAGTGGAAAACTCTAAATTAATAACTAAGTAAAAACGATGAAATATTACATATAGAAACGAACCATAGATGAGGACTTTTATATGATATCTAATTATACAGTATTTATTGCAAAATAAATATTTAATATGAGCTGTATTGACACATTTAAATAAACGAATAATAGTAATCAAATACAATCGAACGAATTAAAGTAAGTACAGTTTCGGAAATGTCCTGTAAAAGACATCTTTACCTAATATTGCCAATAAATGTTTCTGCTCCTTTATTTTTATTTAATTAATTTTTAAAGTTATTAAATTCCATCCTATCTACATTTAAGCAATGTCAAACTAAAGAAAGGGTGTAATAAGCTTTATTTTAGGATGTAGAAACTTTATTTGTTTATTTGAATGTGACAAAAGATCATGTTAAAAATAATCGCAGTTAGGGATTGAAAAATCCCTTTTTCTACCGCTAACTTCTAAGCTATTTCAGCTATCGAAAGACTTTTAATGCAAAAGTAGTTCGTTTTAATAAAACGGTAAATTGCTTAGTTTGATTTAATTTCATTCGTAAAAAATTCATCTGAAAAAAAAAACTACTATAACTACTATATAACTTTTTAATGAAAGATGGTTTTGGGTTCTAGAGACCATGATCAGTGAAGTTCTGTAGAAATATTATCAAAGACATGAAAATCATTGCGATTAGTAGGGAATTTACCCATTAGTATGGTCAAAAAATGAATATAAGTGAATATTTTTATATAATGAATATTGATAACTGAATATTAACGAATATTCTTATCAATCGGCATTTCGTGAGTGAAAACGCAATTTCACATTTAAAGTGTTGATTTTTTTTATTTAAAAAAGTATCATAATTATTTTTAAAAAAGGAATTTGCATTGCTAATTCTCGAAAAACGTTAGTCAATTGAGTTCGAATGCGTAACGGTTACTGGGGATGTGTGTCGGCTTGCTGATACAGACAAAACATAAAATTCCATATTCACCATTTATTTCTTTAAATAGACCATTTAAATACCTTCCGAAATTCAAGAACTACACTGTTAGAGAAGGATAATGTTTTGTTCCGAGATTCTGATTGAGAAAAAGTGCTTTTAGGAATTTTCCGATGACTCTGTTGTTTTATTTTTAAAAATAATGCAGATATCGATTTAAAGTTTATACCAATTATTTTCTTCTACAAAACTGATAATTGAACGTAATTCTAAAAATTTTACTAAAGCTAAATTTAAAAAAAAAAATTGCAAATTTGCTTTTATAATTATTACTATTTACTTCTGACTTAATTATTTTGTTGTAACGTTTTATATTTCCTTCTGTAGCTTTTTTTAATACCTACAAGTTATTGATTTAAAGTTTTTCACTAAACTAATATCCTTTCATTTAAATGCAAAAAGTTGTTGCTCCATTCGAGAGCTAAAATCCACTAAATTACACGATAATTTTCTACGGTTCGGAATATCAGTTCTCTCTTGAGAGTACTAGAAGAATGCATGCTTTCGGAAAGCAGAGGCCATTGCTCATTGAGGTCTTACAATAAAAGCTATTTTCAATACTTACGGGTTATCGATTAAAATTTTTTTTCCAAGACTAATATCTTTTAATTTTAACACAAAAAGATGATGCTCCAAAGTTTCAAAATCACAGGTTAGATCTCTAAAAGAAGTGAATATTAGCACTCACTTGAGAGCAGCAGTAAAATGCATTCAAGCTAGGCAGAGACCAGTACTTATTGTGCTCTTATAGGTGCTCGTTTTAATACCTATGAGTTATTGATTAAAATTTTCCTCCGAGGGCAATATCTTTTAATTTTTAATGCAAAAAGATGATGCTTCAAATTTTCCAAAATCACAGGTGAGTTCTCTAAAGGAAGTGAATATCAACACTCACTTGAGAGCTGCAGTAAAATGCACTCAAGCAAGGTACCAGTACTTCTTGTACTCTTATAATAAGTGCTTTTTATAAGTGCACTTTTTGATACCAACGAATTAGCAATTAAATTTTTTCTCTAAGACTAATATCTTTTCATTTACATTTCATATTCCGATGAAAATATGATTTCAAAATCTGATATTCCGTTAGAGAATCAAAGCTCTCTAAATGAGAGGAGAATTCTTTAAAGAAAGTGAATATGAATACTCACTTGAGAGCTGCAGCAAAGTGCATGTGTTCGGAAGGCAGAGGCCAGTGCTTATTGTGGCAGGGGAACCCGCAAATGCATCTCTCATCGCAGGTGGGTAACTTCCTCTGCTCCAGTGGGGTTTGCAGGGGCTGCTGTACCTCTGAGGAGTCAGGTGGTGGAAAGCCGCCGGGGAAAGAGTAGCCCAATCTCTGGGGAACGAGGGTGAAGAAAGCTGTGTGGGTCGAAAAGTCTCCTTCTGGAACAAAGGGATTTTGAGAGAGGAGGAAATTCTATCCACGTATGAAATTAGATAATTGATGTGAATATGCGCTGTAAATGATAAAATTGAAAATTCATAGATCATCTTTCGAACTTATACATAGTAAAATCTTTGATGATCGTTGTGACCTTCGTTTTCTTATTCAATAAAGTAACTTTAAGGCAGCAAATAATTTGATATAAATTTATTTTGTTCTTTCCTACAAAGTTATCCTCTGTACAGACCATCATTCGCCCTTTTACAGAATCATTACAGGTTCGTCGTGAATCATTCATTTACGCATCGCTTTAGCAGATGTTTTCTAAAACTAGGCAAACGAAACAAGCCTTAAACACGCTACTATGTACCAGACTAGAGATTCGAATTCGATTCATCGATATACGCAGACATGTATAGTAACCCGCTTCTCTCAAACTGAGTTTATCTTTAAACATCTAATATATTACTAGAATTTATTATAATTTTTTATATAAAATGAAAGTATCAAAAATTGCTATGTTAACATCTACAGTAATAAGAAAGAATGTCACAACAAACTTTAATTGTAAAGTCAATAAAGATTTTTAAAAAAATTGCTTTTGCTAAAGGTTGTATTTTAGAATCTGAAGATTTTCAGAATAATGTCACATTGGTGTCGAAAATAAATTTAAAGCATTTCAAAATAATGATTGAACTATAATATAAGCATATTTTTGAGAAATCAGTCCCAAACATTATTCTTACAGTCAAGCATAGTAAATGTTCAGTCCTTGTATGGAATTGCATAATTACAAATGAAACAAGGAATTTTATTTTTATCGATGGCATAGCAGCTAAAATGAAGTATTTAAATAAAGAGTTCTAATTAAACATTTTTCAAATATATAAAAAATTTTCAAATGTATATTTTTCGAGAGAGTATGAGATAGACATGTAAAAACATTTTTCAAATGTATGAGTTTAAGCTCAAATTTTATTTTCCAACTAAACAACTATCTCAATGCTGAAATATGAAATTGCTGTTAATACGTAGTAAATGAAGCAGAAATTGTGAAGATATGGTTATTATACAATCGCAACCCTATCTTCTAATTAATTGCTTATAATTTCGTTTTCTATAAAAAAGGAACAATTGTGTGTGCACTAAAAAAGAGGCATCTTTAAGACCAATATTAATAAGAAAAAACTATGGATGGCATCCATCAGCAGCTTTCTTCTATCACTTAAATAATTTGAATGTTCTATTTGATTAAGTTTACATTAGAAGTTGAGCAACAACACGAAAATTCCACATAATATTAAATAAAAAATTTAATAAAAAGTATCGTCTCTTAAAAAAAAGAATTCAGTATTTCTGCTGTTTACCAGTCCAAGCAGTTCCATTAAAGATCTTTGGTTCCACATGGAATTCTGCGACAGAGTTGGGATCCTTGGTTAGATTCGATTCTGGCTTGGAAGGTGGGTCTTTCTTTAACAGATATTCGATTGAATAACTGAAGTTATGGCGTGGTTCTGGTTTCTCTAGAGAACACAATAATGATTAATAAATATTTACAATACGAAACTATATTTTATATTATAACTTCTACAATAAATTAACATTTTTTTAGAAAAAAAAATGTATGAGTTTACATGATTTTTAAAAGTTCCTATAGTTATAGAACAAATTTATTTTTAGACATACAAACCAATATCATATCAGTAATATAAACATTTGTCGTTTGCACAAGAATGTCATACCTATTATGACTTTCAATGTTGGCGAAATAGAGAATTACCGCGACTTGTGTTGACCATAAAATTTGTTGGAATAAAAAACATTGTAAATTTTCAATACCTTTAGGATGTGTTTTGCTTATAATTATATGTTTAAACATGCAAAAATCCTGCAGACGCCTCATAATTGAGGACGAGTAGTTTCCGGCATGGTAGATGGTCCTCGCCACCCTGGTGGATACAGAAGAATATGGGAGATCTGGCTCCTTCCATATATAATGGCATGTATTTCCGAAGGGAAATGTTGTACCGTGGTCGGAGATGATTCTTAGAAGTGAACAACTGGTCCCGCGAGTGTTGCTGTTGCAATGGTCTGGTCATTCAGATTTTTCCGAGTGGCTTTGGGCGGGTCGAAATAGCCAGTTTAAGGTTGTGATTACAATATATTCACCGGCTTTTCTTCATTAGGTCTGTAGAGTTACTAGTAATATTTTTAAAACTAATTTATAACTGCCAAATAATATATAATATTAACAACCAAATACCTTTTTTTTTTCTGTCTTTTCTCTCATTTTGAGGACTTGGAGAATTACAAAAATAGAAAAAAATAATAAAAAGGGAAAAAAATAATAAATGGAACAACAATTTGTTTATACACATGCCTGGGATTTCATATATAATAGTCCTAGAAAGCAT